>CM017439.1:56308080-56671167 GCA_007726485.1 Eragrostis curvula
GTTTTGGCTTCCGTGGCCGGCATGTATACTACTAATTACGTGACAGCACTCCCTTGCAAAATAAAAATCTACTAGCAAAAGTGCCCGTGGCAACGCCGGGCCCGAGTCTCCTGTTATTCCTCTTCTCAAGGAACCTCTGCAGCGACGCCTTCTTCGCGAGGGGCATGTCTGAATGAAAAGCACGCGTGTTGTCAGCTCACGGTCATTTTGTTTTGGCTTCCGTGGCCGGCATGTATACTACTAATTACGTGACAGCACTCCCTTGCAAAATAAAAATCTACTAGCAAAAGTGCCCGTGCGTTGCCACGGGCTGATCGGAAAAAAAATCCACAAATAATTTGTTCTACTTTCAACGAAGCTAAAATGGTCAAGACATAAACCTTTATGTGATTAAAGTATGAAATACACATAAATAAGATGAAAGGAATTATCCATATTTTGGTCTACAAAGAAGAAACATGGATAAACAATTATAATAACCGTAAGGACCTAAGCCTGGGAATATGGATAAATTAACAATGTTATTAGGTTTATCGAACATTTCTTCTCTATCTTCTTTACTCTACACTATGTCTATATATAAGAGTTGTGTAATATAGATGGCCAACATTTGTAATAAAAAATAAAATGATAAATATTCAAGTCCAACCATCTAGCTGATTGCTACGGGCTTTAAAGTATTCAAATAACAACACATGCTTGTATTGTGCTTGCAAATATGTAATATTTCAAAATAGGATTATGGAGCCCGTGAGTATATGGTACATAAAGGAAAGAGTATATGCCAAGTAGATAATACATGAAGAGTGATCATCACCATTACAGGTTAGTTTTACAAAAGTAAAAATAGAAAAGCTATATTTATGATTATGAAGTCAGTTTTACGAAATGTAGCACTGACAACTACAAACATAGGAATCCCTTGCACCGGAATCATAGATCAGCATTCGTAGTAGTGGCATCTTCAGGTATGAAAAATAATCCTTCCAGATAAAGACGTAGGCATACAATTATTAAAAGGATAAAAACATGTTGTAAAGAATGTAAAACATATATGCAACTTGTCTCTGACAGAGTCAAAAGATGGTAATACAAGTTTATGAAAAGAAAACTATGATTACAGCCTTACAGCATCATAATTGAATATTTATAAACCCACCATATCTATTGAATATATTTGACTAATTAATGCTTTTAGTGATTTGACTAATTTATTTTACAAGGATTCGTCAGAGTTAAAAAAAAACTTGCAATGTGGCAAATATGATCACACACATGTAGGTTTATTTTTTGTTCAGACTGAAGCATTGCCTCATAAGCTTTTATTTAGATAAATTGTTGCATCTGTTTCTTGTTTTACTGCTAGATAAAGAGCAGCACCACTGACAGTCATTCAGGCATTAGCCTTAAGACAATAAGATGGAAACAGATGTGCATCCATCATATCAAGTTCTTTTTTTTACCTCAAGTTGAAGATTAAGGTGTTGCAGGCATTCTCCATCGACACCACCATGTGGCAAATCTTAATATTCAGAACAGGTTAAGGCTATATCATTGGGGTATTAGGAGAACACAAAATTCGTAGAACCTAATTGCATCTGTGTTTTGAGAAAAAAAAATGCCTCTGATGGAGAAAAGGTTATCAAGGTTGACCTGGAGATCACCTGAGGTCATAGGGCATGCATATCTATAATAATTCTAAACCATATTGCTTTGTATAAGTGGTATTTACCAACAAAAAAAAAGGTAAAGTGGAATATACTGCAGATTCTTCTATTTTCCACTCCTGCTGAATGAATTCTACAAAATGATGCAGTCTGCTAGGATAAGAAGATCATTACTTGAGTGGACAATGTTCGCAGCTTTTAAACTTTAATTTACCCAATAAAATTTAGTAAGAGAACAGAGCTTTCTTACAAATTACTTTTATGAGAAAGAAAAACATAGAAAAGCAAAATGAATTCTTACTTGTGTGGCTGTGCCCTTGCGCAAGTGACTACTAAGTAGTTGAAAAAAAAAAGAAATGGCCAGATCCATTAGAAAAGCACTTTTTTTTTGGGAATAGTTATAAACTTATAATGAATGCATTGCAAAGATTAATGCTATGACTTCAATAACCAGATCCCAATTGAGGCATGAAACCACTCATTTGGATAGGTCCACTGATTTGGCTGAGAGAGTCACTAATGTTTAGCTCATTGCAAAAGTATGAAATGTTCTAAATAACTACATCAATTAAGTGTCATGTTACCTGATATAGAGAAAAGTCATCCAGATATCAAGGAAATTGTTAAGAATCTGCATCGACAATTGCAAATGAACTAATAAGTCCAATTACTAATTAGTCTTATTAGTTCAAGCTCACAAGCATGGCACCCCAAAAAAAAAAAAGTAGCGATGCATTGCAGTTTATACTCTTCATGCTATCACATAGTTTTTAGATAATTGATCTACTAAGGGGAAAAAAACACATAACAGAACCATGGACCCAGATGCCATGACAGCATCTGTACGCCCTTTGTGGTACAACCATACCAGATATATCAGTTTTTTGGCATGGAACATGTGTTGTGGTTGAAGATAGCAGTTCAGTCTGCAAATCCTGAGTTTCTACAACATCCAACAAATGAGTGTGTTCTGCTCCTGTATTTGATTGCTCATCAATGTTTGAGACGGTGAACTATACCAAAATTTGGATATACTACTGAGATTTGAGACGGTGAACTACACAATTTTTTTCATGAGGCAATTAAAAAGTGTCTGCCTTTCCAATAAGTAAATGCAGATAACCATTAAAAAAGTAGCCTTTCTAATTTCTCCACAACTATATTGCATAACGCAATCATTTGAACTCTGAAAAGTATAGCCCCAAATCGAGAATAGCTTGCACTCCAATATTTTTACAAATTGGAATGCATGACAAGAAATACGGAGGTGGGAGGAGAGGAGTCAACTCATCGTGATGCTCAGCTCAGCCATGGTGCTTAGGAGAAGATTGAACCATCGATGAACTCTCCCAAACCACCCGTGTTGAGTCTCTCAAACCTGCAAGTGATCTCTTCACCTCCTCAAATAGGATTGCTCATACTAACCTGCTGCTCAAAATGACCGGTTCGTATGGCTGCCTCTTCACCACCGTGCTCTGCATAATCATCGGCGGCCGCGGTCTCCTTGCAGAGCTTCTGCGCGATCTCCTTGCTTGAGCAATATGACATGCGCCTTCTCGGCGCCCATGTTGATGATGGCCTGGACTCCCTATCCGCTTCCAGCGACTGCAGCCGCTGGCTGAGCCGGCGCACGTCCTCATCCTCAGCACCGCAGCGCCGGGTAGTACCCGAAGGACGACATCACAGGGGAGGGCGACACGGGTAATGATACAGACGAGGTCCCTCTCTCTGTTTTGGTTGCTTCCTGCGGTGGGGGCGGCCGGATTTGTTGGCGGCGGCGGCGTCGGCGGCTAGGGATTGGCGAGGGAGAGGGAGATCGTGAGGAGTTGGGGAGGCGGTTTGTGATGGAGGAGATTGGGAATCGGATGGCTGCGCGTGCGAGAGAGGGAGCAGGTCCAGAGGTTGTGCGTGGGAGAGGCAGCGGCGGGCCCACCTGTCGGCGCCGTTTTTTGGGTGGAGAAGGATGCGACGCATGTCGCACGGGAGTGGACTCATAAGACAAATAATAAGAGTAAAGATTATATATATATTTGACAACCAAAAGGAGCCACGACGTTCGCTCTAAAATGCTAGAAATTCTCACGTTAATCCGAGAAAAAAAAAAGAGAAATTACCCACCACTGCCATTATGAAACAATTAGTCAGAAACCCCCCTAAAAATATATATATAATAGCTAAATTCGGAATAATAATAAATAGCCAAAAATACCCCTCACACCTATTTCTAAATTACCCACCATGCCATTATGAGTAAAAAAAAGCTAAATTCGGAATAATAAAAAATAACCAAAAATACCCTTCACATCTATTTCTAAATTACCCTCCATGCCATTACAAGTCCAAAAATATAAATTTAGATTATAAAAAATAGCTAAAAATATCCCTAATTCTTATTTTTAATTTACCAATCATACCATTATGAGCCCAAAATAGCTAAATTTAGAATAAGAAATATCCAATTAACACTTAATTCTGATTTCTAAATACACTGTTATAAAACCATCATATGTCTAGCTAGCATGACACATTATCTTATTTTTAACATGACAAATTTCCTTCGAAAGATTTATTTGTAGCACGGCACACATTCTTTTTTTCTACCATGAGGTATGTTTGTTGTTTAGCATGCCACTTTGAACCAACCTCACTTCTAAAATAAAATCAAATACATTGTTAGATAAGACACGATCCAAAATAATGTTGACTCATCTCACACTCAAATTGGGAGATGGTGAAAAATTTTCCAAACTATTTTTCTACTATTTTATAAATATAAAGTATAAAATAAGTAATAACAATAAACTATGTTAAACTTCTACAACAATATAAAAATAGTTTATAAGCGATTGATGATGGGTCTGTTGTTGACTACTAGGCTATAACCGGATGGGGGGGTGAAAACAGGAGAAAAACGGAATAATCCCGGTTCAAAACCGGATCCCGCAAAAACAGGCAGGAATCACCCCTAACCGTTTTCGCTCCCGTTCCCGTTTACTGTTTTCCCGTTTCCGTCCGTTACCGTATTTATCCCGAAAATCCAAAAACGATCAGGAGAAGAGCGGGAACGGGAGCCGGACGGCACGGGATTTTCCCGTCCCGTTTTCATCCCTAATAGTAAGTCTAGCCGCGCAAATGCCCGGGCAGCCATACTAGTTAAGAAAATGTGTGAACACTGCATGTACGCGTTTCTATACCTGGCAAGCAAGGTTGTCCGACGATCTTCACCAGGTTCTCGACCTTCTCAGCGGGGAAGTCCGGCAACACCACCGTCCTCCCGTCGTAATATATCGTCAGCGGTGCTCTCTTAGGCTCCTCCCTGAGTTAGAAAAAAGTTCATAGGTTTGGCATGAAAATGTTTCAAGAACTGATCGCAAGATGTGTACGCACGCAGAGTTTAATGAGCTTACACACCTTTCTTATGAGGCTTTCAGCGTGCCAGGCTGTAGGGGAAAGAGCTCCAGCTCCCGCATGGTCTCGTCGCTCCTCGATCGACGGGTTAGACTGACTCCAACGCTGTGTACCTATATGGAAGACTAAAAGAGTGTATAGGTTGTTGAAAAGCTGAAAGGACACCATCCAAAAACTGCTGTCTCCAACGGCAGTCCGAAACTGGGTTCATCGCCGCCGTCGACGTCCTCCGCCGCCATGCCCTGCCCCTGGCTCCGCCGTCGCGCCGCGGCCCCGTCCCGCGCCGCCGTGGCCCCCTCCCGCGCCGGCGAAGATGGGACGGGGGAGGCGCCGCCGCGCCCGCGCCCCTGGCTCCGCCGTCGTGGCCCGCCGAATCAACGCCGGAATCGAAGCGGCCCGCCGAATCGACGCCGGAATCGACGCGGAAGCTACCTACATAGCTACGCCGGGCCTGAGCAGGGCGACGGCGGAGAAGGCCTGCGCGGGGGCGAAGCGGGCGCGCGGCGCGACGGCAAGGTGGAGCGGGCCTGCGCGGGGCGACGGCGGAGCTGCAAGGCGGCAGTGCGGGGTGGAGCAGCGGGCGCGCGGCGCGACGGCGGAGCGCGGGTGCGGAGCGGGCTCGCGGCGCGACGGCGAAGCTGCGAGGCGGCAGTGCGGCGTGGAGCAGCGGGCGCGCGGCGCGACGGCGGAGCGGGCGCGACCCCCGTCCCACGCAGCTCGGTGGCGACGACGACACGCCCCCCTCTGCCTGCGCACGAGTGTGGCTCCGTCGAGACCTAGCCGAGGCGCAGGCTGGCCAGGGCGCGGGCATGACGCAGCCCGGCGGGGCATGGCCTCGCGCGGCCTCGTGCGGCTAGGCGCTGCGCGACGCAGGTTAGCCATGACGCGGCGGCGAGGCGGGTGAGGATGGCGTGGGCCCGGGCGGGAGGGCAGCGAAACAGTGAGTGGGTCGAGGGCTCCGATTTATTCATTTGTGGGTGACGGAGGGGATGTTCTCCCAAAATAGGTATGTCACTAGGTCGCCGGTTGGAGAGTGTTTTTTCAGCTTTTAAGACCTATTTTGTGAATGAGGTGCCTAATAGGGCACCGGTTGGAGTCAGTCTTACTTCCCGGGAACGAATTGACACGCAGCTAAATGAGATAGTAGGAGCACTATCCTGGTTATATAGATGCACATATGGAGAGGTTGACAGGTAGACGGACAGAGCAGACGCCTCCTAATTTGGCTCGTTTCCTGGATTGGTAAAGTGGCACGCGAAAGGCGAGCCGAGCGGAGCGAGTTGGGTGGTTAGGACGTGCCCGCATGGACTGTCTTTTTTTAGTAAATTGCATGAATAGCCATGTAATATTTTGCCATCTGTGTTTGTTGCCATCAATTTAAGTTAAGATTGATTGCCATTTCCTTAAAAAAGAAAATGAAAAGATCAATTGCCATGGTTTTTAATTTCTTATTTGAGCTTGTTCGCCTAGCTGCTGAGCTTGTTCGTCTGGCTGCTTTGCAGCAGCTGCAATTCAACAGCTACAGTGTTCCAGTTATTTCTTCAGCAATCGCTACAGTATTCGCAGTTATTTCTTCAGCAGTCGCTACAGTAAAACAGCTGCAAAACAGCCTGCCAAATAACTCAGACATTCACAATGCACACACATTCATCTTTATGAATGCACATATTCAAATCTATCGTTATAAACTTTGAGTCGATAAATTCTCAAGATTGATGAAGTCACTATTGACGTCTTGTCTCTCGAGGCGAACAAAAAGTCCTCTTTTGAGAACCACGGCAACATCTAACTACTTGCATCTATGGCAGTGACTGATATCACACGCGAATCTAGCTAGAACATCGCACCTTCTCGTGAGAAAACGCGCACTGATCCATAACATTATTCACAATTTTATCACTTCATTCATGCATCGCTCTGACCAATTTTATTACTTGTACATAGACAAAGCACACTCCTTTCTTTATTTATTAAAGTTTCATTCGGTTGCGATGGCAACCTTCATGCCGTCATTGCAGTGGGCGGCCACGCTGCAGATGAAGAAACTCTTGCAGGCGTCGGTCTTGCAGTGGGGGATACGGATATGGTCGTTGCCAGATTTGTACCTCGGGGCACCGTTAGGGACCCGGCACGAGTTGTACGAGCCTTCGTCCACCTTCACGACGTCGTGGAAGTTCGGGTTATACTTGAACACTGCATGCATCGCCAGAGATGAAGGTACAATTCAGGATTCGATAGATCACATCACCCAAATTAATTGTTCTTATGCTTCATTATTTCATCGACGAGCAGTACGTGTCAGTTCTATTCAGAGCTCACCGAGGGTATCGCCGGCGTGGATGGGCCTACCGCCCGGAAAGGTATCGTTGACGCGGAGACTCCAGCCCTTGTCGTCGCCGACGACCCATTCCGCGCCGCGGACCACGGCCGTTAAGCAGATCAGGCCGATCAAGAGCACAAGCACGGTGGTGCGGATGTTGCTGCTGCTTCCTCGCGCCATTGACGCGCCCTGATGGTGAGCTCAAGAGCACTTGAACGAGAGTGCTTCGAACTGATGATGAGGGTGCTTTCTTGGTGCCTGTAAGATGTTGGTGTGGGGCGAGGGGACGCTGCTATTTATTGACACCTCAAGTGGGCTGCCTTCTGCATCGATTTAGATTCACTGATCCTTTTTTTTTTGCGAAGATTCACTGATCCTTCTTATCAATGCTCTTCATACTTCATTATCATTTAATTTATGATCTGTGGCGTAAATGACCAAACTCTTGCTCCCTTACATGCAAAATATTCTAGTCGATGTACGAAAGAATCCAACTGAAAATCCATCAACGCCCCTCAATTGAAATGAGGGGAGATGCATTTATAGGAGTAGCACCATAGATTTTTCTAATACAAAATAATAAATTGACATATGTGGCAAAGTTTACAATAGTATTTAAATATTTGTAGATAGATATACAGATAGATGGATATAGTACTTTAGTAGTTTACTGTAGATGGCACACATTTCTCACGCATTTTATAGATATATATTAATAAAGTAA
Organism: Eragrostis curvula; assembly: GCA_007726485.1. Classification (NCBI taxonomy): domain Eukaryota; kingdom Viridiplantae; phylum Streptophyta; class Magnoliopsida; order Poales; family Poaceae; genus Eragrostis; species Eragrostis curvula. Next base: position 56,316,200 of record CM017439.1, read on the forward strand.
CACGTGGACAATGAGCTTATAGTAGTGCTACTATTTTTTTATATAACTTATGCGTAGTAAGGCAATTTTCAAGCTGTTTTGCCGCCAAGTTGAATTATTTCTAACCTTGGTTTATTTGAGTGGGCCAGAGGCATGACATAATCTGGGCCTGGGCGAACCAAAAGTCTTGACTCATAGCAACATTTAGGACCACTGTCACTCCGCACAAATTATTTAGGACCAAAAGTCTATTTCTGGAGTTTTATCCCCTTCATATTATTCTTGAAAGATTAGCATACATGTTTTCTTTGGACCGGCACATCCTAAAAACCGGAGCCGATACATGATTACAGATCACATGGTAAGCAGATCAGAGGATCATCAGTTCACGGTGACAGCGATCCTCATGCCGTCGCTGCAATGACCGGGAAAGCTGCAGATGAAGAAGAACTTGCCACGGCGGTTCAGCGTGATGCGGTCGTTGCCGGAGCTGTGGACCTGGGCGCCGGCGCCGGCCTTGCAACCGCTGAACCCGTTCTGGTCCACCTGCACCACGTTGTGCGCGCCGGCTGCGTACTGGAACACTGCATTAATCGCGTCAAAATCAGAACAATAATCAGATTCATTCATATTACTATCTAACCGACGTCCAACATCACAGATCATTGAAGTTAATGTTTCCTAAGCTAGCTTCTCGATTACCAAGCACGTCGCCGACGGCGAATGGCTGCTTGCCTCGCGCCCAGTCGTCTTCGACGCCGAAGGTCCAGCCGGCGTCTCCGACGGGGATCACGGCAGCTTGTGCGACGAAAATCACGCAGGACAGAGCCATCAGCGCGATGGCGACTTTGCCGACGCTTCCTGGTGCCATTGGCAGTGGCGAGCTAACAGTAAATTCTGCTCTTGAGAGAGGAGATTGTCAGACAGGATGGGAGGCTGATGAGGCTGGAATGGTTTGAGATGGGAAGACAGCGCCCACATTTTATAGCCATCTCAAGGGGCACGTATTAACGCGTGCCAAAAATGAAGCCATGTTTCTTGGGAGATAGTTAATGTGTACAAAAAAATGCAGCCTCTTCTAAAGTTACTAAATTAATTAGTTCCCCAAAAAAGTACTACTCTATGGATGCTATCTAATTTTTTTTCTACAAATGTTCCTCGCAGTAAACAATTAGCTTTTTTATGCGAATATATACAATTAGCTTATTTCCACAACTTCCAATTCACATTCACCTGAAAAGCAGCAAACATATCAAAGCAAATCAAATACGCTTGCAAAGATTTAGATAAGTTGAAAAACTAGTTCCACCCGCTCATATTACTAAATTAAATAATTATGAAACATACTATATTTACAGGGCTGCTATGGAAATTTAAGTGGATGGATCCAGAAGATATATATACCAAAACTTTGACTGTGAATCTGTTCTCAGGAAATATTTGTTTTGCTTCGATCATAGAAACAAAATAGGTTCGACCGTTTGCATCATCACAATGCATGTGGCCCTCTTAAAATATTTCTGTTGTGTATCTATAAAAATTGTAAACTAGGTATTACTGAAGTTTCACAATGTTAAAAAAATTTATTAAGGTGGGTAAAAAAACGAAACCACATCTTTTCAAGCAAACTTCATAAAGATGCAGCTCCTCCTTATGTTACTAAATTAATTAATAGTTAGAAAATAACACTCACAGAGCTATCTGTATGAAAATGGACATGTGCTACTCTTTTCTCATAAATTATTAGTTTTGCATAGATAATAGAAAAAAATCTGACCTTTTGCATCACGCTGCATATGGACCTCTTAAAATATTTGTAAATGGTACCTAGATATGACTTGAGTTTCATAGTATTAGTATTTTTCTTATTTTGCACGGAAATTCGTTCCAAGAGCCATTCAAACATTTACTTACCAAAAGTCTGACCCAAGAAACATTTAGAGCCACTGTCACTCCTCACAATTTCCTCACTTATTTTTATTTTGGTAGGTTTTTTCCCTTCATATTATTTTTCAAAAAAAGATTACACGTACATATTTTCTTTGGACCGGCACATCCTCTAAACCGGAGCCCATACAGAATTACAGATCACATATATGGGGTAGCCAGATCACATCAGATGATCATCAGTTCACGGTGACAGCGATCCTCATGCCTTCGCTGCAGTGACCGGGAAAGGTGCAGATGAAGAAGTGCTTGCCACTTTCGGTCAGCGTGATGCGGTCGTCGCCGGAGGTGTGGACCGGGGAGCCGACGCCGGCCTTGCAGCTGTTGTACCCGTTCTGGTCCACCTGCACCACGTTGTGCTCGTCGGCGGCGTACTGGAACACTGCAGTAATCGCGTCAAAATCACAACAATAATCAGATTCACTTACTACTATAAATCCACCGTTCAACATCACAGATCATTGAAGTTAGTTTTGCTTAAGCTAGCTAGCTACTACTCAATTACCAAGCACGTCGCCGACGGCCAATGGCTGCTTGCCTCGCGCCCAGCTGTTTCCGACGCCGAAGGTCCAGCCGGTGCCGCCTCCGACGGGGATCACAGCAGCTTGCGCGACGAAGATCACGCAGCACAGAACCATCAGCACGGTGGCGACTTTGCCGACGCTTCCCGGTGCCATTGGAAGTGGTGAGCTAACTGTAACTGCTGGTCTTGTGATAGGAGATGATGAGACTGGATGGAAGGCTGATGATGAGGCTGGGATGGTTTGAGCTTGGAACGAGCGTCCACGATTTATTGGCATCTCAAGGGGCATATATTAATGCGTGCCAAAAATGAAGCCACGTTTCTTTGGAGATACCCAATGTGTACTAAAAATGCAGCCACTTTTACTTTTTTTTAAAAAAAGGAATATGTATTAATATTCCAACCTTTGTATTGATTGATACATGTAGCTGTTCATTATTACAACTATGATAAACATCTTTTTTATGTGTGTAAAGAGAGAATTTTATTGATCACTCGAGATTATGATTACAATAAGGAGACCGTAGGAGGCCACGGATCCGGCGACGGGCAATCAAATGCGCCGGCGGGTCGTGGCGGTGGCAATAGCACCCATGGCCACCAGTCTCGAGGTGGACATGCTGGCAAGAAGCAAACTGAAGCTCATGATCGCAACAAGGGCAAGCAAGTGACTGATGTCGGCGAGCCATCCGAGGAGCCGGCAACCAAGAAAAAGAAGGTTCTGTGTTGTGAAATATGTGAAGAGGAACATTTGACTCCTCATTGTCCTCTCTTATTTGGCCCCAAACCATCAGCTGTATTTTGTGGTTTGGCTGGAGATGGCCTTGGTTTTTTTCAGATTCCTTCAGGAGGAAAATTGGCATCAAAGCCTCCAACACGAGTCTCAGCCACAGCTTTAATCAAAATTATCCAAGGAAAAGTCACAGCTGAGCTGGTCAAGTCAGAGCTTGCTCGTATGCTTCCAGTCAAATGGGATTGGGTGGTGACTGAGCATGGAGACAACTCATTCATAGTCCCGTTCCCATGTCAAGTGGAATTGCAGCGGATGATCGCTATCAGGCGTATACCCACGGATAACAACGAGGGTGTAATGCTATTTGAGGAGTGGAACCAGGAGATAAAACCTAAGAGGAAGTTGCACATGGCATGGGTGCAGGTGTATGGGGTACCTTATGAATGCAGGTCGTTTCTTCCTCTATGGGCGATTGGGTCCATTCTGGGAGCCACACAGAGGGTTGATATGAGATACCTGAGAAAGACTGGAGTTGCGAGGATATTGGTTGCTGTTCTGGATGTTAAAAAAATTGTTGACGATGCTGATATAGTGGTCGACGATTGTATGTATGAGCTCTATTTCAAGGTGGATGAGGTGGTCAGGGACGATGGTGATGAACCAGACCTTGACGATGATAACAACCTCGACGACTTTGATGAAAACCAGAATGTTGATCATGAGATGGAAGAGGCAAATGCCCAGAATAGCTCGGGAGATGCTACTAATCCCAAGTCTGCTAGTGGCAATAAAAGCCATGTTTCTTCAGAAAAGAGCGATAAAACAAATGCTGCAGCACCAACTGAGAAAGAGATGGATATGGTGAACAGGACCATTGATATGGCGGTTGAATCACTCCTTGAAGAAATCAGCCATGTCGTCATGAATGAAGATGACGGAATTTTGGAAGGCGAGATGATAGGCTCAGATGTGGAAAACAACATAATAAATAATGTTGTTAACACAGGTTCACAGGAGATGAGCGAAATGCTTGGGGTTCAGAAAATACTGCCACATGCAGAGATGAACAGTGTGACGACGGACGGCACCGTCGAGCTAGTCACTGCCGTGGCGGGACTGAACGAAGTCCCTGCCGTGGAGGTAGCTCCGGTCGCTCTCTCGAACACTACGGAGATCACGATCCATCGGATCACTAGCTCTAATCATGAGCTAAACATGGGGTCACTCATCGCCGATGTAGGTTCGGAGACAATCATGGAGTCTCCTGCAGCCGCGCAACAATACTCAGGCAGCCCCAGGCAGGAGGCCACCATGGCGCAACCAGATGAGCAGCTAGATGTTTGTGCACTCATAAGTGTTGCCGCACCGTCCTGTTTTCCCATTGGTCACAACCTTCATGTGGATATCATATCCCCTGCACTTTTGCATGGTGTGTGTACGTCTGATGCATGCCCAGGAGAAGCGTGTCCTGATCTTGTTGGTGGCAATGATGCAGACCTGCCGTCCTCTCCGCATGTGCCAGGAAAAATCAAACCAGTGCCCGCCATTGCGGACAAGGCGACGGCTTCTCTCGAACTAGTGTCGCACCCACCAGCAGCACTTGGCTCCAATCCTGGGGAGCTGGGAATGTTGCTCGACGCGGCTATGGCTGCGGCCAATAGTTTGATGGCACAGGAGAAGATGGTCGCTCCCAATACAAAGGGGGCGGCAAAGGAGAAGGAGGTCGCTCCCAATACAAAGGGGGCGGCAAAGGAGAAGGAGGTCGCTCCCAATACAAAAGGAGCGGCAAAGGCTACTACTACCCATGAAGCGAAGCAAGGACGACAGAATAAGAAGGGAGTTGAGGTGGCACCAGACACCCTTAGGCGCAGCCAACGATCGTGCACGAAAAGCGACGAACATACCCTCCAGAAGACGGAGCGTATGGCAGCTATGCGGAACCTCGAATCAGGAGGTAACACGAATTCTTTCTTGTCCTTTTCAGACTCTCGTATTTCTTCAAATATGAATAAGCTTGGCATTTCATTAGGTAGAGATGATAATTTAGTTCAGTCCTCTACCGTAGCTATCAAAAACATAGAAATTGATAGAATATCTTTGTCAGCTACGAAGAAATTAGAGAATAAGAACAAGAATAAAAACAATGGTCCTAAAATCACTGATTTTAGTGATGAGGACGAGGAGGAAAGACTTGATGCAATTCTCGGCCACATTAGTGGGGATTTAAATGAGGATTTGCATGACCAGGGACACGATCACATATTAAGTGATCTAAAGGCTGTCCCTCGAAAGAAAAAGTCTAACTCTGCCAAGAAATTTAAATCTGGCAAACCTCCTAAGAAACCAAAAACCCCGTCAAAATTGTGTCTTCAATGAAAGGAGTTTTCTGGAATAGCAGAGGTCTTGGAGACTTGGCTAAACACAGATATTTGGCGGATATGGTAAAGGAAGAGCAAATTAATTTTATTGCTCTTATGGAAACGGGTCGAGATGAATTCCCTGATTTGACCCTTAAAAATTTTTCTGGTGGCCGTGATTTCATTTGGCATAGCATGGCACCACATGGCAGATCAGGAGGCATCCTATTGGGTGTTGATTTGGCAGTCTTTGACATTGGGTCCATCACTGAGGGAGATTTTTATGTAAAATTCTGCCTTAGAAATAAATCTGATGGGTTCAAGTTTATGTTGTATGCGGTATATGGACCGGCACAACAACATGATAAAGAAGCCTTCTTATCAGAAATGGCTCATACTTGTTCTCGGGAAGCACTACCTTATATCATAGGTGGTGACTTCAATATAATGAGACACCCCGATGACAAAAATAAGGACAACTTTGACACAAAATGGCCAAATTTATTCAATGCGGTCATTGAATCTCTCGAATTAAGAGAGATTGTCATGTCTGGTAGACAATATACTTGGGCTGGACCAGGTGATGACCCTACCTACGAGAAGCTTGACAGAGTGCTAGTAAGCACAGAGTGGGAAGATAAATTCCCTCTATCCACCGTTGAGGCAAGAGATAGGAGTCAATCTGATCATACTCCACTAGTGCTCAATACAGGAGCATCTACCCATCATAACAAACAACCTTTATTCAAATTTGAGAGAGGTTGGTTCCTGAGGGATGGTTTTTTTGATATGGTTGTCAATTTATGGCGATCGGAAGATAGAGGAACAACGGCAATGGAAAGATGGCAGAATAAAATTCGACATCTACGCCGTTATCTTCGAGGATGGGCCAAACATACAGCTGGCTCATACAGAAAGGAGAAGAAAAAGCTTATTTCGATGATTGAAAAGATCGATAAAAAAGCTGAGACAACCACTTTATCTGACAATGAGATAAATATGAAACACTATCTCAAAGAAAGACTAGTCCTCTTATTAAGGGAGGAGGAAATAAAGTGGTATGAAAGAGCGAAGGTTAAAGACCTATTAGAGGGAGATGACAACACTCGCTTCTTTCATCTGGTGGCCAATGGTAAACACCGCAAACAACACATCTTTAGACTACAAGAAGATGGTGTTATTGTCGGTGATGACGATTTAAAGTCATATATCACAAATTATTACAAAAACCTTTTTGGACCACCAGAGAACACAAACATAACGCTGGATGAGAATCGTATAGAAGATCTTCCCCAGGTTAATGAAGAAGAAAATAATCTTCTTACCTCTATATTTACAGAGGAAGAGGTTAAGGAGGCAGTTTTCCAAATGGAACACAACAAAGCCCCAGGACCGGACGGATTTCCTGCAGAATTCTATCAAGTTTTCTGGGAGATAATAAAGGGAGATTTGTTGGCTCTTTTCAAAGATTTTCATGAAGAGAGACTCCCTTTATATAGCCTTAACTTTGGTGTCATTACATTATTGCCCAAGGTCAAAGAGGCAAAACAAATCCAACAATACCGTCCAATCTGTCTCCTCAATGTCAGCTTTAAGATTTTCACAAAAGTTGGCACAAACAGAATCAATAAGGTTGCAGGCACTGTTGTGAGACCATCTCAGACCGCGTTCGTGCCTGGTAGGAATATCATGGAAGGAGTAGTAATATTACACGAAACCCTTCATGAATTACATTCAAAGAAACATGACGGGGTTGTTTTCAAAATTGATTTTGAAAAAGCCTACGATAAAGTCAAGTGGTCTTTCTTGCAACAAACATTGAGAATGAAAGGTTTCTCACCCAAATGGTGTAGATGGGTAGAGAACTTTGTTACTGGAGGTAGTGTGGGAATAAAAGTCAATGATGATATTGGCCACTATTTCCAAACCAAGAAAGGTCTTCGTCAGGGAGACCCAATGTCACCTATTTTGTTCAACATCGTAGCAGATATGCTTCCTCTTTTGATTAAAAGAGCAAAAGATGACGAACAAATTAGGGGTGTCATACCACATTTAGTGGACGATGGTCTTTCTATCTTGCAATATGCAGATGACACCATCATATTCTTAGATCATGATTTGGAACAAGCAAAAAACATGAAACTTTTGTTGAGTGTTTTTGAGCAACTTTCGGGTCTAAAAATCAATTTCCATAAAAGCGAAATTTTTTGCTATGGAGCAGCAAAAGAGTTTGGGGAGCAATATACTGAACTCTTCGGATGCAATTCTGGTGAATACCCATTCAGATATTTGGGAATACCAATGCATCATAAGAAACTCCGTAACAGCGATTGGAGAATCATAGAAGAAAGGTTCGAAAAGAAATTATCTTGTTGGAAAGCCAAACACCTATCCTATGGTGGGCGATTGATCCTTCTAAACTCGGTTCTTAGCAGCCTACCCATGTTTATGATGTCCTTCTTTGAAATTCCCAAAGGGGTCATTAAAAAACTAGACTATTACAGGTCTAGATTCTATTGGCAAGGAGGTAAAGAGAAGAAAAAATATCGACTTGCCAAATGGGACATTCTTTGTCGCCCCAAAGATCAAGGAGGTCTTGGAATTGTAGACCTTGAGATCAAAAATAAAAGTCTGTTAGGCAGATGGATATTTAAACTGCTTAACGAAGACGGGACTTGGCAATCCTTGCTTAGAAATAAATATCTGAGCTCAAAAACTCTCTCCCAAGTAGAGGCTAAAAGAAATGATTCACATTTCTGGAAAGGTCTCATGAAAATTAAAAACCAAGTTCTAGAATGTGGTTCTTTCAAAATTAATGATGGAACACAAACTAGATTCTGGGAGGACACATGGGCTGCATCTCAACCTTTCAAGAATATTTATCCTGGCCTCTATAACATTGCGAATCACCCGCATGCTACGGTGAGTAATGTCATGAGGACCACGCCTCTAAATATCTCTTTTAGAAGAGCATTAGTGAGAGATAATCTCACTCATTGGCACAATCTGGTAGCTAAGATCACTCATATCAATCTATCTGATGAGAGAGACATCTTTAGATGGAGTTTGCATCAGAATGGACAATATTCTGTCCGATCTATGTATACTTACATGATGAATATGAACACTCCATTCTCTCATAAATTGATATGGAAATTGAAAATCCCTCTAAAGATCAAGATTTTCCTATGGTACCTCCAAAAAGGGGTAATTCTCACGAAAGATAACCTTGCAAAACGCAATTGGCGTGGCAGTCAAAAATGTTGTTTTTGCAATTGCAATGAGACAATCAATCATTTGTTCTTTGACTGTCACAATGCGAAAACAATTTGGAGGATTGTTACCATTGCTACCAGCTTACCCGCTCCTCTCTCTATAACCCATATGTTAGGGAATTGGCTAGCAGGAGTAAATCTAGAAGAGAAAAAAACTATTTTAGTAGGGGCGGCTGCCCTATGTTGGGCCATATGGCGTTGTCGTAATGATATAGTTTTCGATAATGTCAAATATACTTCCTTTATGCAGGCTGTTTTCATGGGAACGTATTGGCTGCGGTTTTGGGCTTTGCTGCAGCGTGATGAGACAAAAGAGAAGCTCCGTTCAGCGAGCCTTTCTATGGAGATTATTGCCATGGAGTTCTTCGCGAGGAATGGATGAAAATTCAATAATAGACTTTGTCTTTAATTTATTTATCCCTTGATCTCAGCCGGGGAGCTGAAACAATGTAATAAGTACGAACGCTATGTGTGGAAACGCAGAGGCGGGAAACTATTTCCTTTTTCTAAAAAAGTGCTCGATACAGCCAGAGACACGCTCTCTCCACACAACAATGTGCATTGTGCGTTTCACTAATTGCGTGAGCTCACGTGCAATAACATTTTGTTCTCTCTTCAGTCTTCACAGCCAGAAAATTCACTTCCGACATATTACGACACAAATCCTTCACCATGATAAAAGTCACTTCAGAAGAAATTGAAAATTCAACCCGGAGCAATTCTATTGCTAAAACTCCAACCATTTCTTGCAAACACCTCCACTATTGTGGTCTCAAGCGCACGACGGCCCCAAGCCATATGGGGTCGCTCCTCCTCCCTTTGCAGCATGGCCCAGAAACGAATCCAATACATCCCTTCGAAGATCACCTGCATTGGAGTAGCGGTTTGTGCATTGTTAAAAATCATATCATTCCTACATAACCAAATTGCTCATAAAAGTGTACTTGTTTCAACTAAAACCGCTCCAATAAGCCAATCAATAAAAATATGTTGGATGTGTACAATTCTCTAAATTAATCTGATTCATCTAGATTAAACGATCAACATTTCACTAGAAGTACGACTCTATGGATGCTATCTGAAAACTTTTACTATGAATGTCTCTCACAAACTTCTACTACGAACTTCCAAGTCATTCAAACATTCACCGAGGCAGCGAATACCTCAAAGATTAAAAGAAGTTAGCGTCCAGTCGCACCGCCAAATTACACAGAAAGGCACGAAAAAGGGATGACTTGGAACATGAAACATCAGTAGCAGTTGAAATTGCTGAAGCATTGTAGTTCTCACGTCAGGTGAAGCAAAAGAAGAACTACTGATCGAACTTGATATACTTGCTTCTCAAAAGAAAAAAAAGAAGAAGGTACGTGCCTGTTTTATCTATTATCTCTACTCCTCTTTATTTTCGTCGTGACTCCACCGTGCGTCGCAGCAAAAAAAAATTTTTGGTGCCGACAGGTGGGTCCCACCGAGTACCGTTCGTTTTCTTTTTCACAATCGCGTACCCGTTCGTTTATTTTCTTCCTCATGTCGCGCACACACCCGCATCCCCTCCCGATGGCGCTGGTGCGGTTCCCCGGCGGCGAGGCGCTCACGGTGGCCGCCATCCTCGAGGCTCCCGGGGAGGTGGTCGCCAAGTCGGCGCACAGCCGCGCGGCCACAGCGCCGGGGAGGCCGTCGCGCTGCTCCGGTTCGTGCGTCCGGCCTGCTCCGCGGGCGCTGAGGAGGCTGTGGCCACCGCTCGGGTGCTCGGCGCCGTGCTGCACGCGAATATCGTCCCGATCCGTGCGCTCTACATCGGACCACGCGGGGAGAAGCTGCTCGTGCACCCGTTCTACGCCGCCGGGTGGCTCCGCCGGTTCTTGCAAGGTCTGTGCTCCATATTACGTCACTTGCGTTCGACCCAAGTTAGCATTGAGTAATACAAATCATACTGTCAGCTGAGCGTTAAATATTACTTTCATTTGGGCCAGATGTTCATATTGTCAAACCAAATAATGGTGTTTCCCCTGTTCTGCAAATCACCTAAGCATTTCATATTTGTTTTATCTTGGGCCAGCTGTTCATATTGTGAAACCAAATAACAGCACCTGATTTTGTAGTTTGATTGTGAGCTATTACTTGGAGTCTCCACTTTTCTCATTTTGAACAATGCAAAATGACACGTTGGTTGTTGGAGTACCTGAGGTGCTTCAGCAAACTGCTATTGTGTTGCATCTTCATCAAAATGGAAGAGCTGATGAAACAAACCGGAGGATCAACTCTATGCAAGTATGCAGCTTTGACAGATGGAGAACCTGCAGCTATGGAAGATCAACTCTGAAGACTGAGTCACCTTGATTGGTGATGTTTGATGGATGCACAAGCATGATTTGGCTAATTTGGGTTGCAGTCTTATATATCATGTAAGTCGAAGGTCTGTAGAGTGTAGATATGCATGGTAATAATGAGTTAATTAAAGCCAGCAAGGTGTCTGGAACATTTACTTTAAGTGTTATGTTCAGGTCGAGTAAAAGTGCATTGTACTTACTTTTTTGCGAAAAAAGCGCATTGTACTTAATTGTGAGAAAGTATGGCAATCCAGAATGCTAAAAAGTTTACCTGAATCTTTTTGCAAGATCATGCAGTGGGAAAACCAGATTTCAGAAGAAGGATTTTAGAAACAGTGTATCCAGTATTTAATAAAACCAGCGTGGCATCAGACAAAACAAAAAAAAAAAAACAATTTTGCTTTTGGATTAAAACTGATTTTACTCTGTGTTTTGAGACCAAATTTTCTTAACAAGGTTGATTAAATAGGTATTTTAACTATTTTCATAAAATTTGGATAAATCACCAAACTATACCTTGAGATGCAGATTATGAGAATAAATTTTCCACGGTGTCGTTTTGTTGTAGAATCAAAAGTTTTTTCATGGGTCTCTTTCGAACATTTACTTGAACGGTTCAAATTCAATTTTGGTTAAAAGCTTAGATACATTTAAATTTATTTGTTAATTTTTCCGAATAGCCCGTGGCAACGCACGGGCATTTTTGCTAGTATATATATATTTGACAACGAAAAGGAGCCACCACGTTCGCTCTAAAATGCTAGAAATTCTCACGTTAATCCGAGAAAATAAAAAGAGAAAATTACCCACCACTGCCATTATGAAACAATTAGTCAGAAACCCCCCTAAAAAATATATATATAATAGCTAAATTCGGAATAATAATAAATAGCCAAAAATACCCCTCACACATATTTCTAAATTACCCACCATGCCATTATGAGTAAAAAAAAGCTAAATTCGGAATAATAAAAAATAACCAAAAATACCCTTCACATCTATTTCTAAATTACCCTCCATGCCATTACAAGTCCAAAAATATAAATTTAGATTATAAAAAATAGATAAAAATATCCCTAATTCTTATTTTTAATTTACCAATCATACCATTATGAGCCCAAAATAGCTAAATTTAGAATAAGAAATATCCAATTAACACTTAATTCTGATTTCTAAATACACTGTTATAAAACCATCATATGTCTAGCTAGCATGACACATTATCTTATTTTTAGCATGACAAATTTCTTTCGAAAGATTTATTTGTAGCACGGCACACATTCTTTTTTTCTACCATGAGATATGTTTGTTGTTTAGCATGCCACTTTGAACCAACCTCACTTCTAAAATAAAATCAAATACATTGTTAGATAAGACACTATCCAAAATAATGTTGACTCATCTCACACTCAAATTGGGAGATGGTGAAAAATTCTCCAAACTATTTTTCTACTATTTTATAAATATAAAGTATAAAATAAGTAATAACAATAAACTATGTTAAACTCCTACAACAATATAAAAATAGTTTATAAGCGATTGATGATGGGTCTGTTGTTGACTACTAGGCTATAACCGGATGGGGGGTGAAAACAGGAGGAAAACGGGATAATCCCGGTTCAAAACGGGGTCCCGCAAAAACAGGCAGGAATCACCCCTAACCGTTTTCGCTCCCGTTTCCGTTTACTGTTTTCCCGTTTCCGTCCGTTACCGTATTTATCCTGAAAATCCAAAAACGATCAGGAGAAAAGCGGGAACGGGAGCCGGACGGCACGGGATTTTCCCGTCCCGTTTTCATCCCTAATAGTAAGTCTAGCCGCGCAAATGCGCGGGCAGCCATACTAGTTTACCATATTTGCAGGGCTGCAGGAGTTTTATTTGACCATATATAGGTGATCATCACAACTGGCGAAAAGGAAAAAAGGAAGTTCAACATAAGTTCACACGATTTACACCAGATGTAGTAGCGCGAAATTACATAGCATCATCGGCAACCAGTCATCTGACCAGACCACATTCGACCTCCTCTCTTATTCCCAATTCCATGGTGGATTGGCCATTGCCATTGCCATAGCTAGCTGGCGCTGCTGACGAGCGCATCCTTGTAGGAGCCCGGCGGCGGCGGCGGCATGGCCGGGTCTCCCCTCCGGCCGCCGTGCTCCAGGATGAGCGGCACCTTGCCCTCCCTCTCCATGGACAGCCGCTCCTGCGCGCCGCCGCGCAGCTTCTCGAGGCCCCGGCCGCCCATCTGCTGCGTCTTGAACACCTTGAGCAGGTTCAGCACGCCGCCGGCGAGGAAGAGGAGGCTGCCGATAAAGCCGAGCCACGCCCAGGTCCTCCCCTGCATCCAGACCCCAAAACAGAGTATCACACTTCAGCTCTGCTAGGCTGAATTGCCGGTATTTGACAGTTCAATTCTATGAACAAAACTGACCGACAAAGTGGAAGCTCAGTGAATTACCAGCAACGGGTAGTAGTGGCCGTGGCCATGGTGCCGGTTGATGGCGCCGCCGATGAGGAAGAGCGTGCTCCCAAGAAGGAACGGGATCTGGACGCTCTTCTGCAGGAGCTGGACGTGGCCGCTGGCACGCTCGTAGACCTGGCAGATGTTGTGAATTGACCCGAGGCACCACAACGCTGGCCCGGCTATGAGCATGTTCAGGCCGTGCCTCGCTAGTCCGTGCCGGTACCCTCTCTCCTTCTGCAGAGCGTAGACAACTACTAGTTGAGTGAACTGCTGTTGAACATGACGAAGGGATATAAAGTCTGTTTCGAATCTTCAGACCAAACAGACTTAAGAGTGAGGCTTGAAATTACTTCAGACTGCACCGCAAACAGTAATATGGCATGGACAGAATTTTGTTGACTACAGAAGACTTAGCTGGGATATGCTCTGTTTTGCTACCAGTACTGCTACTGAATGAGTAAATCAAAACATGACTTCCGTTCAAACTAAATCAACAAGCACTGATGATATGATGAGAGCTGCACGTAATTCAAATCGATTCCTACGAATTGCCACTGCACGCTCTCGGCTCTCAGAGTCAGAGATGAACAGAACACGAACCTGAATCTCGAAGAAGATGACGGCGACGAGCGTGAGCGCGGTGCCGAGTATCTGCACGGTGGGGACGGCGAGCTCGACGAGCGCGAGCTGGTAGTCGTGCCCGACCATCCCGAGCCGGTAGTCGACGCCGGCGACGTGGGCCAGGAGATCGTGTAGGTTCACGGCGAGCACGCCGACGAGCCCGAGCGCGGCCACCGCGAGCCCGGGCCTGCTGGACCCGGCCCACGGCAGGAGCTGGCCCGCGAAGCCGCCGGCGAGGAGCACCGCCGAGAACACGTACACCCCGGCGTTGATGTACTCCCACCGGTTGCGCGCCGCCGCGCCGGCGCCGCCGCCGCCAAGGCTGTACGCGCGGCACTCCCGCGCGGTCGCCAGCTTCACCATGGCTCGAGCTTAGCTAGCTTGCAGTGGAGTGGAGTCGGTGGAGGTGAGATGGTTGGAATGTGCTGACTGCTGAGGCGGCGAGGATTGAAGGAGACGGCGGGACTGGTAGTAGTAGGCTCGACACTCGAGGGGCTGGCCATGGAGCTGGCGGGTACGTGGCGACGTGCATGCAGTGCCAGCCAGGTGAAGAGGGCGCCTGACTTTTTGATTCGTCATGGCCGTTTTTCGGTGCTAAAATATGGAGCGCTTCTAGACGTCGGAGAGGTGGCCACAACACGTGGTGTTGGGCTCTGTGTGCGGCATGCAAAGCTGTGATCGATGGAGAGCAGAACTTCGCTTCTAGTCCTACTGCCATCTCACTGTCGTGTAACTAGAATCTTGATTACGTGGAGGATCACCTAGGATCTCGAGTTTATACTAATATGTTTCCGTACTCTCAATTATACTGCAATGATTTGGACTCTCTTTCAGCTCTGCAAAGAGATCAATTGTCAATGTTTCCTCAGATTCTCTGGTACAAAAAAGTGCGGCGTTTTCTATTACCTTCAGGCTTCAGACAACAAAATTCACTGCTAATTTTCATTAAAATGCATTTGTGAAAATAGGAAACTTTGAGCAAAACAAATTGTTGAATACTCCCTCCATTTCTGAAATGCTGACGTTAGGATAGGAAGTTTAGTTCAATTTTGAACTAAATCTTTTGTCTGAATGACAACAATTCCAAACCCGAGGGAGGATCACCTGAAAAAAATGTAAACTCAAAGTTAATTTATTTACAACTGAAAAATTATTCATACCGAATCGGAATGTGGTGGTGCGAAGTGCGAAGGGTTTGGTTGGCTTTTGAGAAAAAACACTAGCAACTAATAAATGTAACACAAGATAAATAAAACAAAACGTAGGAATCAGCTTATCCGTGATTTTAAGTAAGTATTGACAAACTTTGAACTAGAGATAAAATTGAACACTCCCGACTCAAACAAAATTAATTAGTACTATGGTAGCAAGGTGCGAGGTCCAAGATAGGGGTGGCTCAGTCTCGTTGCGTCAACCCATTGTTGTATTATAAATCGTTAAGGGTCATTCTATCTTGTTGATCACTTTTCTTCTCTATAACTTTAACTTACGAGAATCAAATGGAAAATGACACCTACCTTACGGCAAAAAATAACAAAATTTGAGCAACTTTGGTCACCGCTAAAATCCACCTCCATAAAATCCTCTTCTAGTGTTCCTATTCATCCAACTTTTCAAATCTTCTGTATTAAACGAAGCTCCACCTTTGGTTACTGCTAAACTTTTCAAATCTCTCTTCTTATGTAGTTCGTCATGATATGTTCCTCCTATGCATCCTTTAACCGATCTCCGACGGTCGGCGTGTCCTGCGATGGGCAGCACAAGCCAACGTGTATTACCTCGACATGCAGCGCGGCTGCCTGTTCGTGTTCGACGAGCGTCAGCGCGCACAACCAGGCCAACTCGTACCTGTCACCGACGCCATGTCCGACAAGATCCAGCAGAAGCTCGCGAAACTCACTCGATTCAGGTCCGGTGCGCCGAGCGCGCCATGACCGGCAACTGCCAGGCTCCTCCGCCCCGTTCCATCCGCGCACGTACTGGCCGAATTAAGCACGTGATCTGAATCGTTGTCAGATATGTCCCCTGAGCGCCATGGAGGGAAAAACAAATAAAGGAACATAGGTAGGGGTATATCTGGCCAACTGGGCCGTGCTAAAAGGGCCGGTCCGTGGCCCACTAATTTTGGCCCGGTCCGAGCACGGCACGGCCCGGTGCGTGAGTGGGCCGTGCCGGCCCGTAGCCCGCCTAGGGCCGTGCTTGGGCCTAGGCGCAAGCCCGCCGTGCCAGCACGGCACGGCCCGTTTAGCAGCTGGCCCGTTCAGCCCACAACGCGGCCCGTGTAGCACGGCACGGCACGGCCCGGCCCGGCCCGTTTAGTCATATTTTGCATTAAAAATTGAAATAATAAGAACAAAGTACATTTTCAGTCTAGGGCCGGCCCGGCACGGCCCGCGGCCCGGCCCGGCCCGTGTAACTCGGCTAGGGCCGTGCTTGGGCTTGGACTGAAGGCCCGTGTGCCGGCCTGGCCCGGTCCGTTTATTATAAGGGCCGTGCCGGCCCGTCAACGAAATGGCCCGGCCCGTGACGGGCTCGGGCCGTGCCGGCCCGGCCCGGTCCGTTGGCCAGCTATAGGTAGGGGACGGCTGGTGGCAGCACTCATGGCGGAGCCGCGGCATGAAAACAGGGGGAAGCGTTTTGTCGGCGATTCAGCTTGCCGCCGTTGTTCGGTGCGATTCTGGGCGGCTGAGAGGCTTCTCGGAGTTGGGGGAGGCACTCGCCGGACGGCCTGAGTACAGGCGGCGCGAGGCGATCCACGGCGCGGAGCGGAAGCGGCGTTCTCGCGACCCCAGGGGTGGTCGCTATTTCAAATAACGACCGCCCCTGGGTAGCTGCTGACCGTAGGATTAGGACTGTGCGGCTCAGATTCGCCCATCTCATGACCCGCGCGTCCCCATCTTCCTCCCGGTCAGGCTGCGAGAAGCAGAGGTGGCCTCTTCCGATTCCTCGCGCTCCCTCGCTCGCCGCCGTAAGCGGCCGGAAATTCGTCGTGGTACTTTCCATCAACTTCCTCGCCTCCGCACGCGCTGACCACCACCACGCCCCTGCTACGCCTACTCGCCGTCCGGAGCAGAGCTGATGGGACAGAGGCGGCGCGCACGGTGCGGGGCAAGAGATGATCGGATACCTTCTACGGAAGCTCCGCACAGCGCAGCGCAGGCGCCGCGCACGCGGGCGGCTGGAGACTAGGAGGCCCGTCTTGTCAACAGGTTGTGCCAGCTATTGCACCTTCGCAAGAAATTGTTGGCAGGCTATTGGCATCAACATACCAGCACATCTGAGACCCCTTCAGTTGTTTCAGTGGTTAAAAAGGAAGCTTGCAGTGCCCTTCTTCATGGAAATCATAATTTTGATGTGCTGGAGTATATGGGTAACAAGGAATAACTGGATTTTCAATAATATTGACCCAACAATCCAAAACTGTAGAAGGAAATTCCTAAAAGAAATGTCCATGGTTGTCCATAGGGCTCGACAAAGACAGGTGCAACAGCTGCAAGAATGGATTCAGTCTCACTTGTAACTTTTTTTTTATTATTTTTTTTAGTTTTTGCTTAGCTTTTCTTTGGTTTTTGTACAGACAAACTTATTTTATTATGAATAAAATGCTGTAGGGGTCCCCCCTCCAGTTTCTCTTCAAAAAAACAGGTTGTGCCAGCGCCTCGGGTATATGTACCCGTGCTTCATGGCGACGCGGAACGCCAACGAACTCCGCTAGGTGCAGGCTGAGATCGGAATCGCATTGGGGACCAGTCCCGCGGAGGACCAGGAAAATATCCTTCCTCCAGAACAAGGTTTCAGTAACCACATAGTATGACCGATTACTACTGTGTCTTTAAGAACCCGGACGAGAACATGCTTGATCTAAGCTTTTACAAGAACATGGCAGCTGCAGCTCCCGTCACACTACTCTGTGACCCGTCATTCAGTTTCAGTCCTGAATATCTGAACATTGATTTCCACATTTGCAGCAGAGTCAGTCAGCTAGGTTCAATAATTTGGATGGATTGTGGCAACTACTGAACATTGTAGCAGCTCGCCTCTGCACCTTTCTGAATTCTGAATCCCTGTCGTCCGGTTTCTACTCTGGTACCAAAACGACTATTTACATGCTGAAAAGCACACACATGACACATGAATCTTTAATCAAATATACAAAGGCACTGCGTATAGTCAGGTATTGGATTGGCCTAGCCAACGGTACAAGTACTTGTGCAGTTGTGCTAACTGCATTGAAGAGATCATTTAGAGGCGTTCAGAGTTTCAGACTTCAGAGAGCCGCATGGAAGAAACAGTTTGATAGACTGGTGCCAACAACAAGGCAACAACCAAGTTCAATTCAATCACTTTACGCTTTATGAATTCATATCAAATTCATCTATCCTAATCCCACTCCTACAATTTGCTTGTACGACATCAATCCATGGCGCGAATCAACCAAGAAGCCACTAGTTGAACACACAGCCATGAAGAAAAAAAGTGAAAAAAAAAATCAAAATAAATAAATAAATGATGTGCCATCGCCATCTCGCACCGGCGAGCTTCCTCTATCTGAACCCCTTCCTGAACGAGGGCCTCCCCTGCTTCACCGCGACCCCGTCCGACGGGGCTACAGCCAGCGCGCGCACTGCCTCCGGCAGCGCCGCAGCGTCAGGGACTAGCTCCTTCGTACGAGCAGATGCCCGACGGCCGGAGAACAAGGCCAAGTATTGACTGAGCATGAAGGCACAGCGTATAATAAAGGAACAAGTTCTTGCGCAAACTGCATTGAAGAGGTCGCTTAGATGACTAAACAGCTGACTGCGCCGAGAGGTGTTCAGGGTTTCAGACTTCAGAGCCGCATGGAAGGAACAGTTTCACAGACTGGTGCCAACAAGGCAGCAACAAGTTCAATTCAATCAGTTTAAGCTTTATGAATTCATGTCAAATTCATCTATCCTACTCCTACCTATGCTTGTATGACATCAATCCATGGCCCGAATCAACCAAGGAGCAACTGGTTGAACACGCAGCCATGAAGAAAAAAAAAATAAAAGAAAAAGGAAATGATGTGCCATCGGCCATCGCCATCTCGGTCGGCGAGCTTCCTCTATCTGAACCCCTTCCTGAGCGACGGTCTCCCCTGCTTCACTGCGACCCCGTCCGACGGGGCTACAGCCAGCGCGCTCACAGCCTCCGGCAGCGCCGCAGCGTCAGGGACCAGCTCCTGCGACCCCTCTCTCTCTTCCCTCCGGCGCGAGCGAAGTCGGCGGGCGCGGGTCGGCGAGGAAGAGGCAGGTAATGTCGCGGAGAGGAAGCCGCTTCCGCGCCTTGCTGTTGCAGCCTGGCCTCTTCATTATGCTCTGCTTCCTGACGGCGATGCCGCGCGCCGCAGCCGGCGGCGCGTTCTCCTTGTTGTCGCTGTCGCCGCCGCAGCCAAGGTTGAGAACGGCCATCGGAGATCCGTTCCGGCTACGGAGCTCGGCTGGAAGCGGCAAGAGAGGAGGTGATTTGCCGCGGCGGAGAATGGAGGGGATGGACGAGCAGGCGGTGGCGCTGGTATTTGTACAGGAACGCGGGGCGGAGGCGAGAGCGGCATGGCTCTGAAATTTTCGCGGCAGTGGAAGAATTGGAGAGAGGTTTCGGAGGGAGGGAATGTGGAATCCCGAATCCACCATGGGTTTCGTTTCATTCGAGTTTTCTGTGAGCGTGTTCAGATTTGGATTTGGAGCGTAGCGGTGAGTTTGGGTTTCCGGGCCCCGAGCCAGGAGGAGGAGCGAGGGAGGCTGCAAAATTTTCCCTTTCTGGCGTGGCGGGCGCGGCAGTGGGGCGCCGCGTGGGAACTGGGAAGGTTCGAATTTTCTGCACTGAAGTTCCAAGGATTTTGGGCCAAAACTGTTGGCGCGACCGACGGCCGTGGCCCGGCCTCACGTGGCATGCCGATGCTGATGATTGCTGACAAAGAGGAGTCAGATCGAATCACCCGCCCCGCATTCACGGGCAGCCGATGCGTGGCCTGCCCCCGACCGGTTTAAGCCCATTTTGACAGCCATTCACGGGCTGCTCCTGTTGGGCTCCGGCTCCAAATCAATTCGTCTGCAAATTCAGACACGGACGAATCTGCAGAGGTCCGGGGGCTCCAGAAGATGCCGCCGCGGTGAACCGACCGTGGACGTCGGAGCTGACGTTCCTGAACAAGGCGTACGAGCAGATCGCCGACGGCCGGCGTGTGCTGCGATGGACACAAGCCTGAACGTATTATAGTGCCTAGACCGGCAGTGCCACGCCCTGTTCGTGTTCGACGAGGCGCGGTGTGGAACCAGGCTAATTCTCGTACCTGGAGTGCTTGCACGGCGGCACCGACGCCATGTTCGGAAAGACCCCCCACACACAAAGAGAAGCTTCGCGACGCGAATCTCATTTGAATCAATTCAGGGGCGCGCCATGCTCGCTCGACGGCCGCCCGACTTCCTTCGCCTCCACCCGCGCACGTACTGATGGAATCAGGCCTACGGACTGACTGAACCGTTGTGAGAGGTGTCTGCTCAGCGCCATGGAGGTGGAACAAACAACCAGGAGAAGGCATTGGCGCTCCGGCGAGCCACGGCGTGAAAACAGGGGAGGCGTTTCTCGTCACCCGAGGGCGCTCCGGGGCGAATCAGCTTGCCACCCTTGTTCGGCGCGATTATGGGCGGCTTCAAGGCTTCCCGGACTTAGTGGAGGACCATGCGGGGCGGCCTGAGTACCGGCAGCGCGCCGACGAGCCACGCCAAACTGCGTTCTCGCGAAACCCAGGGCGGTCGCTATTTGAAATAGCGACCATCCTTGGGTACCTGTCGGCCGTAGGATGAGGACTGTGCGGCTCAGATTCGCCCATCTCATGTCATGACCCGCTCGTCCCCGTCTTCCTCCTGGTTAGGATCCGACGAAGCAGAGGCGCTATACTGGTCCAAGGTCCGCGCGCGCCGATCACGCTCACTCGCTCATCGCCTCTCCGGAGCTCCGCCGCCGGAAGCGGCCGGGCATTCGTCTCGCTCCAATCCACCAACCTCCTCGCGTGAGTCCTCCGCCAACTCGCCGTCCGGTAACAGAGGAGAACTAAGCCATGCTATAATGTCGACAAGATTGATGAAACGCCGAGCAAGGTTATTGTAACAGAGGTGACAATAACCCAAGATGTCAGAGACGTCTTGATGCCATCTTTTTCCATTCTATTGTGGATTCCAATTCATTCTTACACCATCTGAGAGTCGCCATTTGTTTGGGTCTGTACAGTTCAGAAAACCTGCAAATTTATCTCTTTCACAGAAGAGAAATGTTAAAGTTTGAGCAAAACATCAGAACGAATTGCTTTCCAAAGATTTCAGTGACTGTGACATTTTATTCCTCATGATCAGCTTGATCTGTGCCTTCGAGGAAAAATTCCCGATTCTAATGCAGGATTGTAGGCCACCGCCGGCTATGTGCTAACACAAGTGCTTGGAAGAGACCATTCACATCTGACGTACTAAACAGCTGCAAACAGACGCCTAATGCCTTGGAAGATGCCACTCACCTCTGATGGGCTCAATCCAGGATTATTTTGTGTGCTGCTTGCCTAGCCATGCTCAAGCTCATCGCGACGATGAAAACTGCCAAGGATTGGTAAGGCAAAGAATTTCAGAGGTTCCCGAATTTCGGAATGCCGAATAAGATCTGCCATGGCCCATGGCAGCCGCGCGGCAGCTTCTTGACCAATGACGGCACTGGGGAGCAGTCCGGCCGGAGGCCAAGAAAGGAAAATAACTGCAGTGAACACTCGTTGGGCCGGGCCGTTGATGCTTCCATGGTCCTCGTCGCCAGCCAAGTGCAAAAGCACCCTGCTTGCTTACCTTGTGCCGGCGGAGCACCACGGTCCTCGCCGCCTCCATGGCCTTCGGCATCCGGACGACTGCCCGAGCCTATCGGGGAAGAGGCTCCTGCAACGCACCTTGTACAGGCCACAGAAATTCAACTGTGATCGATGGCGGGCATAATTCACTGTCTTGTAAGTATAATCTCGATTACGTGGAGGATCACATAGGATCTCGAGTTTATAATATGTTTCCGTACACCCAATTAATACTGCATGATTTGAACACCCCCCCCCCCCCCCCCCCCCCCCTCTCTTTTAGAGTTCGATTGCCAATATTTCCTCGGATTCTCAAGGAAAAAAGTGTTGTTTTCCTGTTACATTCAAACATGCAATAACATTCACCGCTGAATTTCATTAAAATGCATTTGTGAAAACAGGAGACTTACAAGAAAAAGCAATTTAAATACAAACTCAGAATTACTTTTATTTACAACTGAAAAGTTATTCGGATGGAGTTGGTTCCTCGTGGTGCGACGGACCACTAGCAACTAATAAATGTGGTACATGAAAATAAAATAAAATATGAGAATCAACTTAGCTGTGATTTTAACTATACATCACAAACTTTTGACTAAATATAAAATTAAACACTTCCAAATCAAACTAAATCGACAACTTTGAGGTGTTAGCATATGACCATAAATGTTACAATGTACAAGCTTTTCTAGATGGGTATAGCTCTATCTCATTTCAGCACCCCGTTGCGTTATAAACTATTGAGGTTCATACTTCATTTTATCTTTCAAACCACATTTTTCTAAAACTTTCAAGCATCAAATGCGAAAATTGCAACCGTTTGACGACAAAAAAAAAACAAATTTGAGCAACTCTGGTCACCACTAAACTCCACCTCCATATAATCCTCTTCTTATGTACTCCCTCTGTCCTAATATACTTGGCACTTTAGGTCAGGGCGCCCCCGTGGGAGTCCGGGCCGTGTCTCAGTCCCAGTGTGGTTGATCATCCGAAGAAGAGTGGATGCACAGAAAATGAGAAGAAGAGCGATAGAGATAGAGATGTATTGGTAAAAGAGAAATGTGCATTGAAATTGAGAATGCCAATTGTTTTAAGAAAACTAGAAGATGCTAGAATGCTAACTATTCTGGAACAGAGAGAATAGTTCATAGTCATTTATTCCTATCCATTCAGCTTTTCAAATTTTTGTTTTCAAATGATGCTCCATTTTTTGTCACCATTGAAACTCCACTTTCCTATTCGTCCTCTTCTTATTTAGTTCATCATGATCTGTCTCTATGCATCCCCTAACCTCATAAAAATTTTTGCTTGAGAAACCCAAACTTTATTCACAAACGGATTCATGTAACAACATAAGTTGTGAGAGGTTTGAATCTATAACTAGATTTGCTTGGTCGATCACGAGGTCCAAAGGAGTTGTTAGTGAGAGGTTGCAGCTTCTAATAAGCCCTTTTAGTGCTGATCGAAACATTGCTCAAAGTTCTATATATTGTGTGTGAACCCTAAAGATCTTAAGGGAGCGTAAGGAGAAGGTTTTGAGTCAGGGTGCTACCATGAGCTTGAATGTAGATGAGAATGAATACATCTGAAAAATATCTTAAGATAATATTATATTAGTTCAAAAGATTTAAGAATGTTTTATAGAAAATTAATTAATTATAGATATTTTAAAGGTGGTGTGTAGAAACATTTCTTTTTGCACCGTGGAGTATCCCTTCCTTCCTTTTCTTGAAGCTTCGACTTGCGATGATCAGGGTTTACCGTTCCAGTTGTGGAAACATTAGCACGTCCGCTTTCCTATATTTGCAAAACCCAATTAAAAAATCAAACGAATGTAGATTTTTGGAAACGGTAAGCCAACCGGTTTTACTAGTAATTAGGGGTGAAAACGGATTGAATACGGACGGATAGTGCTTATCCCGTATCCTATTCTATATTTTTTTACTCGGATCCGGAGTCGGAGCAGATAGTACCGGATAATTATTTTTGCATTCCATACCATGTCCCATATTTTTTGTTCGGATTCGGAGTCGGACACGGGTATTGTCATAAAGTTTTTAAGGATGAAAAATCAAAGAATGGAGAAACAATTAGAGTAAAAAAATGCATCCTAACTATTGATATACATAATGAAGAACAATTTGACTCTTATTTATATTAATATCTCAATTTTACACCATATATTGTGGGTATATCATTGTTATAAAATTACTCAGATCACATGATATTCGGATTCGAAACGGATATCACTCATTCCGTATCCTATCCCGCTATTATTTTTTGGACTCGGGTTCGGACACGGATAGTGTCGGATAATTATTGACACATCTTGTATTTGCCCATATTAATTTTTTTCTGATTCGGCAGTCGGTCGGTCGGAAACTATCCGTCCCGTTTTCACCCCTACTAGTAATTCGCTCGATTTAACAGTTTACCGCTCGCTTTGAGCGGTTTTTGATTTTTTGATTTTCTTTTTTCATTTATTTTTCAAAAAACTGGTCATGCGCTTTAAGCCATCAACCATGGGCGATGATGGCTACTCGCAATCCGCGGCAACCGCCGGGGAGCATAGCACCACCGCCGGAGCGAATGTACTGCACGGGGCACACTGGTGTACTACTCACCGCCGTCGCGTACTGCTGCACTGTGCTCCACACCACACCTACCAAAAAGTGATCGATGGCGATCAGAGCCCATCTCAGCCACGAAACGACCGTCCCCTCTCGCGAGCACGGCCACCGCCTCTGATCCCTTTATCCACGTGGCGTCGTCTCACTGGCCGCAACCTCCCAGCTCACCACCTCCTCATCTCCCCATGGTGCGGCACACCCCGCGCCACTGCCCGCCTGGTCCTGGACTGCAGTGAGTGACCTGACCCCCCGCCACCGTTATGCCATGGCCGTCATCCTCTCCTCCGCCGCGCCATCAACGCTAGTAACTCCTTCCCCGCGCGCGGCCCAGAGGCGGAGGCAGGCGCCGCCGCCGCCGCCGCCTCCAAGGAGCGGCGGCGGCCTCCTCCGCGGCGGGTTCGCGCGCCTGTCCGCCGCGCTCGGCCTCGCGCACGGCGCCGCCGGCGCGGGCGCGGCGCTCGCGCTGCCCTCCTACGAGGAGACGCTGCGCCTGTCCACCGACACCGACTCCGGCGGGGACGCGTTCTCGCTCCCGGAACTCAGCCTCGACGGGCTCTCCGTCCCGGACCTCAACCTCGACGGGCTCGTCGACTTCGTCTCCGAGAACCCGGTCGTGATCGTCGCCAGCATCACCGCGGTCGCGCTGCCGGTGGTGCTCGCGCGGGTGCTCGGCGGCGGCGGCGCCAAGCCGTACTCCGTCGTGTCCGCCAGGGCGGCGTACCAGCGGCTGGTCGAGGAGCCCGACGTGCAGCTGGTCGACATCAGGTCGCGCAAGGACGCCCGGGAGGCCGGCGCGCCCGACCTCCGGGAGGCCAAGAAGAAGGCGGTGTCTGTGCCGTACAATGGCGAGGACAAGAACGGATTCTTGAAGAAGCTGGCGCTGAGGTTCAAGGACCCGGAGAACACCAAACTCGTCATCCTGGACAAGTAAGGAACTTGAATCTTCGTTTACCACTGGTAATGTGTTTGGTTCAACAATGCAGCTACATCTAATGGGTGCATGTTTGGAGTCCGAACCAATCTTGGTGCATTTTATCAAAAAGATTAAGTGGATGCAATGCTGTAGAATTAAGTACTCGGAAATCAAATTAACTGGAAAATCGTAACACACTTCATGTCTTTTGATTTATTCAAAGGTATTAGTCCAGACAATAGGTAGTGTGTTGTCAAAATTGCTTACTTCTGAATTCTGATCTAAAGATGTGTTCTCTTTGGAAAATAGTCGAGATGAGATGTGATATTTGCTTTTGCATTGTTGCACTGCCACACTTCTCGAAACTGTGTGGAAGAAGGGGATTATTATGATGAATGGTAAACGAATAGTGGACATGGGTGTTGTGCGCAGAGTTAGTTCCAGGTTCCTTCCTTGCAAAGACCAGCGAACTATTATGTTCAGAATTAGTTGCATTTCTGTTCTATTGAAGAAGAATAAAATAAGCTTTGGCAACAACAACAACAGCAAAGCCTTTTTATCCCAAGCAAGTTGGGGTAGGCTTTCGCAGTAGGAAAAAAAAACAACGATTGGCTTGTCCTTCTTCCATTGCTGGTGTATGTTCAAATTTCCTTCCTCTTCCAAGTATTTACCCTGGTACTGTGGAAACCAGGTTTGATGGGAATTCCGAACTGGTTGCTGAGCTTGTCACAGCCAATGGTTTCAAAGCTGCTTTTGCTGTAAAGGATGGTGCGGAAGGAAGTCGAGGATGGGTGGTATTTACGCTTTACATAGCTTGTTTTGTTTTCCTGAATAACCTCTATATCCAATAAAAAAAAATGTGACAATTTGCTAATGTTGCACTGCAGAGCAGTAATCTTCCCTGGAAAACTCCTGCAAAGGGATTCAATTTCGACTTTGGCGAGCTATTTGGGGTGAGTTATCCACCTGATTACTTTCTCCACTTGACTCTGTTCGAGATCTTTGTTTCATTGATTATAAGGTTTCAAGGCATTCCCTTTCCGTTATTGTTATTTTTCTGACTGTCAAATGCTGAATCTGCTGAGTAAACTTGCAGGATGATGCAGATGGTTTGCCAGTGACAATTGGTCTTGCAGCAGCTACTGGTTTGGGAGTGCTTGCCTACACTGAGGTACTAACACAAGAGTTTTTTTTTTTCTTCCATTCTTTTTTTCTCTTCAGATTTTTCTTTTTTCCCTTACACATCTTCTACAACCTATCCTGCAGGTTGAGACTCTGCTACAGTTTTTGGGGTCAGCTGCCATTGTTCAACTAGTGATAACCAAGCTCTTATATGCGGAGGTACATATTTCATGTCTGACTTTTTAACGGGCTTCATAACTGCCAACAAAAACTTTATATCTTATAATAGAATACATTTCTTTCCTACTATAAACTCTTATGCCTGTTTGTACTGCACACAGGACCGAAAGAAAACAGTTAAACAGATTGAAGAATTCTTCAACAATAAGGTTGCTCCACAGGAGCTTGTTGATGAAATAAAGGTAGCTTACCATGTTATTGAATATTAAATGTAAATATTATATTGCTTACATTAATGCACATTCAATTCTTCATGAAAAAAAAGAACCAGTCTGGTGAACAATCAACTGCTTTGCACAGCATCCAATACTCTCTTGTTTACAACATCTTCCTTTATTTGCAATATTTTTACTTCTCAACACTCATAGACACACGAACAAGACCTGGCCTTCTAGTGCCACTTCATATCACATTTTGGTGACAAACCTGCAGGAATTGAATTATTAGTCAATAAAATTCCAGGAAAATTCCTGAGTTTGAAATGCCTTTATTCCGATCTTACACCAACTTAAACTGTTTCTGATAGTAAATGCTTTTGGAAACCTCATAGTAAATTTCATTGCTCAGCAAAATGCCTCCTTGTCATCTACAGGAAATCGGGCAGGCTCTACTACCTTCGTCCGGTGATGCTAAGAGCCAACCAGCACTTGCAACTGCAAGTGCAGCTGCAGCCACAGCAACCACTGCACCGGCAGAAGCAACTACTAGACCTCTATCGCCATATACAAATGTAAGTGTAAACCTGATACTTGATTTCCATTTACAGAACTCATGGTATGCTCATCATTTTGCTCTTGGCAATCCCTTGCAGTACCCGGATCTCAAACCGCCGTCCCCTCCTTCACCACCATCTCCCGAGAGCACTGTAACTGAATCCCCAGCAGCGGTTAACTCTGCACCAGTAGCAGAAACCAGCACGGAATCACCTCCACCGACCCCCAGGCCTCTGTCACCTTACGCAAATGTAAGTGTACAACTGAAACTCCATTCACATTTGCACTGGACGCATCATGCCGTGCTCATGATTCTTCACCTACGTGCAGTATCCGGATCTCAAGCCTCCATCCTCTCCTACGCCGTCGGCACCTTAATTAGGCAGGACTACAAGAAACCAAATCTATAGAACATTCAAGAATTGATTGTTCATTCGGAACCGCGAGGAAAGGCGTATGCTGTTTGCTGAGCCTATGCTGACAGTGGTTCTTGGTCACTGGAGCAAGTTTTTCCTAGAAGTAAATATAAAATATAATATCCAGTGAGCCTTGTTTTTCCGACTCTCCCTTGTGCTTCTTTGTATTTGTAAATGAGGAATTACTAGCTCTGGGAATTCAGGTGCTGCAGTATTTGATATTTTTGGTCTGTAAACTAGTGTGTATTATGTCATGGCTTAAGAAGCTAGAGGCTGGAGAGGGCTTCAGTTGCGAAGCTTGTTATCCTTGGAATTTGGAAAATCATCAACTTCAAACTTGAAACAGAAATCTATAATGGGAAATTTTCTGTTTGCGAGGAATTCGTAGGCAGGTAGATTGGCATTTGATGCTGTCAATGGAAACTTAAAATGTTTATTATGTACATATGAAGTAAGCCGTTGATTCTATTGGGCACTTAAAAATGTTTATTATGTACATATTAACTTCATAAATTTTGTCAATGATCTGTCAAATTATCTGCAAATTTAGTGTACAAAGGATGTATAAAAATATATCTATATTTTACCTATCTGTGAATAAGAAATTTGTTATGAAGCTCTCGATTGACAATACATTGCAAGAGAATTTAACGGTCAAAGCACACTTTGAAAGACTTGCTCAAATCCTAATACGCCCTATAAAAATATATGGACGGAGCATATTTGCTTTTGTTAGATCCGTAGTTTGATGGTCTTTATCTGTCGCCAATTACATGCATATCCATGTCTCGTTCGCTGACTCACATGTCGCCGGCGACGGAACCTGTTAAATCTCCGATTGCCGCCGTCGAGAGGGCGAGGCGCACGCAGTGACATTAGCGGGCGTCTTCAGGTGCGCGCGGGCCGCGGGGCAGCACGCGGGATGGATCATGTAAATGGGCCGTTCCGCGTAGGCCTTTTAACTCCGGACGGCCCGAACACCGCGCGTCGGACTGGTTTGCAAAATCTAGCTGCGGTCGGTCTGCAGGAACCCAACTAGTTTTGGTCCCACACGGGAAACTTTGGTCGCGTTACGCATGCATAAAACTGTACGTGTGGGCTGGTGAGTCGCCGGGTCCGGTGGCGCGGGCCTGTTACCCCAGGTATCGGGGGGCAAAGGAGGTTGGGAGGTGATGGACGGTGCGCCTATCCATGTAAAGGCATGCCGCGATCGGCATGATTTCCCCCTGCCACAACTCCTTTTGTATTTTTGCGATGATGAACACCACGAACTAAAAACAAATCTGTATCCCTCTCTAAAGAATAACACTGGTTATATGAGTTTGTCCTCACTTTGGCAAAACAACTTCAGTTTATGGGGTGCTTTTCCTTACAAGGGCAATTTGGTTGATTTTGAGGGAACTTTATTTATAGCTGGGAGATGCTAGCTGAGAAGCCGGATAAGCTAGTTTTTGTTTTTGTTTTTTTTGGACTTACCCTTCATAGTAAAAAACAACTTCAGTTTATGGGGTGCTTTTCCGTAATTACAAGGGCTTTTCCAGATTATGCTTTGGCAGGGCTTCACCAAAAGCGGCTTCATAATCCGGTGAAAAAGGCATCGTGTGTGGTATACGTATACTTAATTTGTATGGCGTGGTATTTGACTGAGGAAGGTGTGCACTGATTAATTGGTGACTATAGGATAGACAACATTCAATTACACTGTAAACCGACCATGCCAGAGGAAGTACGGAGTATAATTTAAAGAAGCTCTGTGATTAGTATCGACCTAGCTAAATTGGTAAAATGAAGCGGCCGTATTTCATAGTTTCTAACAGGTTTTTAAACATGTCTTTTCAAATTTAACCATACAAAATGCGCGGTTCAGCTGCTTTCACTCTTTCCACTTGCTCATCCGAACTGACGTAGAACTGCAAAACTTTAAAGCTGGATCAACTCGCAGGTGCCACGTTATGCTCGTGCCATGCATTATGTACATACCATGCGTCCATGCGATTGCAGATCATGAGAGTAAAAGTAGCTAAGCTATTTAGGAGATACATAGGTCGAGATCAAAAGGGATTATTCAACATACAAATCAAGTAAATAGTAGCTATTTTTGACGTACTACACAGCTACAAACTAATTAAATTAGCTACAGCTTTCGCAAAGCTACACAGTATCGCCCGAACTGCTCCTGTGTTTTGGCGTGTTTTGGCTTTAATAAAGCACACAGCCATGCAGTGCAGCACGTCACAACAGCGTTTGCTGAATTTCCTGCACGAGCTCCTCCGCGCTAAGCTCACACTCGATCCCGATCTGCACAAAAACAAGAAAGCCATGCATATGCATCATTTATATGTATACAGTACCTGTTCATATTTCAATGCTTAAATGGATGACAAGCTTAGGTTATATAGCTTATGCATGCGAGTCTGGACAGCTGGTTAAGTAGGACACTTATGAGAGTTTCATCATTTTAGCTAGCTATAGTTTGTACCATTTCTCTGCTCTGTAAACTGCTCATGTATATATAGCATGATCTGTATACATATGCCTGGTTACTGCATGAGTGATAAAGTTCAGGCTCCGGTAGTTTATCTCACACTAGCTATCTCAGTAACACATGACGTTTCCTGAACCCAATGAATACCTGTAAACTGCTCCTGAGTATCCTGCAGTACTGTACACCATTCACAGCACTGTGCGTATAAGAACTCCACAGTAGATATGTCCGCGTAGAACATAGCTAGCCTATACACTAGGGCATTTATGAAACCAAACCGTGTTTCAAAATTATTTGTGAGCAAGGATTATACTCATATAAGGGCCAAAGATGGCATGTCCCATGCATGCAGCGCTGCAGGGGTTTGAAACTGTTACTGTTTGGATCAATGATGCAAGTGCTTATTTCCCGGGGAGTTCGTATAGTAGGCTACATATAGCTCTCACATGAAATGAACACATCTCAATAGATGTACTACTGTTCCCAATTGAATGCCAGCTTTCCTCCTGGTCCATGTTTAATCAATTCAGTGTGCCTTGAGTTTCATGTATAGCATCATGTGTTCTTTTAATTTGGGCACCTGTGTAATCATTTCTGTCCACTTTTTAGATGATTCTCTCCTCCATTACAAATATATTTCATTTGGATATATTAGATGCCTCGAAATTTATTATTGTGTTATCTTGATGAGATTCAAATGAAAAAAAAAATGTGCTTCAAATGCCAATGTACCCAGCTATTTTCGTGTTTTTAAAATAGTAACAAAGATACCGGTTGGTATATATATATATATATAGAGTTGAGTATATGGATGGGCAAAAATGTTGTGTATGTATGACTGGTGTGATTGATAGATATATCGATCATTGTGTTAAGCTAGTTGCATGTGCACAATAAGAACGTGGTGGTTATACGTACTGAACTAAACACGGTAAATGTATGGTGGAAAAACAAAGCTAGGTTACTATCTGTGTAGTATATACCTTGATGGTGAAGGAGTGCATCATGGTGTCGTCGACGGTGCTGACGCTGACGTGTAGGATCTCGAGCGCGAGGCTCTCAAGCGCGGCGATGATCTTGAGCGCCTGCCCCGGCGCGCGCCGCGACACGGTCTTGAGCACCAGGTTCGGGCCGGCGAACTCCACCCGCACGTCGGGGACGGCGGGCCGGCCGCCGGCGTGCGCGGCGAGCTCCGTCACGATGCTGTCCAGGGTCGGCAGGTACGGCTGCGGAAAGTGCTGCTGCTGCTGCTGATCGTGGTAGGACGACGAAGAAGAAGACGTCGTCGGCGTCATGGCCGGCGACGCCATGTAGGCGGCCGCCGGGTGGTGCGGGGGTCTGGCTGCGCCGCCGCAGGGCATGTACGGGCTGCCGGGCCGGGTCGGCGTCCGGGGGCTTATCGGCACGCCGACGCGCGGGCTGAGCGGCGGCGTGGGCCGGATCAGCGGCCGCGGGCTCGCCGCCGCTGGCGCACCGGGCCGCGGACTGAGCACCTGCTCGGCGTAAGTCTTGCGGTGCTTCTTGGCCTCCAGCGAACGTAGGAGCTGCTGCAGCTCCTTGATGTAGTCCACCACCCCTCCGATGATGGACGCCTGGTCTCCCTGCATTCCAGTCAATATTGTTCCCACAGTGTTAATAATAACCTGTCATTTGAGAGATGTTACTCATCTAACTTCATGTTGTACGTACTTTGCGCTACAAGTGACGTTGGCTTTTACTAGATTCCCTCAAATGATGCTTACGAGAGTAGTACATATATAGTAGTTGTAGCATGTTAAGCTGGCTAGATGCCATCTTTATAAATGAAGCATCATGCGTACGTGTACCTTCATTTCACAACGTGGTGCAATCAATGTTGCTAGTCATCCTAACTTCCTAAGCCCTAGTGCATCGCAAACCAAATTAACCTGTGCATATATGCACCAATAATCTATGGAACTGTTGCATCACACGAGAGAGAAAAGAGATGCTACAGATGCATCTCAAGAGAGCGGCCGTGTCATTGACCCACCAATCGTCCAAGGAGAAGTGTAGTCAGCCACTATAGCATTACACAGTTGATGGTGGCCGCTAATAACTTCAGTGTGCTAGTGGGAGATTCTACAAAAGGGCACAATAGGGCTGGTGCACGTACAGGTGCAGTACTTTTCAAATTATTAATTGTAGCCATCCCCACAATCCAAAATGGAGCGCACTGCACTGAATCCGTAGCTAGCTCTGGACCAGGATTATGATAACAGGCTGATGGAAACTTTACAGTTAATACTACTATATGCTTCTCATTTTGAAAACAAAACCAAAATAATTGTACATATTTTTTTTTTCATTTTGATCATTCAGGTTTTTTTTTTTGGATCAACATTCAGGTTTTCTTTTAGTAGAGCGTATGCCGTTGTCATGTTATATTAGCACTACAATCGGTATCCAAACTGCCAACTGGTATATTTACTTGATGGCCTCTGGCCACTGATAAAAGCAAAAACAAAGAAGCAAGATCACAAATATGTGCAGAAATTGTTTACCAATCAAGTGCAAAAAGACACGAGTATATAGAAGATGGTGCATTGTATATGATCGAAAGTTACCCTCTTGACATAGAAGCAGGGCATGAGCGAGCGCAGCACGGCGAGGTGCTCGTTCATCTGCTTCCTCCGGTTGCGCTCCACCGCGATATGCGACATCTTGGCCTCCCCGTCGTCATCGACCGAATCCAGCGCCGGCGCCGACGAACCCTTCTGCTTCTTGTGCACCGGTGCGCCGCCGCCTTTAGCCTCGTCAACTGAGCGCCGCCGACTATTCCCCGTCAGTCTAGCGCTCGCTGCGCCAGCAGCCACGGAAGAACCGCCACCGGCGCAGTTCTGGCGAAACGCTGCTGCCGCCGCAGCCGCGGTGGCGCCACCTTCTCCTCCGGCGCCGTTCATGCACCCCTCCCAAGTCCCGAGGATGCTGAAAAGGTCCTCAGCGCCGGACACGTGGCGCCGGAGCTCGCAGCGTTCGTCGACCAGGAGCTCACACAGGCCGCCGTCCCCCATTGATGGCCGCGGCAGCAGGACGGAACCAAAGTGCGGTGCACGGCGAGAAGTGAGCAGGTGATAGCTACCTATGCACGTACACTTGTCTTGAAGGACTTATAGTCGTGTGCCTAAATCTGGCTAGAGGAGAGAATGTTTGCGAAAAGCGAGAGGAATCGTTTGCTCCTTTTCAAGCATCCAGGCTTGGAAAAGTGGGAGGAGAGAGAGAGACAAGAGTAGACCGTTGTTGCTGATGTTTGTATAGTCGTGTGAGGGGACGAAGGCCATAAATATAGGGGGGAGCTAGCTAAGGAGAAAGAAGGCTCAATCTGGGGAGCTTGCTGGAAATGGCGGCCACAACCCTAGCTGGGGCCATGCTTTCATGGGACCTAGAGATGTCTAAAGGGTTTTAATATGGTGATGGCCATGGGTGATCGATGTACTGATGTGGGATCAAGGTATACAACTTGCAAATAAGTTTTATCAGATGACATCTATTCGGTTCTGTTTGGCGTTGTGGTGTTTTTTAGAATTAAAACAATGGTTTAGACTTTAGACACAGATTTAATTGTACCTTAATTAAGTAAAAAAATATAATCTGGTGAAAATGGAAACACTATTTCATTTTGGATGTCAGAACACTTAAAATTCCCGAATCCAAATTCCTAAATAAAACACAAATTCTAACTTGCGACAATCCCATTCCACCGTGTGTATAGACCAAATACATGATTTATTTATGTCTCTACGCACATCATGCACATTCTACACATTTTGGTTGGGTGTGTAGGGGAGATTTAGCCTTTAGCCATTTTTCATTAGAAAAGATGCCAAAGAAACAGTGCTGCTAAATGTACAATCCATTTACACAACCATATTAAAAAATGACACCAAAAAAGGCTTCAATTGTTGGAAGAAGTCCGTTTTATTCACCAAATCACTTTATTCATTAGACCACCCAACAAAATCGTAGCTCGATTTACCAAAAAAAAACATCAAGTAATAAGTGTTGAGTATAAAGCTCAAATTCTGCATTGATATATGTGACATACTCAAGTAGTATCCTATGTTATAAAGTCGTAATATATTGATAGGATTTTTTTCATAGTTCAATAGCTTCCAATATTAACTTGACAATAGAGGAATAATAAAATGGATGAAAATTTCATTATTACTTTTGAATATAGGGTATCATATCATGGGGCAGTCCATATGGATATCAAGGGTTTGGAATGTTGGAATTATTGACCTCTGTCAATTGGACCGAAAGGCCCATTAGAATCCAACTAAAAGCCCCTATTAGCTGCCTTGATCGGGAGGCAGAAATTAGCCCATCTAAAGGCCCGGCCCCACGCCTACAGCAGCATATATAAGCAAAGGGAAACGTCCTGTTATCCCTGATCGTGAGTTAATCACGAATTAAGCCCCTGGGTTAGACCTAACCCTAATCTACCGATCCCTAACGCTGCTGGAAGTCGTGGAAGCTCGGTGCCTGATCTACATCGACATCTACTTCGAGTTCAACCTCTACAGCTCATCAAACCTTGCTGCAGAGGAGATCATGACGGGTAAGTTGATCTAAGTGTTAATTTTAAGTGTTCTAGGCGTGATCTATAATCTGACTAGATGATCCCATTAAGTTCTTGATCTATTAGTTCTAACAATTGGTATCAGATGCCTAAAACTGGTTGTTTTAGATCCCCTAGCACTAGATCTAATTAGTTTCAGTCCTTTTTAATGGATCTAGCAATGCGCAGATGTCGATTACTTGATCTAGACATGCTGTAAGTTGAATTTTATTCAGTTTTAATTAGTTTTTCAGTCAGTTTGTTGATCTGGTACGTGATTAGAGGTGATTAGTTAAGGATTTCATGTTTTAGTTAAGTTTCCTCTAGCGCAACAAAGTTTTCATGATTAGATGCCTAAATTCAGTAAGTAATCTAAGTTAATTGTTCATGTTTTAGGCATGCTTTTAATTCTGTGCACTAAGTATCCATATCTAGATGCCTCTATTCATCTATTTATCTTGCGCAGTAAGTCAATCATGTTTAGATTAAATTAGACTAAGTTTCCATGGCTAAGGTTTGCTAATGAATTGGTAAGCTAGGGTTTTCTCGTAAGCAATTCAGTTAAATTAAGCATGCCATGTCGCAAATTAATGAGAAATTAAGCATCTGGGCTCTAGGGTTTGCACGCACTCCCTAACCCTAACCCTAATTGCTAACCCAAAGTTCAGAGGTCATTACCTCTCGGCTGCCGTCGATCCCGCCGCACCTCTGTTCAGGCGTGCGGACGGCGGCGCCGACCCCTCGGCTTTCCGGTCGCCGACGAGGCACCACGGCATCAGCTCGCCGTGGCGTGCCCCTCACCGGCATCAGGACCGGCCCGTGCGGCCTCAGATCCGCCGCGCGGGACCCCGGCTCGGGCACGGCCACACGCCGTTATCGCCGTCGCCGTGCAGCCTCCGGGTCACTGTCGCCGCCGCGTCGCCTTCGGGTGACCTCAGATCAGGCGCGCGTCGACGGCGGCACCTCCCTCCCTCCGGTCGTCGACGAGTCCCCACGGCTGCTCGCCGTTCGCGTGACCTCGCCGGCTTAAGGACCGGCCGCGCGGCATCAGCTCCGCCGCGCGGCAGCCCGGCACGTGCACGGCCATGGGCCGCTGCCGTCGTCGCCACGCCGCCATTCGGGTCGCCGTCGTCGCTGCGTCAGATCTGCGCGCGACGGGCCCGGGCCTCAAGGGCACCACGGTGGAGCAGCTCGACGCCGGCGCGCGCGATTTCTCGCACGCGCGCGCCGGCGAGCAGCACCCCGTGGCGCCGCCGCGGCGGGTCGGCGTCGTCGCTCGTCGGATCGCCGGCTGCGGGGAGAAGTGAGTGAGAGAGAGTGAGGGCGGGCGCTAGGGTTACGGCCGGAGTTTTATTCCGAGCTCCGTGAACCCTAGCCGTCCGATCATCCCTCCTCTCGATCCAACGACGCCGCGCGTCGCGATCAGATGGGCTGGGCCAGATGCGCCCCGCGCGGGCGCGTGCGTCGGGCCGCTTTGGCTGCCCGCTGGCTGGTTTTCGGGCCCGAGGCCCGACGGCCTTAAGCGGCCTGAGCGGCGTCGCGTCGCGCTGCTGGGCCGCGCCAATTTTCGTGCGCGTGCAAGCGCGTTTCGCTGGGCTGGGCCGCGAGCGCGGGTCTTCAGCTGGGCTGCGCACATTTTCTTTTGGGCCGCATGATTTTCAGTGAATATCTGATAAGTTTTCAGCCAATTTCAATCCTAAGCATTTTGCCAATTTCAGTTCCAATTTAAGATAAGTTGTTACGGCATTTTGTTTAAGAGTTAAGTATTTCGCCAGAATATTTAAGCTAAACTCTCAAGAGTTTTTTAGTAGCAATTTCAATTGCTAATTTTAAGCTTCCGCTGTCATTTTGAGCATATATATGCTCACCCAATATTAAGTTTCATTAAGGATATTAAGTTTTATTAGCTTTCATGAGCATAATAATTTAAGTTTAAGATTAATTTAGCTATTAAGTTGAGCTAAATTTTTGGGAATTTTAACATGTACAAGTTACATATTTCATGAGTCTTACTAATTATTCTGTTACACAGAATTATTAAGATTTAAGAGTCTCCCCATATGATCAAATAGGTCTTTTCTCTGCGAAATCAACATGGATGGAAAATAATTTCATTAAATTAATGCCCAGCCTTTTCTTACCATGTTTGAGAATATAATTTTTGTTTATTCCATTATTTTTCGTTGAGATCATTAAGTTTGCCTATGAGTAAAGTTTTATGCTGCTTTATTATAAGTTTAATAAGTTTCGCTTGTTTTCCCCACCGGTGATGCAAGTTGTTACTTATTTTGCATGATTATAATCAGACCACCGTAGGGTTATTTTCATGCTATTTTAGTGCATCTTATTGTACTAATTCTAAGTTTTCCATCCATCATGCCTTAAGATCAATCAAAATGCATAAGTTGCATTTGCCATGTGCATTTTAAGATTAAATAATGCATCTCTTGCGTTATTATTGCTATTTTATTAGCACACTAAGATATTTACTAAGTATCTTTATTTGGCTATGTCTTTTCAGTTGAAAGCCACATGAAGAACATTAAGCCCTTCAACGGCATTGACTTTCCTTTATGGAAAGAGAAGGTGCAAGACATTCTCAAATCTCTGGAGCTTGATTATGTGCTTCATAAGGACAAGCCACTTCCTCCCTCTTCCGACATTGAGGAGTATGATGAGAAGATGCATGAGTATCAATTCAAGTTGGAGAAATGGGAAAAGGACAATAAGTTTGCCAAAAGAATCATCAAGCGTTCGATCTCAGAAGGCATAAAGGGAGAATTTGATGATAATGAGGACACGACTGCTAGTGAACTCTTCCTTTTTTATTGAGTTAGAACATAAGAGAGTCAGCACAAGGTTCCTCTTCACAAGGCTAACCACCTTGCGATATGATGGATACAGTGGAATAGTAAAGCACACATACGCAGCATGTATGACATTGCTTATGAGCTTAGGTCATTTGGAATAGAACTCTCCGAATCATTTTTAGAGCATTGTGTTGAGACATCTTTAGTGAATCCATGAATTGGGAAGTGATCCTTAGAATTTAGTAGATAGAAATAAGTTAAAGTTTTAAGAACTTTATTTTAGAATTAGTCAGTGGATTCAATAAGTTAGCTTGATGACATTCAATGTACTTTAGTGAAACCTTTTGGTTCCATATATCATTATTTTTTTTATAAGTATATTTCTCTCTAAGTTGTGAAATTATCTCTTATATCCTCAGTTTTAAGTTATTATTTTAATTGCTTTTCTACAAGCAAATTTTATAATGCTAATTATGAATCTCTTACACATGTGAGAGTTAGATGAGATAAGTAAAGTGATGAGACCTTGTCGAATTCGGGGGGAGATAAGCAAAGTGATGAGATAAGTAAAGTGATGAGATAAGCAAATTTCATAATGCTAATTATGAATCTCTTACACACTCACGTTTAGACCACAAATTCGGGGGGAGAATGGCATGTCTCATCAATTTTAAAGATACTCCAGATAATAATGCCAATTAAGAATTGCTCTTATCAATTAAGAATTAATATTAGAAATATATTTATAAATTCTCTCCATGGCATTTTGTCGATCATAAGATTTAAGGACAAAATTAAGCATAAGATTTTAAGCATAATATAAGTTTTAAGTATGATATACTCGCTATATCTTCGCTATATCTTATTGCTTAAATTAAGAATAAGTTCAAGAGCAACTTCATCATGCAAGACATGATTATTAAAACTACCATTGTGATTGGAGTTTAAACACTCCACAAAGACCAATTGTCTCACTAAGTGTGGTTTTATCCTATATTCTGGACACCGCTGTTTACGGGATAATTCTCACAGATTGTGTTGTGTCACCCATTTTCTGGCCACCGCTGTTGTGGGTTGGTGCAATGGAATCAGAGACGATTGAAGTATGATTGTGTTCATGATACTGGCCACCGCTGTTTTGTGGACATTTAATCATAGCTTTGCTGCTCTAGTTCATTATCTAGCCACCGCTGGTGTGGGCTAGTGGTGGCAAAGCAAGCTGATCAGTGGTATAATAAATGTCGTGACAAGATAAGTTAAAGAGCTATCATTGTAAATTTATTTTAGATAAGCTTATAGGCCGACACATTTAATATTCTGATTATTCGGAATTCAATGAAAGCTCATATGGAAGGAAATGGGGGAGAAGAAATCTTATTGAGATGTAGGATAAGTTTCCTCTATATCGATGATTTAAGATGAGATGTATATATATATACATACATATATGATTTTCTCATATCGTGCCATAAATGTTTCTCCATTCTTTTCTAACTCTGTTGAGGATCTACATTAGCAGTTCTTCAATAACAGAGACTCGTAAGATTTTAATAATAAGTTAAGTTTTGGGCACAAAAGTGAAAGCCTCGGTTATTTCTAAGATTATGTAAAAGAGGTCATAAAAGGGTCTATGAATTTTGAACATAAGTATAGTTCATCTCATAGCAATTTTCTGATGGAGTCAAGACAGCAGACTGTAATGGGTCTGCAGATTGTTGAAAAAGTGATTCTAAAGGAAAATAAGATGCTAAGTTTATAACTCACTATGAGTTTGTACATATCATGGGCAACCGTGATTTATTTTATAAGGTTAAGGTGGATTAATTAAGATCCTAATACTCTGAGGAAATTATTTTCTCCGTAAGTTGAAAGAAATAAGCATGCATTCCAAGAAAGGAGAAATGATTTTATCATATCATAAGACACATCTAGTGATGCTTTTCCTAAGTTTTGGGGGAGTATGACACTTTGATGGGACCAAAGTGAGTATTGGGATCGTCACTCAAGCACAAAAGTTAAGAGAGGCTTTGAAGTGACAATATGTGAATGCAAATATAATTATGCCTGTAAGTTTTGCGTGATATACCAAATTTTATCATAAGAATAAGGTTAAGAATAAGATAAATAGGAAGACGTTTCTAAGGCTTCAAATTGAAGCTACATGCTAAAGATCTATAAGATATTGACTTAGCATGACAAGCCGGAATGCTTGACAAAATTTTGTTAGTCTTAGTCCAGGAGAGGTCCACTGGAAAAGGGTGTTTAAAGTTAAAGGCACCAAATAACATGCTTATTTAATTAAGTACTATTCAGATAAGATTTTGTGAGGATGTATGGATGTAAATGTGCACAATTAAGTTTTATGTCCTTCATTCTTACAGATATGAGCGATTCTGCAGAAAGCTCTAAAACAAGATTAGCATTTTTTTTATGTTGATTTTGTATGGCATGTTTCAGACAGGCATATAAAATATATTCCGGTATTATTAAGTCTACATTGATAGTACTCAATGTTATTGTATTTATTTACAGAATTCCTTCAAGTAATGACATATAGTTGATGGTGTCAAGCCCATTGACAACTATATTGTTATGTCGTGAAAGAAGATTCCCAGGATCAAGTCATTCTAATGCTTTAAGTAAATAGCTAGCAACATGACTAATTGAAGGTGTTATCTCCTATCCTATTTTCGCGAAATTAGTATGGATTTGGTGATTAGCCTGAAATGTGATTCTGGATGAGGCCGAATAAACAAACTCCCAATTAAGTTTAATAAGTGTTCTATCGAGATATTGTATCAAGACTTTGGTTAATTATGTTCCGGGACACCTGTACTGCTTCCGGTGACTGATTCGTCAGGTTTTGTTATGGTATTGAGTGTGAACATAAGCCTAAGTTTAAGATTAAGATTGTTCAACTAAGTGGGAGATTATTGATCTGCGTATGTCCACCTGCACGTGATCGATAATATGAATATTATAAAGAATTAGCAATTGACCTTCGGTCAAGGGGGAGAATGTTGGAATTATTGACCTCTGTCAATTGGACCGAAAGGCCCATTAGAATCCAACTAAAAGCCCCTATTAGCTGCCTTGATCGGGAGGCAGAAATTAGCCCATCTAAAGGCCCGGCCCCACGCCTACAGCAGCATATATAAGCAAAGGGAAACGTCCTGTTATCCCTGATCGTGAGTTAATCACGAATTAAGCCCCTGGGTTAGACCTAACCCTAATCTGCCGATCCCTAACGCTGCTGGAAGTCGTGGAAGCTCGGTGCCTGATCTACATCGACATCTACTTCGAGTTCAACCTCTACAGCTCATCAAACCTTGCTGCAGAGGAGATCATGACGGGTAAGTTGATCTAAGTGTTAATTTTAAGTGTTCTAGGCGTGATCTATAATCTGACTAGATGATCCCATTAAGTTCTTGATCTATTAGTTCTAACATGGAAATGCAGTTTTAGAAATGAGTTGTTTGTGAAACATTTGTCAAATTGAACATACATTAGACGGATATTGTTCTTCGAGCACTCGAAAAGGAAAAGGGGCAAGATCAAAGTAAAGGTACCCATTTATTTTACCTGCACAATCTGAGGCCCCAAGGGCACGAGGAATTGCATGCGGCCACAGGTAAGTATGTTCACCCGATCCTAGACCCGACCATGGACAGCATTGCAAACTAGTGCGTCGTATCAAATCAATCATGTAAATCTTAATTAATCCATCTTTTCTTTATTTCCCGTTGCATGGCATCAAAGTCTGGACGACACATGTAGCGTCACGTCGCTGGCCATGCATGCAATGCAGAGAAGACAGACACTGAGCGTAGTACCTGTAGATTGATGGTGGCTGCAGGCCCCTCCTGCCCGGCCGTATGAATGGCACAGCGGCAGTACACGGCCGGCGGCGCGGCTGCCAGCCGGAGCTAGCAACGGCGCCGATGGCAGCGGCATTCAATGCACCGGCCGGCGACGTCGATCCCGAAAGAGCAGCCAGCTTGCACCGATCTAGCCGGTGTACTGGGCATGCATGGGTGGACGAGACGCATCGATCTCGGCGAGAATCAACCTTGTGAACTCTGCATTCGTGTCTACTCTCGTCACCTGCGAAGATTCTTCGGACTCCGCCCTTTTCTCTCTCGTTACTCGTGAAGATTCTCTTGTCTAGAAAAGCTAGGTGATATCGGTCCATGGTCAACCGTTGTCCGAGCCAATCATGAGTGATATATACTCCTGCCTACCTACTCATAGATACAGTTTCTCGGAAAAGAGTCTACTCTCATGGATACCACTGGCCGGGGTTGTACTTGTACCTAGAGTAGGTACAGAAAGGGTGTCAGCTCTTTTTTCTTTTTTCTTTCACAAATATGTACTCCTACTCTAGTAACAAAATAAGTACTACTCGTTCACACAAATGGTTGCTCACCGCTGAGCAGAAGAGAGAAAAGATCGTGACAGTAGAAAAAAAATCACTAAGTTTGGCTACACGCCTTGTCATTCGAGACACATTTTGAGAAAATATTTACATTATATAATCACAAATCCACGCCAAGTAGAGTATGTAATTAAAGTGCATGCTATCTGAAATAATCGAGCAATTTCTATGAAGAACACATGAGTAATTAACTTCCAGGAGTGCAATTGACAAGCGCCTTCCTCTATTTTCTCAAATTTGTTTTACCCTGCTGACGATGCGCTGGTTTGTAAATAATTTTGCAGGAAGATATAACCCCTAACAGCAGATGTACGAGATTAGGACATCTCACGACAGGAATATCTTCGCTCCAAATTTGATTCGCATAGATAGCACAGCTCTCCTGCTCTTAACTAAACACTTCAGCACTATTTCAGCCCTAATCTCTAGGAAATGCCCAAATCAACAAATCTTACATATGCAATTTGGTGCAGGCACTTAGTTTTTAATCCAACCTGTAACATTAACTATAGTAATATAATATACATAAAAGAACTACAGTTACTGTAACATTTTGTTCCTTGACATATAATTTTTTTGTATTAATTATTTGAAATCACAATGGGTAGAACATATTGTATTGTTGACCAAGTTACGCAAATGTTGTAAAGATGATCGAGATACAATATGCAGGGGCGCACATGAAATCTAATGAATGTGAA
The DNA here is from genome assembly GCA_007726485.1 of Eragrostis curvula. NCBI lineage: Eukaryota > Viridiplantae > Streptophyta > Magnoliopsida > Poales > Poaceae > Eragrostis > Eragrostis curvula. The sequence goes on from CM017439.1 coordinate 56,359,322, forward strand.
AGGTCCGGGAACGCATATGAAAAGATACAAGTGAAAACTATCGATCTGGTATGTACCTTGAAATCTTGAATAGCTGGGGCATAATAAATGGCATAAAAACTTAACTCGTCGTTGCAGCAAGTGGTGGTACTGTGTATATTATGATCATCCCAGACATCCATTCATCACAATAGTAAGGCTAGCTGCTGAGGTCCCGTCCATTGCATTGAAGTTTTTTTGGTTGTGTTCATTGCAAAGTTAATATGTTCAAAAAGTGAGCTAAATTACTTTTCGTTATTGTAATTTGTTTGATTAGATAGGATAAAAATGCATAATGGGGCACCTGTCATACGATCGACATTCCCTTTGCCCTGCCAAAAAAAAAAAGCTGGTAAGAGTTAAGGTCCCTTAACATAAAGCTAGAGGAAACTTCATTGATACCCTGTTGAAGACATGCAGCCTAATATGGCAATATGCGTTTTGCTCTCAGCTAAAGCTGGTAATACATTAACCCGCAATTGGCTAACAATATAGTGCCAACAATTATGGATGAAAAGTACCTCCTCACATGTCTTCTTGTGCGTGTCTCATGTAAATCAGAGGCTATAAAGTGGTCATCTAGCTCCATGTATATGTCCGCTTGTGTATGTCTTTTATAAGCGAGTCATAAATTGCATTCTTATCTGAGATTCATCTATGTCTCTTTGTGTATGTCTCATGTGAATCAAGGTCCTTTGGTCCACTAGCGGCTTGAAGTTTCTGATCGGTCAGTGCAATGAACACGGTGATGTGTTAAGGAATCTATAGAGCCAAAGTAATTATAAGCAGTGTGTGTAAACTTTATGTGCACACTAAATAGCTAAAGTTGTCTTATATTTGCTGCACTCAGTTGATTTGCAATGCTCTCGTCTGTGCAGTTAACTTCATACTTGACAAAAGGAAGAGACAAAACCTCATCTTAACTACTCAGTTGATTATAGCGAAGATGGCATAAATCGGTAAAGGAGGTGACGGATCTCTTGTATGTGTCTCATAGCACGTATTGTCCCCTCTCTCAATTAGCTTTCCAATCAATGCAGTCGATCTTGTTCCACGACTGCTAAAGAAACTACAGGAGGGAGGGCAAACTTCATACAGTACCACTACCAAGGAAACTTGGATTAAAAAAGTAATGGAACTATTTTCTGGTGCTGCTGCTAAATACCAATGCAAATAATTGGCTCAGGAGTAGGATTTTGAATACAAAAATATAAGTGCGATGGAAACAGTCTGTCACGTTAACTTTTTATCAATATAACATATCACAATAAGGAAAAAAGTTGAAATGGTTAAGGGGAAAAAAAAAGAGAGGTTGTACTATACTTAGGAGCATGCATGGGCATATATGGAGTACATATGTCAGTGCGGAAACGACCAAATGCAAGCGGACAAGGTGGATGACATGCAAACGCTGAAATGCATGTGCAAATGCACGCAGCAGTTGCAGGAGGGGCCGGGCACATTATAGATTGCCCCTGTAGCAAAAATCCACGCACATGATTAAACACACGCCTTATCGACCATTGGTCACTGTAGCACTTTGGTACTATGACTGACTGGACTGAGAAGTTAATATTCATGCTAAAATGCGTGATTAATAAAACCCGGTGGCAGAGTATCCGATATCCCTAACATGGAAGTGTGTCCACAGACATGCTCTTCTGTTCATCCAAAATTTAGAACGCTTGAATTTCCGATCAAAACTATTTTCAAAGTCCGACTGGTTAACTCTATTTTTCACATTATATTGTTTTCTTGTGAGTTCCCTACATGTATTATATTTTCGTTGTAGTGGCACTTTTATAGATTTAAACATTGTGGTTCTCCTAGCCGTCAACTCGCCATATAGTTTGGCCGACGAGTTATGGAGCAATGACATTGTTACGGCCATGGGGAGCAGAAGAATATGTAGACAAATTTTTTGCACGATACAGGCAGGGATACACATATGAAGTATTTATAACAAACAAAGGAAAATACCATTGCTTACACTCCATTGTGTCCATCTTTCAGTAGAGAGCAGCCTGCAGTAGCTCTCCTCTTTCCCTACTTTATTAGCGAGGCGATTGAATTGAATGGTACTACTACTACAAGACACGCAGAAGTCACGGCACAGTTAAGTAACACATAAATATATGAGGCTGGATGCAGAGAGGCCCGTAGTAAGTGGTCATGAGCCATATTCATATTTATTCCGTACTGCATAATGAAAAATTCAATCAACCGGCGGCCCTCATCTCCCTCCTGCCTGCAACTCGATCGATCGCGGCGGCACATTTACTTCACCATTCAAGCACATTCAACTGGCACCTACCTCTTCCTGCAGTTTCCCCCTTCTCTCTCCATCTCTCTCTAGAGGTGGTAGCCCTACACCTAGATGTAGCTGGCTAATGAGAAGCTCCAGTGTTTGGCAGCAACAGTGGCGCGTGGCAGATCCATGTCATGCATATCCCTGCCTGGTTACCGATCAGTGGATCGAGCGAGGCGAGCTATACTGGCATGAACCGGCCGGGCCGGAGTCAGTTTTGCTGCATGCGTCGTCGTCAATGTTGCGACGACGCCGACGAGTACTGCGTAGCAGGGGCAGCAGGAGCAGAGGCGGCAGACGGCGGAAGGATCCGTCAGGGGAAGAAGCGAACAAGGATTAGACGACAAGGATGCTCTGTATTTTCGCCGGTGAGCACGGAACAGAATTGCAGTGTTGCTGACGAACAATTATATGCATGGATCTGCGTGCGTGAGTGTGTGTGCGGTACGTACAAGTATGACCGGCCCACACATTACTAGCTAGCCGCGCCTGTCAGCAGCCTACGCAGATCGATTGGCTTGTGGTCAAGCTGCAGCTGGTACCTTCTCAATGCGGACCATTGACGAGAGCCTGCTCGCAAAGTATAGCTGCTCAAGGAGGAAGTTCTTGTGTGTTTCTCTTGGCCAGATGATGGACCAAAGTCTTTTTTCTTCGAAAAAGAATACCATATATACTTTATAAAACCTTAGTAATTAACATGGCTTTTTGGAGCTTGATGATGTATGGTTCTATATCTTGAAGGAAATTTGTATGAATTGGATTTTGTATTATATGTTTTCCTAAATGTAGGACTGGTCCATGAATTTGCTTGGAAAGGTTCTTTCCTCCATTAATCTTGGAGCATATGAGCTAAAACCTTATGTCCAAAAATAATGTCACGTGTCATGTGGAATGCTATATTTAAGTTTACTACTATAATATAGCGTAAATCGTTATAATAGCAGCGATCAAAGAGTTCAAGGTGATCATAAGCTTGTTTCGCACTAGATCACACCAAGCCTAGCAACACACATCATCAACAATATTTGAACTCACAAAAATGGTCCTTATTTTATTTCCTTCATAACTACCAAACACGTCTATTTTCCTATATGGAAATGAACCTAGGATTCAAGGTCAGTCATGTCCATTTTGAAGTTGGGGCCCCCTGCTTGAAGATGCCCATTGCCCGACTAGACATGTATTTGGAAAGCTCCAGGATTTCACATCAATATTGACCATCAATTTTGAATTGAATCAGCAGGTGGAGGAAATGTGCGCGTTTGTGCGTAAAATATCAATGCTGTGTGTGGTTAAACGTCGGAGAGGATCCAACTCAATTCAATTCAAGCTTGTGTAGTTAAGAGTATGCCAGTATAATTAAATGCCATTGTGGAACATTCCACCAATCCATTCAATTCTAGCACCGTACATGTATGTATCTGTGAAAGGGAGTACACAATGTATGCGTACATATGCACCTTTACAGTACACATTTAGTTTCATATACACCCGGAAATGAGTTTCCTGTGAGTAGGATGAAATAGGGACAAAACAGGAATGAAAGTCTTGGAATTACAGATGGACATATTTTGGTCAGTTAAAATGGTTGATGCTAGCTTGCTTGATGTACTTATTATCAGGGGTAAGTGGGAGTGCTTATGATATTCGGCATGCTTGGTCAAACACCACAAATTGAACATACAATATTGTATTTGCCAGATATCTGTCATGCCATAGCTTCAGCGCGAGCTAAAATATGCACCTATACTCAAAGAGTAAACGAGTAGTACGTATCTGTCAGTGGACTCATGTTTTTTCGCTTGAAACTAGATCTCTTGGATGCCGTTCACTGAAACAATCGAGCACACAGGGAAAACAAGAATGACTAGCTCTATGAAACTTTGATCTATGAAAACACATTGCATTTAATTTGTCTCCAGGCGGACAAACACGTACAGTCCCATGCCTGCATGCTTCTACACAGCTACGCGGAAGCTTAATTGAAGCCATGGGTTGCAAGGAAACCTGTCGATCTGGTTGGCTAGGGAATGCATTGAATGGCACCACGAAAGAGGTATGACATGGAGAGAGATCATCTCTTTACTTTTGGAGGGTCCCGGTTCAGGAGATCTCCATCGGAGCCCCAGCTGCACCAAAATTAATACAGTAACGGATGGGCAACACACGATCCCTGTATACTCCCACGAACACAACTCACAAACCAAACGAGAGACACGGAACGGTTTCTGGAAATCTGGAAAGATGCATGGGTGCTTCAGAGCTCGCAATAAATCAATGGCGCAGCGCAGGAGCAGCAGCAATAGCTAGGTTAAATGAGGTGAGATGATGATCAATTGCAAGTACACTTCGGTGTGCTAGCTTTTGCTGAGAACTGTACAGTATACTAGCTTGAGCAGGGTAGCAGCCGTGTTGGGAACTTGTGCATTCTCGATGACTAGATGTAATTCGTACAGAAGAATTGCTGCGTGCCGCTTGCCCTCGCTGGGATATGATGTCGGCCGGCCGGCGACGCGTGAGTTGACGAAGTAAAGGCTCTGCTCTTCATGCATGGTCGGTTGCTCTCAGGATTCAGGCTTCCTCATTCAGCTTTTTTCACGTATCCCTGCATGGCTGCTTCAGTCTACTGCCGTCGATCTTCGTTATGTTGTGGCTTTGCTACCCCATGCGTGCGTGCAGCCTTATGACAATATCTAGAATTTGTTTTCAAGGGAAAGAACATGGAAAAGGATGCGCAATTTAATCCTCATAGCGCATTGGACATACCTGTTCCTCTTGTTAAGGTTACGAATTCAATTAAAATCAAACTATAAAGGCATTTCGATTTATGAGTTTTTCTGTATTTGAAAGACCTTAGTCTAATTTGCCTCTGAGTCGAAACATGTTACTATTTTCCAATTTTGCAATGAGTATAAATATTTTTAAGAAGCTTAGCGAATGCCCTTAATGTTAGGCTTGGCAGAGCACGTACAAGTAACTGGTAGGAAATGGCAGGTGTCGTCGCAATAGGACATACTTTTTGTGATTGTTACGTCTTATCACCAAATTTATGAAATATGTCATCAAGCCCCTTAGTGATAAACAACATCACAAAAAGATGGTCAAGGATCGGAGGTACTCACCTTAGGCAACACTGAAGCTTGCAGCCGGCTAGGTATTCCATGAAGAGTGCATCAACCAAACAACCTTTGACTGTGATTTCTTATGTGTGGGCCAAAATATTTTACAAAGGATATAGGCCTAAAAGCCCCAAAGATATTGTCGTTTTGTTGAATCTTTCCTTCCGTTTTTTTAAAGCATACATAACAAAGCTTTGCCGCATGGGCCTCTCAATCTATATTTATAAAGCCATCACACAACCATGCAGAGAACTTTAAATCACTCTTCTCTAACGTTCCTTTTTCCTGTTCTCTTGTATATTTTTGGCGAGGACCAATATAAATTGTTGATTGATCAAGTGCTTTATGTATTGCTCACTCACATCGATCATCACAACCATATCTAATTTAGTTCTAGGAGTGGGGGGCATATGCCCTTGCTTAATTCATTTTACAGTTTGTTCCTTTGTATTAAAGGTGATGTCATTGACACAAACGGTTCATGGGTGAAAGGTGAGTTGTTTGGGTCATGAAGGATAGATGGGGCACGTCATAAAATTCCACTTCAAGGAGATTAGTTTTTCTATTTCGTTCTTTAATCTCTTTGTTTCTGATATCACATATGCCGGAGCTTAGTTTCTGATATCACATATATACTAGTATACGTTGGTTATATGGCACCAGCACTTTAAGTTCTAAAAGAATGTCAGGAATTTGGTTTGGTAAGCTTCCTCAAGAACATAATCATGTCCATTCTGCCCACACTTCAGCCTGGCGAGCACCCAAGATTGTTCATGGGCCCGTATCTGTCGGTTTCGAGATACAAACGACGGCCCAAAGACAGTTTTCGCTATGAATATGGGCCCAAATACAGGAATTCGTGGTGAAGATCAATATGTACTAGAGGTGGAAAATCACGCATGCATGACCGGAAAACAACGAAAAGGGGATGAAAGGAAGATAAACACAGGAAGCGGTAGAAAACATTATTCAGACTCAGTGATCCCCTTGGTTCAGCTCGTAGATGTGTTGGTAGCATACCATGGTTAGCTCGCACTTGCACCGTCTACACAAAAGGCATACCTTTTTGCTTCAGCCGGACTTTTCATTACGGACGCTCATAGACAAAAAGCACACGTACGGCACGAGTATACTGAGAGGAGGACAGAGGAATCGTATGCGACGACGTGCTTGTGATCGGCGTTTAGTCTGCCATCACGTCGTTGACAAATAAAAAATACGAGTTTAATTTGCCATTATGTCACTGCATATGTAATCCATCGGAATCGATGGCCGCAAAACTCGAGGCTGCCTCCAGCAGCCGTGCGATCAAGCTAACCACGCCCTCATCATCGATCGGACTCGCCTCCACGCGCTGCAGAATCCGTGACATGAATGGCGCTGTCCCGTGCCCAGCCTGCTGCTGCTTGCTTGCTGCTGGTTCGTCTTCGTCGTCGACCTTTCGACCACACGCTGCAATGCAAGAACGCGCCACTCACCTGCGTCCACTTGTAAAGCTACGGCCTGCATGCATGCGCGCGCGTCGCTCTCTCTCCCTTATCCTAACACAGAGCATTTCCTTTTTTTTTAAAAAAAAAACACAGAGTATCTCTCTCTCTCTCTCTCTCTCTCTCTCTCTCTCTCTCTCTCTCTCTCTCTCTCTCTCCCTCTCTCTCTCTCTCTCTCTCTCTCTCTCTCTCTCTCTCTCTCTACACAAAAATGAGCCAAACATAACTAGCCGCGTAGCTAGCGAACCTCATAGGAGTATAAAAACAGAGTCTAAACAGACGCTAGCCAAGAGAACTCGCCAAAAGATACACGAGTTCATCACGAAGCCTTACTCTCCGCCACCAAGTAACAGTAGCCAGGCAACCAGATTAATCATTCGGGCCGGCATGCCGTGGTCCCCAGCCGTGCCGATGTTCCCATCCCTGCCGCCGCCGGCGCTGGCCGCGGCAACCGCCGGGGGGCGGATGAACAAGAAGCGCGCGGTGCTGCCGAAGCTGCTGCACAAGCTGTTCATCAAAGTGCTCCGGCTGAAGCCCGTGGAGGAGGAGCCGACGGCGTTCGAGGCGTACTACGGCGCCGCGTACCGGATGGGCATGGGCATCTCCGACGAGGACGACTACTGCTACTACTACAGCTACGGCTCGTCGTGGGCCGGCGTGCTCTCCTCAATCCCGGAGGAGGAGGACGACAGCTCCGACGACGACGACGACGACGGCGCGCCGGACGTCGTCGCCGCCCCCGCCGCCGTGCTACGGAAGGCCAAATCCGAGCGCTTCGTCGTCCGCCCGCCCGACGCCGCCACCGTCGTGCACGTCGAGGTGCTCCTGTAGCGCCGGCGGCGCGCACTCCAGTTCTTCATCGGTGGATGCACATCCTCTGCCTTCCTGTCCTCGCCAAAGAGAGAGGGCGTTTTGGCCGTTCGATCCAGATCCGACGCTGGATTATCATCCTTGTGCTTGAAGCGCAATCATCTCAAGGCACATCGGACGGCTCAAATTAAAGCTGCCGTACTATCTCGGCGCGTTATGTACAGTGGCAGAGAGGATACAAATATGCAGATTTTTCATATTGCAAAGTTCATGTCAGTCATGTTCCGCCACTAGTCGAATTCAGGTGCATAATAGATTGCAAGATATGATCATCATCATAAAAGACTTGGCTCGCGATGCAAAACATTTCATCGAAGCCGGGCACGGGAGCGTTTGCCGAAAAGAAGACAGTTAAGTGTCATCATAGTTCAGGGGTGTTTTTTTTGGGCAGCAGTAGAAGTTGCTGTCTTGTTGACATCATTAGTGATGTGAGGTTTTCCTTTTTCAAGTTCAGGTTTATCCCACATTAGTGGCCATTGTAAACTGGGCAGCTGTTTGCTCACATGTTATGGTTGTAGACCTTTCTGCGTGTGACTGAGGGCAGAAGTCTATTTGGTCCTGCTCTGTATCTGCTTTTACTGACAAAGCAAGCCATCATGTGTACAAGTAGTTAAGGAAATCGACTTTTTAACCTGCTTTCTTGTTCAATTGCTCGTCTGTTAAAGCCCAAAGTTATCACGGCGATCTTGCCCAGCTGGTTACCGTCAGCTATAAACTAGCGATGTACTTTTCGCAATGATTTTGATCTCACGTGATGTTGTAACCTTTAACATTAGGCGGCCAGCCAAATTATATGGATACGAATGGATCCACTTGTCATGCCATGAACAGACTAGCGCTAGAACTAAGCTCGCGACCCGCTCAGCTCGAAGCAAGATGATATCTGATACTTTTTTTGAGGGCAACTACGGTAGGCAATAGCCTACCTGAACCTTGTATTAGAAAGCACATGCAGCTGTTTTGATTCAACTATGATATCTGAATCTGGCAAATGAAAGGAAAACATCTGTTTCATGATTCAGCTGTTTTGCTGAATCTGACATGATAACCTATTTTCTTGAACGAAATGTTTTGCTGAATTTTGTGGATCATTGTGCTTTTCATCGGATCACTCAGCTTTATACATAAGCATGAAGAGGAGGAAAACGGCATGCCTACAAGTACAGAGAGAATGAAGCACAGGGCATTCGTACCAAACAGAAAAAAATGCCCAGGAGAAAAAGAACCTCCTCCTGCATTTCCTTTGCTGCCTTCCGTCAAAAAGACAGCTTGGGTCTCACGTGTTCTACTGAATTTCATTAATGCCTCAATGAAAATGTTTATACCACCCAGGTTCTTGTTTTCAGAGTTCAACTGTTTTCAGTGTGATGTCTGCAAACTTTAAATCTGTGAAATATATCCATGAGACTAGTACGCGCAGACAAGGGGTGTGTTCGTTTCACCGTTTAGACCCCTCTAAAATTTAACTCTAAAGAGAATCTTATTATTTAGGAGTATTAAATAAAGTCTAATGACAAAACCTTTTTACAGATGGGTACATCTTTACGAGACGAATCTAATGAGCCTAATTAATCTATGTTTTGCTACAGTAATGCTACAGTAAATATCGTCTAATCACGGCTTAACTACCCTCGTTAAATTCGTCTCGCGATTTAGAGGGGGGGGGGTTCTGCAGTTAGTTTTGTAATTAAACTTTATTTAAGACAAGATTCTTTGTGTTTAAACCCCTCTAAATTTTAGACTCTAAAACGCCGAACACACCCAAGGTTTGCGAGCCAGATAATAACCTGGATGTCGTTTGAGCTAGAGAACGGATCACCAGAACTAAACAACTATTATCACACTTGCTGAAATAACTCTACTAATCATGGCAACCATAAACTGACAAGAATTGCAAGCTCTCACAAATCTAGCCTAAGTAAGCGTTCAAGAATCTAGAAAGCTAATGCTAAGCAGGATTCAGAGATGAGAATCCTTATTAGAAAAGTTCAACCCAAGCCAACACAGTTGAACTGCGCCCAAAGGTATCAGTCATTCTATCAAGCAGACGAGCTGTGAGCCTTGGTGTACTCCTCCACCTCCTTCTTGTACGCCGCCATGCTCTCTGCAGCCTTATCGTTCCACATCTGCTTCTCCTCGCCACTCAGCTCCTTCCACTTCACGGAGATGAGTGCATTCATCGTCGAGTTGTTGGTGCCGGGACGCTCCTCGTGCAGCTGCTTCCTCACCTCCTTGCTGAAAATTACATGATCAAGACAATTCAGAACAGTGTGCCGCGGCACAAATATGCAGAATGGGGGCATGGGACATGGGATTCAACCTGAAGAGAATGAAGGAAGAGGCTGGCTTCTTTGGCCTGTTCGGATCAGTGTTCTCCTGCTTCTTCTTCTGGCGCTGTTCTTTGGTTTTCTGCTCGAGGACCAGCAATTATTAGACTAAATTTAACAGCATTATTATGTAACATATAGACTAGAAATGAGCTTGAAGATACCTTGATGATGTTGTCTGTCTTCTCCTTCTTCTTGAGCAGCTGGAGAGCCTCTTGCTTGAGGATTTTCTTCTGCTCCTCCTCTTCCTTCTCTAGGGTCGCAGCTTCCTGATACATTTAACAAGCTTCACATTAGACATATTTTATTGGAAACACAAGGATTTTATGACCAGAGTTCTGTGTACAAACTTTCACACCTCAGTTTTCTTCTGCTTGTACACCTCCATTTGCTTCAGGTACTCTTCCTTCTGCTTCTTAGCAACCTGACATCAGCAATCGTAAGTTAGCATTCAGATTCAGAAGCTGTGAAGTTAAAATTAAGCTACTACTCCCATGGACCAGGGAAGCTCACCTTTTCGTAGGGAGCCTTCTGAGCCTCTGTCATGCCCTTCCACTCCTCGCCAGTGATCTTGCCAATCTACAAGAACGCAAGAACTCCACATCAGTTCAATGGACATGCTCCAGCAACACAGAACCTGAAATATTCAAATCTGAGACAATCCATCACCTCAGTCACGTTCTTCTTCTCCGCAACCAGGGCAGCGCGCCGCTCCTGCATAAACAGGAAATACGCCGACATGGGCCCCTTGGGCTTGGCCGGGTCCTTGTCCTTCTTCTTGTTCTTCCTCTTCCCCTTCTTGCCGTCCCCGCCCTCCTCGGCCTCCTGCCTGAACTTGAGGTACTGCTCCAGCAGCTCCTTGGCGGTCCAGCGCATCTGCTCTTCCTCGAGCAGCTTCATCGCCTCGGCCTCGCGTTTCTCCTGACCGACCACCTGCAGGTAGGCCTCCTTGTCCTGCCGGTACCGCTCCTCGTACGGCTTCTTCTCCTCGGCGCCCAGCGCCTTCCATTTGGCGCCCAGCGCGTTGGACACCTCCTTGAAGTCGGCCTCCGGGTTCTCCTTCTTGATCTGTGAACATCGTGGAGAGACAATTCGTCAAACAACTGGTGGGCAAGACTGCAGGGAGAAAATCAGGGGTGATTTGGACGGATAATCTCACCTCGTTCCACTGGTCCTTGCACCAGAGAACGTACGCCGGGCAGGGCTTCTTCCTCTCGTTGCCGGCCTTGCCCTTCCCCTTCTTCTTCTTGCCCTTGTCATCACCTTCCTGGTCCTTCTCCAGCAACGACTTGACGAGGGGGATGCTCTGCACGAGAGGTCAACCAGATCAGACCAATTCGAGTGAACAACACGACGACGGAATTTGAATCAATGCCATGGATCTGAACAGCTAGAAGAGGGAAGAAAGAGATGCGCGTATGAACGCAACGTACCACGGTGGGCTTGAACTCCTTGGCGCGCTGCACCTTGCGCAGCTCGGCCTGGAGGCGCTCCTGCTCCTTCTCCCTGGTCTCGATCTCCTCCTCCTTCTTCCGGATCACCTCGTCCCGCTCCCGCACCATCTCCTCCGCCTTCTCCTTCTCCAGCCGCAGCCGCTCGAGCATCCCCTGCAGCTCGGCCATCTCGTCGGCCGGCGCCGCCACGGGGGACGCCTCAGCCGCAGCGGCAGCCGCGGCCGCCTTGGCCTTGCTGCTCCTGGACGGCGCCCGCTTCGCCTTCTGCGCGGACGAGTGGACGGCGTCGGCCTTCCCGGCGGAGATGTTGGCCTCGTTGTCGAGCACGGCCACGAGCGCCTTGCGGCCCCGGCCGCCGCCCCTCTTGCTCCCCGCCGCCACGGTCGCCATGGGTGGATTGGTGGAGAGAGGAGGGAGACGGAGGCGTGGGTGTCGAGGAGGCGGAGATGGTGGTGTCGGTGATCTGATTCGATTCCTTTGACTTTATAGGACGAGGAAGGCGAGGAGAGCAACGGTCAGAAGTTTTTGAAATTTGAATCGTTGTTAGCGAGGAAGGTGACGTGGTCATGTGGGAGCGCGTCAACGGCTAGCAGGTAGAGTCTCTGCCAGGTGGGTCCGCAAGATTCAGGGAAGCTGCCAGGAAGGTGTTTAGCTGTACCATTAGCTCTTGCCTTATCTTTCGTTCCTGGTGATTGCCTTCCATGAATACTGTTGGTCCTGTTTGAATTTCCGAACGTTGCGAGGTGGGGGCAGAATAGTGATGTCCAAAGGGGCCGGGCCAAGCGGGCTGACACGAAGCACGAATTTTTTAGTCCGGTCCAAACACGGCACGGTACGATTAGGCCCGTTAACCCGTGCGTGCCGTGCTATGGGCCGAGGGTCTAGCACGACGGGCGGCACGGGCACGGCACGAAATTAGGATGGCCCGCCTAGCCCGATTTTAGCCCGTGTAACCCGTTAGCAGCCCGAGAAAGCACGGCCCGTTAGAAGCCTGTCACGGCTATTTAGCAAAAGTTTTTGCTTATAATATGTTTCCTTTAAGTTATTCTAGTGGTGTTTTTGGATGGTTGAAGTTTTGTTTCAATTCAAGTGATTCTATTTGCGAACTTGTGTGAATTTTGGTCTTAAGTCTAGTGTTAAAATGATTTTTGTGCTGCTAAGACACGAAAATAATTTATAAGCACGAAAAGAATTTAGGACCTTTTGGCCCGGCACGGCACATTTAACCCATTGCGTGCCGTGCCGTGGGCCGAGAGTCGAGCACGACGGGCGGCACGGCACGGCACGAAATTAATAGCGTGCCGTGCCGGCACAAAATTAAACGGGCCGTGCCTTTTAGGGCCCGGGCCGTGCCGTGCCGTGCCGCCCCTTTGGACATCACTAGGGCAGAATGCATTGGTGACTAAATGGGCCGGAATCGATGGCTGATTTGAATGAATGGGCTTTAAGAGCTGGAGGAGAGCTCAGCCTGCTGATAATCTTCGGTTAAGTTTTTTCCCCCCCTTCCATCACAAAATCGTATATACTTACTTTTCTTTGGGAAATATTCTATAAATGCGCAGCCACATCCTAACATGGTTTTAGATGGCATAGGAATGGGACTACCCCCTTGGCAAACAAATTTTCATTGAGGAAACTTGTAATCTCTTATTTGCAATTAATGGTTGTGTGGCGGCGGCGCGTTTAACGTATTCGTTCGTAGCCTTTTTTTTAGAATAGGGAATAAAAACTTTATTCCAGCCTCTGCATCGGTAGATGCATGTAGCTATTCAAAATTACAACTAGAGATCAAGGTAAATGCTCCATCCTTTGTTGCACAAAGGGTTAATGAAAAAAAGAGCAAACAGCAAAGAGAAAAAGAAAAAAAAAACTAAATTACAGCTAAGATTGTTGAAGTCCTTTCCTCTTGCCGGCGTCACAATAAGGAGGTCGAGATAGAAGAAGATGCCATAGTTGGAATTTCTCTCAAGACCAGCACAACTCCCACTTTAGTCGCATCCAGCGAACACCACAACCATCTTTCCAGAGAACAAGCCTCCACATCGGCACCATCTCATCGTCTTCCTTTAGGGGAAATCACAAAGGGAGTTTAAACGATCTTGCCGAATCCCCAATACTATCTCACCCAAGGTGTCAACGATATTGCAGCACATATGACGGAGACTTATCTCCTCATCCTACTCATCCTGCCACAGCCGCGCAATCCAGTAGCACCAGAGGGCTCCTCCACTGGATGAAAGAGAGCACTAGAGGGCAAAAAACGCTGATGCGCATCCCTCAATATTGAGTGTCATCTCTAGTCCACCCATGTCTCTAGTTGCCGTCAATTTCAGGCCATGTCCAAACTTGTTGTCTTGCTGCCGTCATCTGCATTGGAAAGCCCAAACATCAACGAGTCTTTGCTGTGTAGCCCTTGAGATCTGCGTACTGATCAAGACAATATACACAACACCACGCCAATGTAGCCACCAGTGATTGCGTAGGTCGTCACAACACCAACGAGCCCATGCCTTCATTGCTTGGATTTAGAAGGACAACCACCAGGTCGACATATCCATGGAACAAAACAACCCTCCACCAAGACCAACCCTGCATCGATCGATCTACATTGTAGACACTGGACGATCAAGTAGCCGGCAGATACATGCCACCAACCAGCCCCAACAAGCACGATGCTTGTCCTTCATACTTAGTTGCCACCTGTTGATAATAGAGCCCATCCAAATGCAAACAGAAGCACTACTTGATGATGGCTCTTTCACAAACGCGGGCACGCACTTGAAGGAAACATCAGGCTGAATTCACCTTCACCGTTGTATGGTCACATCAGGCAATCCAATTCACCGTTGTGTGGCAAGGCACTTTTCTGGTTACCGTGGCGATTGCACGAGACCAAGGCCAACAAATACCATCACTCCGACAATTATAGGGACGCATGACCAGTCTTTGATTCAACGGCCAGGCCTGGGATCCGGCCACCTTGCCGTTGCCTGCCCCATGGTCACAGCTCCATGTTGGGCCTGTTGAATAGCAGCAGCTAGCAGGTCGTGGGAAGGCTCGAGGGCGGTCCGACGATCCAAGCGGCGCCGGCGGCGGCTGGTGCTATAGAGAAATAGACGCCCAGATCGGGCCTCGCCGGATCGCCGCCACGACCACTGACATGCGGCCGATGAAGCAGCCATGAAACTCCATATCGCCAATGGCCGCCGTCTTCAACAAGAAAAGGAGGGAATAGGGAGAAAACGGGAGATGCCGCCCCGCCGCCGCCATCAAGGCCGCTGGTCGGGTTGTTCCGATGGAGTCAGCTCGATCCGGCGGCGGCCGGGTGAGGAACCGGAGGAGGCGGCCCGGCGGTGGTTGATGTAGATCGCCGCCCGAGTCGCCCTCGAGGAGCCTGGCGGCTCTACATCGTACTAATGGCTCCTGAAATATTCGTTCGTCTATCGTACTAATGGCTCTACATTCGTTTGATAGACTCATCAGCCTCCACAACACCCAAAGCATACCGATAGGACTACACAAGCATATAGCTCCATCAAGCAGGTGTCCAATCCAAGACACCAGGCCATCACACTCCATACAAATCTCCGGCGTCGATCCATCCTGCCCATCGCAGCAGCAACGCTCATGAGGCGGACTGTGGCGGCCGCGCTGGTCGCGCTGTGCATCGCTGTCGCCGCAGCACCTGCGGCTGCACTCCTCGCCGCGCCCGCGCCTGGTGATCTCTCGTTGTTTTTTTTTTAAGATAATGGGAAAAAAGTACCCAGCCTTGACCTCAATGGAGGCTACAGCCAGTTATTACAAACTTGCAGCACATCCGTCTGCGACCTCACCAAAACATCCTAATTTAACAAATGACAAAGCACATCCATAGTTTGTCGACATTTATTAAGTACCAATTTTATTGGTAAACCTCCAACCATGATGAACGAAGATTTGCATGACCAAAATCTCCAGCACTTGGCCAGCCTTCTGCATGGTTTCTTTGTCCTCATCACGCCTCTGTAGTAGCGCCCAGAACCGTAGCCAGTGTGTTCCTCGATATAGTACCTGCATGTAAGTTTGGGTCGGAGCTTTGTCAAAAACAACATCATTCCTACTAAGCCATATTGCCCAGCATAAAGCCGATGCTCCTACTAACAATTGCCTTTTTAATTTAACACCAAACCTAGTAAGCCAATTACCAAACAAGTGATTAATGCTACATGGTGGTTGCAAATCAAAGGCGAATTGTACAGCTCTCCATAGGAATTTTGCAAGATGACAGTCAAAAAAAAATGCTGAATTGTTTCTTCCTTGGAACAGAAACAACACTTTTTGTTACCGTTCCAATTCCTCCTTGCTAGATTATCTTTTGTTAATACTACACCTCTCTTTAAATACCACATGAATATCTTAATTTTCAGGGGCATCTTCAATTTCCATAGATTCTTGTCATACTGTATATTACCATTGCTAATAAGTACCTTATACATCGAGCTTACATTAAAAACACCCGATTGAATGAGGCTCCACCTAAACACATCTTTCTCATGATTTAAATGAACATGACAGATACGAGCAACCAGATTGTGCCATAGAGTAAGGATTTGTCCTACTAAAGTTCTTCGAAAAGAAATATTTAAAGGAACTCTATCAAACACCGTATCATGTTTTTTCCTAGCAATGTTATACAGAGAAGGGTATTGTTCTCTCAGAGTGAAGTTGCCAATCCACTTATCTTCCCAAAACCTTATTTGGTTGCCATCATTTAAATGAAAACTTCCCAGGTTTAGGAAAGTGTTTTTTACTTTCATTAACCCAGACCAAAAATGTGAGTCCCCTGGCTTTTTCTCCACCTGAGCAATAGTCTGGTTTTTCAAGTACTTATTTCTTAGCAAGGTTTGCCATATGCCATCTTCATTAATAAGCTTAAACAACCACTTACTTAACAAGCATTGGTTTTGAATATCTAAGTTCTTTATTCCTAACCCTCCTATTTCTTTCGGTTGCCATAGGATGCTCCATTTGGCTAATCGATATTTTTTTTTGTGTTCATCCGATTGCCAAAAGAACCTAGAACGATAATAATCTAACTTTTCAAGGACTCCCTTCGGAACCTCAAAAAAAGATAACATGAACATAGCCAAGCTTGTCAGCACCGAATTTATTAAAACCAGTCTGCCTCCTACCGACATATGTTTTCCTTTCCAACTACTCAATTTCTTTTCAAATTTTTCTTCTATGACCCGCCAATCAGCATTGCTAAGCTTCCTGTAGTGCATTGGGATGCCAAGATACCTAAAAGGGTATTCCCTGATTGACACCCAAATAATTGTGAATATTGTTGTTCCATTTCTTTTGCTTGGCCAAAACAGAAGATCTCACTTTTATGAAAATTAATTTTGAGACCTGATAATTGTTCGAAAGCACATAAAATCATTTTCATGTTAGTGGCTTTCTCAATATCATGATCCATGAAGAGGATGGTGTCATCTGCATATTGCAATATAGACAGTCCTTCATCGACTAAGTGAGGTACGACTCCTGTCATCTGACCATTTTCTTTCGCTCTATTTATTAATATAGCAAGCATGTCTACAACAATGTTAAACAGGATAGGCGATAGTGGGTCACCTTGTCTCAATCCCTTCAATGTTTGAAAGTTTTCACCCAATTTGTCATTGATTTTGATATTTACATGACCACCTTGTACGAAAGCCTCGATCCATTGACACCACTTTTGTGAGAAACCCTTCATTCTCAAGGTTTGCTGGACGAAACTCCACTTAACTTTGTCATATGCTTTCTCAAAATCAATCTTAAAAATCACTCCACTTTGTTTTTTCTTATGGAGTTCATGTATTGTTTCGTGCAAGACCACTACTCCCTCCATGATATTCCTATCAGGAAGAAAAGCAGTTTGCGTAGGGCTTATAACTTTCTGAGCTACTAATGAGATTATATTTGTAGCGACTTTTGTGAAAATTTTGAAGCTAACATTAAGCAAACAGATTGGTCTGTATTGCTGTATCTTAATGGCTTCCTTGCATTTAGGTAATAGGATTATAGTACCAAAATTGAGGCTATAGAGGGGTAGATCTCCTTTATGAAAATCAAAGAACAAGGCCATAAGGTCGCCCTTAATCATTTCCCAGAAAGCTTGATAAAACTCTGCCGGAAAACCGTCAGGACCCGGGGCTTTGTTATGTTCCATCTGAAAGATCGCCTCTTTAACCTCTGCTTCGGTAAACTCGGTGGTTAGAATCTCATTTTCAGCCTGTGTTACTTGGGGGATATCATCTATTTGAGCTTCCTCTAGATTGAAATCGTTATTCTCTGGTGGCACAAACAATCCTTTATAATATGTAGTAATATAACTCTTTAATTCGTCATCACCACTTATTATATGATCCCCATTTTGTAACTGAAAAATTCTCTTTTTTCTATGTTTTCCATTGGCAACCAGCTGAAAGTATTTGGTATTAGAATCACCTTCTAGTAATTCTTTTACCTTGGCTCGCTGATACCATTTTATCTCTTCTTCTCTTAGCATTTCTGCCAATCTGGTGTTTAAACACCTCTTCAAATCTATTTCTTGTTGAGATAAAAGACTTATTTCAGCTTTCTTATCTAAGCTGTCTATTCTATCGAGAAGCTCCTTTTTCTCTTTCTTATAAGCACCACTTGTATTTTTTGCCCAGCCTCTGAGGTATTGACGAAGCTTTCGTATTTTAGCTTGCCATTTCTCAATAGGAGTCGAGCCATTGTTCTCATTGACCCATATCTCCTTTACCATTTCCATGAAACCATCGCGAAGAAGCCACCCAAGTTCAAATTTGAATTGAGATTGGCTATATGTCAACGACGAGTCTCCAGTATTTAATAGTAACGGGGTATGGTCCGATATCTCACGAGTGAGTGCTACGACCGTAGATAATGGGTATTTTTGTTCCCATTCAGTGGCCATTAAAATTCGATCTAGCTTCTCATATGTTGGAATTTGCAACGAATTAGCCCATGTGTACCGCCTACCAGACATTTCCAATTCTCTCAGATTAAGACCATCAATTATAGCATTAAATAAAAATGGCCAACGATGATCGTAATTGTCATTGTTTTTTTCATTGACGCTTCTCAGGATATTAAAATCCCCGCCAATTAAAAGTGGTAATTGTTCATGGCTACACGTATGAACTAACTCTGTCAGGAACCCTTCTTTATTCTCCTGTTGTGCAGGTCCGTAGACTACCACAAGTGCCCACTTAAAGCCATCATTTTTATTGCATAAGTGGAATTTCACATGGTAGTCTCCTTCATCAATTGCACCGATATCATATATTTCTAAATCAATTCCGAGTAAAATCCCACCAGACCTGCCTTTAGGTTCCTTAACATGCCATAAAAAATTCCTCCCGCCACACAAGTTCTTCAAGAAAGGATTAGTAAAACTTTTCCTACCAGTTTCTGAGATGGCGATGAAACTTAAATTGTGTTCTTTTGTGAGATCTGATATGTATCTATGTTTTTTCGGGTCCTTGAACCCATCGCAATTCCAAAACATGCCTTTCATTTAGACAAATATGGGTGTTTAGAATGCTTTGTCCCTTGGACGGTTTTCTTTTTGTTTTTGGAGGTACACTGTTTGGTGTTGGATAACACAGCAGTAAGATCACTTGGATCACCACTGGAGTCCATTACCTCCTCCATTATCTCAGAACACAAATGATTCAGTATAAAAGTGTCTACCTCCTCATCTTCCTGCATTTGTTTTTCTTCCCTATCTAGAATTTCTGTTTTCCGATCAGTTTCATGAACTTCAGTTAAACGTTTGTCTTCTATTAACTTAATCAAAGAAACAGAGCTTCTAATACTAGAATCATTAAAACCCAAAGAAATGCCTAGCGAGCTTAGACTAGAAGCAACATATTCATCTGAATAAGGTAAAAAGGACTCGGATGTTACTTTGTCACCTTTTGTGGCGTGCAGCTTCTCCATGTTGCGACCGGCCTTGAGTTTTGTAGCCGTGTCCATCACCTCATCATCGCCGTCATCAGCGCGGCGCTTGCTGCGACGGAGCTCGGTGCCCGCTGCCTCTGGGATTGCCGCAAGGGCAGCCTGGCTTGCGACGACATCCGCCTCCATGCCTTCAGTATCAAAGTCCACCTCCGGTCCAGCTTCCATCATCTCCATCTCTTTGTCTGCACCATCACCATCATCCTGGCGCAACGCCAACTCGCGAGCAGCTTGGTGAAGCCTTGCCTGTGTCAGTTCCACACGAGGGCGCGACAGCCCCGCTTTTTTGCCAGCAGGCACTTGACGTGCTACAGTGCCAGGCGTGGTGCTCGTCGTTTTCTCCTGCTGCGGCACGTCTTTCTTTTTGTTCTTGTTCGCCGCATCATTCTGTTGCTGCTTGTCATCCTGACCGTGGTTACCATTGCCGTCCTGCCCACCATCATCTCCGTGATAGCCATCATCCATGTCCATAGGCAGAGGATTATTTTCATCCATATTTTCCTCCACCCGAAAATGGAGTTCAAATAGGTAATCGCCAATCACGACATCCACAATTTGTGAGATGATGTTTGGATCGAGCACAAGAACCTGCAGACGGCAAACATCATGTTGCCTAGTAAACTTCATGTCCACATCCTTTGTAACACCCAAGATTGCCCCCACTGCCCATATAATCAGGAAATCACGATATTCCTTTGGTAGCCCTGTAAACTGCACCCACACTTTGGCCATGGCATACTTGATCTCATTCCCTCCTGCACCTTCCTGGATCCTCATGGTGGTCTCAGGAAATTTGGTATGGAGGACACCCCATTCCACCATCCTCTGCATCTCTGCCTTCGATGGGAACACCCACCGTTCTGAAGGTGTTTGTCGCGGTCTCCTCGACATTCCAGCGCCATCTCCCAGGAATCAAACGCTCAAGCTCAGAAGTGACATTGGCCGCTGTAAGTGGACCACCAGTCACCCTAATCACAGCAGTTTTTGACTCGGGTTTGTTCTTGAGATGCTCTGGTGGTGTGATGTAGTAAAATCCGAGACCCTCAACTGCATAGCCACATGGAACTGCTGAGAGCTTTGTTCCACGATATGTTGGGCATCTCTCCTTTGTTGGAATTATTGACCTCTGTCAATTAGACCGAAAGGCCCATTAGAATCCAACTAAAAGCCCCTATTAGCTGCCTTGATCGGGAGGCAGAAATCAGCCCATCTAAGGGCCCGGCCCTACGCCTACAGCAGCATATATAAGCAAAGGGAAACCTCCTGTTATCCCTGATAGTGACTTAATCACGAATTAAGCCCCTGGGTTAGACCTAACCCTAACCTACCGATCCCTAACGCCGCTGGAAGTCGTGGAAGCTCGGTGCCCTGGTCCTACATCGACACCAAGCCTCTTCTACATTGCCTACTTGATCTGCATCAATCACAGGCTGATCTATGGCGAATCTAAGTTCAGGTAAGTCAATTTCAGTGTTTAGATTAAGTTCCTAGGTGTGATCTATTTCTGACTAGTGATTCTGTTAAGTTCATGATTCTTTAGTTTTAACAATTGGTATCAGACGCCTAAAACTAGTCGTTTTAGATCCCCTAGTCGTGGTTAGCACTAGATCTCATCAGTTTTAGTTCAGTTTAATGATCTAGTGATGCAATCAGAGGTGAATTATCTTGTTTTAGTTCAGTTTCAATCAGGTTTTTCGATGCTCTAGTAGAACTGTTATTAAGGTTAAGTGCTCAATTCAGTTCAGTTAGTCAAGTTTTAGTTCTTATTTAGTCCTGCGTACTAAGACCTTTGATTCATGATTAAGTTTTAGTTAGATTAATGATTGCGCAGTAAGTAATTAGTCATGTTTTAGTTTAATTAAATTCAGTTTTCAGTCACGATTAGTCTTTACAGTAAGCAATTAAGTCGATTAGTTCATGTTTTAGTCGCAAATTAAGCAGCTAGGGTTTTGGGTTCTTGATCTGTTAGCATGCCATGTCACCATTAGCTAAGAATTTAAGGGTTTAATCTACTGGTTCATGTTTTTTACCTCACACGCATGGCAAACCCTAACCCTAACGATGAACCCTAACCCTAAGTCTAGTTCAGATCTAAGGTTGAGGTTGAGTTTAAGACGAGACTTACCTCAACTCCTCGCTCCGTTGTGGCGAAGCTGTCGCGCATGGACGTCGAGGTTCTCCTCTCCCTGGTAAGCTGACGAGGCCCGCACGGCATCAGATGCAGCCATGCGCGCGCCTCGCCGACATCAGCTCCGGTCGCGCGGCATCAGTGCGCCGCGCGCCGCCCACCGTGCGCGCGCATCTCAGCGGCCTCCTCCACCGCGCGTTCGCCGGTGTCGCCTTGCGCGGCCGCTCGGTGGCGCCTCGTCGCGCCGCCACGGGCTCGCCTTAGCGCACCACGGCGGAGGAGCTTGACGGCGCCGCGCGTGATTTCTCGCACGCGCGCGCCGGCGAGCAACTCCCCAAGGTGCTGCGGCGGCCGGCCATGCGCCGGGGAGGCGTCGCCCTTGCTCCTGCTCGCGCTGCGCCGCGGGGGAGAGAGTGAGGCGAGAGAGAGAGAGAGGAGAAAGTGAGGGAGTGAGAGGGAAGCTAGGGTTTCCGGCGGTTTTTGTTCCGTCTCCCACCGTCCCTGGCCGTCCGATCCCCCTCCCTCTCCATCCGACGGATCGCCGCGCTCCGGCCGCCGCCTGGCCATTGGGCTGGGCCACTTGCGCGGCGCGCGCGGGCACGCATCGGGCCGAATTGCCGGCCTGGCGAGCGGTTTTCGGGCTCTAAGCCCGTTGGCCTTTTAGTGAGCCCGTGTCGCGCTGGGCTGCGCCAAATTTTGTGCAGCTGCGCGCGGGCTCGCTGGGCTCGCTGGGCCAAATTCCACGCCATAAGTCGTGCTGCTGGGCCGCTGAGCCGGGCTGGTTTCCTCGGCTGCACACGATTAAGCTGGGCTGTTTTGGCGGGCTGAATTAAGACAAATGATGAATTAAGTTTCCCATTTTGATTTAAGTACTCAGTAATTAAGAAATTAAGAAATAAGATTAAGTATGATTTATGTCCAAATTTTGCTGCAGTAAAATTTCTCATAATTTTCTCAGCTTCATTTGGCTATTAGTTGAGAAATTATTTAAGTTAAATTCTCAAGAATATTTAGTAGCAATTACATTTGATAATTTTAAGCTTCCGCTGTCATTTTGAGAATATATGCTCATCTAATATTAAGTGTTATTAAGAATACTAAGTTTTATTAGCTTTTAATGAGCATAATAATTTAAGTTTAAGATCAATTTAGCTATTAAGTTGAGCTAAAATATTGGGAATTTTAATATGTACAAGGTACATATTTCATGAGTCTTATCAATTATTCTGTTTCACAGAATCGTGAGTTCTTAGTCATTTAAGTAATTTGCAAGATTATTAAGATTTAAGAGTCTTCCCTTGATGATCAAATAAGTCATTTCTCTGCGAAATTAACATGGTTGGGAAATAATTTTATTAAGTTGATGTCCAGTCTTTCCACACCATGTTTAAGACATTATTTTTGAGTTTTGTATGAGAATATTAAGTTGAGATTATTATTATGTTTTCGCTGAGAAAATTAAGTTTGATCTATTAAGTTTGTCGATAAGTAAGTTTTATGCTGCCTTTCATTTTAAGTTAAATAAGTTTCGCTTGTTTTCCCCACCGGTGATGCAAGTTGTTACTTATTTTGCATGATTATAATCAGACCACCGTAGGGTTATTTTCATGATTAGTGCATCTTATTGTACTATTTAAGTTTAAGTTTTAAGATTATTGTGATATTTTTCCATCATGCCTTAAGATTAATAAGAAATACATAAGTTTGCATTCATTAAGTGTGCTCTAAGATTAAATAATGCATCTTTTGCGTTATTGTTGCAATAAGTACTAGCACTATCCTATTAGCACATTAAGATATTTACTAAGTACCATTATTTGGTTTTCTCATTTTCAGATAAGAGCCACATGAAGAACATTAAGCCCTTCAACGGCATTGACTTTCCTTTATGGAAAGAGAAGGTGCAAGACATTCTCAAGTCTCTGGAGCTTGATTATGTGCTTCATAAGGACAAGCCACTTCCTCCCTCTTCTGACATTGAGGAGTATAATGAGAAGATGCATGAGTATCAATTCAAGTTGGAGAAATGGGAAAAGGACAATAAGTTTGCCAAAAGAATCATCAAGCGTTCGATCTCAGAAGGCATAAGGGAAGAATTTGATGATAATGAGGACACGACTGCTAGTGAACTCTTCTTTTTGATTGAAATAGAACATAAGAGAGTCAGCACAAGGTTCCTCTTCACAAGGCTAACCACCTTGCGATATGATGGATACAGTGGATTAGCAAAGCACATACACAGCATGTACGACATTGCTTATGAGCTTAAGTCATTTGGAATAGAACTCTCCGATTCATTTTTAGAGCATTGCATTAGTACATCTTTAGTGCATCCATGAAATCGGGGGAGTTATTCTTAGAATTTAGTCGATGGAAATAAGTTGAAGTTTTATTCTTAAGAACTTCATTTAGAATTAGTCAGTGGATTCAATAGTTAGCTTGATGACATTCAATGTACTTCAGTGAAACCTTTTGGTTTAATATATCATTGTTTATGAATATATTTCTCTCTAAGTTGTGAAATTATCTCTTATATCCTCAAGTTTTGAGCTATTATCATGCTTGCTCCTATACAAGCAAATTTCATAATGCTAATTATGAATCTCTTACACATGTGAGAGTTAGATGAGATAAGTAAAGTGATGAGACCTTGTCGAATATGTGGCACACTCACGTTTAGACCACAAATTCGGGAGGAGAATGGCGTGTCTCATCAATTTTAAAAATACTCCAGATAATAATGCCAATTAAGAATTGCTCTTGTCAATTAAGAATTAATGTTAGAAATATATTTATAAATTCTCTCCATGGTATTTTGTCGTTCATAAGATTTAAGGACAAAATTAAGCATAATATAAGTTTTAAGTATGATATACTCGCTATATTTTCGCTATATCTTATTGCTTAAATTAAGAATAAGTTCAAGAGCAACTTTATCATGCAAGACATGATTATTAAAACTACCATTGTGATGGGAGTTTAAACACTCCACAAAGACCAATTGTCTCACTAAGTGTGGTTTTATCCTATATTCTGGCCACCGCTGTGTACGTGATAATTCTCACAGGTTGTGTTGTGTCACCCATTTTCTGGCCACCGCTGTTGTGGGTTGGTGCAATGGAATCAGAGACGATTGAAGTATGATTGTGTTCATGATACTGGCCACCGCTGTTTTGTGGACATTTAATCATAGCTTTGCTGCTCTAGTTCATTATCTAGCCACCGCCGGTGTGGGCTAGTGGTGGCAAAGAAAGCTGATCAGTGGTATAATAAATGTCGTGCCAAGATAAGTTAAAGAAATCTCATATGGAAGGAAATGGGGGAGAAGAAATCTTATTGAGATGTAGGATAAGTTTCCTCTATATCGATGATTTAAAATGAGATGTATATATATATACATACATATATGATTTTCTCATATCGTGTCATAAGTGTTTCTTCATTCTTTTCTAACTCTGTTGAGGATCTACATTAGCTGTTTTTCAATAACAGAGACTCGTAATATTTTAATAATAAGTTAAGTTTTGAGCACAAAAGTGAAAGCCTCAGTTATTTCTAAGATTATGTAAAAGAGGTCATAAAAAGGTCTATGAATTTTGAACATAAATATAGTTCATCTCATAGCAATTTTCTGATGGAGTCAAGACAGCAGACTGTAATGGGTCTGCAGATTGTTGAAGAAGTGATTCCAAAAGAAAATAAGATATTAAGTTCATAACTCATTATGAGTTTGTACATATCATGGGCAACCGTGATTTATTTTTATAAGGTGGATTAATTAAGATTTTGATACTCTAAGGTGATTATTTTCTCCGTAAGATGAAAGAAATAAGCATGCATTCCAAGAAAGGAGAAATGTTTTTCATCATATCATAAGATACATCTAGTGTTGTTTTTCCTAAGTTATTGGGAAATTTGACATTTTGATGGGACCAAAGTGAGTATTGGGATTGTCACTCAAGCACAAAAGTTGAGAGAGGCTCTGAAGTGACATTATGTGAATGCAAAGATAATTATGCCTGCAAGTTTTGCGTGATATAGCAAATTTTATCATAAAAATAAGATAAATAGGAAGACGTTCCTAAGGCGTCAGATTGAAGCTACATGCTAAGAATTATAAGACATTGACTTAGCATGACAAGCCGGAATGCTTGACAAGATTTTATTAATTTTTGTCCAGGGAAGGTCCACTGGAAAAGGTGTTTAAAGTTAAAAGGCACCATATAACATGCCTATTTAATTAAGTATAATTCAGATAAGGTTTTGTGAGGATGTATGGATGTAAATGTGCACAATTAAGATTTATGTCCTTCATTCTTACAGATATGAGCGATTCTGCAGAAAGCTCTAAAACAAGATTAGCATTATTTATGTTGATTTTGTATGGCATGTCTCAGGCAGGCATATGAAATATATTCCGGTATTATTAAGTCTACATTGATAGTACTCTATGTTACTGTATTTGTTTACAGAATTCCTTCAAGTAATGACATATAGTTGATGGTGTGAAGCCCATTGACAACTATATTGTTATGTCGTGAAAGAAGGTTCCCAGGATCAAGTCATTCTAATGCTTTAAGTAAATAGCTAGCAACATGACTAATTGAAGGTATTATCTCCTATCCTATTTTCGCAAAATTAGTATGGATTTGGTGATTAGCTTGAAATGTGATTCTGGATGAGGCCGAATAAATAAACTCCCAATTAAGATTAATAAGTGTTCTATCAAGATACTGTAGCAGACTTTGGTTAATTATGTCCCGGTACACCTGTATTGCTTCCGGTGACTGATTCGTCAGGTTTTGTTATGGTATTGAGTGTGAACATAATATGAATATAAGCCTAAGTTTAAGATTAAGATTGTTCAACTAAGTGGGAGATTATTGATCTGTGTATGTCCACCTGCACGTGATCGATAATATGAATATTATAAAGAATTAGCAATTGACCGGTCAAGGGGGAGAATGTTGGAATTATTGACCTCTGTCAATTGGACCGAAAGGCCCATTAGAATCCAACTAAAAACCCCTATTAGCTGCCTTAATCGGGAGGCAGAAATCAGCCTATCTAAGGGCCCGGCCCCACGCCTACAGCAGCATATATAAACAAAGGGAAACCTCCTGTTATCCCTGATAGTGACTTAATCACGAATTAAGCCCCTGGGTTAGACCTAATCCTAACCTACCGATCCCTAACGCCGCTGGAAGTCGTGGAAGCTCGGTGCTCTGGTCCTACATCGACACCAAGCCTCTTCTACATTGCCTACTTGATCTGCATCAATCACAGGCTGATCTATGGCGAATCTAAGTTCAGGTAAGTCAATTTCAGTGTTTAGATTAAGTTCCTAGGTGTGATCTATTTCTGACTAGTGATTCTGTTAAGTTCATGATTCTGTAGTTCTAACATCCTTGACATGGTCCCTGGATTCACATACCTCACAGTAGTACTCAGCCGTGCATTCCTCAATAACGTGGCCTTTTGTGTGACACCTGTAGCAGTAAGGTGCCTTGCTACCTCCTTTGGATGCACCTTGTGCCGATGATTCAGGTTTGTCAGCACTTGGTGGCACCTTGGTCATCTTCTCGATCTTTTCCACCGTGGATGTGGGACGAGAAACCTTGCGCGAACGATCTCGTTGTTGGTAGCAGCCCTGAAGGATGTGTGTGCTACCAAAGGCACCGAAGACACCTTGCGCGAGTGCAGTATGTTGCTGAGCTGTGACGCGTTGGCCACGGCATCTGACAAATCCCTCGCTCGTGCTGAGCTGGCGAGGCCAACGGCATCCGCGGCCCGCGTCACGGCGTACGTGCGCGTTCAGCGACGTCAACCGAAAGCACAACGCGTCAGAGAAACAAAAAAAGGGTGGTCGCCGCAGCATCCGAAGCCCTCGACGCCGAGTGCGGGTATGCAAAATTACTCCGTGAGAGTAGGCTGAACGTGCCGCCATCACCCTTCCCCGTCGCGTGTAGCCTGTACCGCGACAGAGGCCGAGGCATATCCCAGTCATTCGACAGCGCTCCGAACAAGCCCCTGTTGGGGCGTGTGTGTCCGTTGAAGGAGGAAACCATCCGGCGCAGCTGGGTGAATTGCAAGCCAATTGCTCGAAGCTGGCCATCACAACGCCGCCCACCATGGATGCCGTCAAGGTAGCCATCACAACGCCGCCCACCATGGATGCAATTACAGGCCTCGAGAAAGGCTGTCGCCACCGCGTGTGCGTTCGCGAAGAACGGCGACCTCCTCGAAGAGGCGTGTCAGAGAGGGCCGCCCAAACCGTGCACCACCAATGGTCAATCTCAGTACGAGTTTTTCTGTGGCCAAACTTTTATGGAAGGGAAGACCAAGTACGAGGTGGGCACGGAAGATTACTTGAGGAAACAGTTGTGGCTAGAGGGTACGTGGAAGAAAGAGGTTCAAGTGACTGGGTCGAAGAGTGTTACCCGGCAAAACGAGTTGCCGAATACCACAGATGATAAGTACCAGATCAACGCCCTGGCGAGCTTCTCGTTTCCGCGACAAACGAGCAAAGCTTCCTTGCTAACGTGAAGGAATACGAGTATTTTCCTCGACAAAATACTAAAGGAACGAAAAGAACAGTAGATGCAAACGAAACTTGGATTGTATTGTGTCGTCCTTGTTTACAAGCCTGGCTAGTATATATATAGAGTCGATTACAGGATATCTTATCTAAACTAACTAGTATCCCAACCGGACTCGGTCCTTTTCCTATCCCGTAACAGCTTCCTTCAGCGCCAAATCTAATTAATCCAATCGATTGTCTCCAAACCCACCACGACAACCACCCAGCCTGCATGCACCGACCTGTGCACCTTTTCCAATTGGTTGTCTTTCACAACGCCATGCAAACCACACCGGCCAGCCGCAATACAGAATGCATCCACCAAACACCTGTACCAAATTTTGTGTCCAACATATGCCCCCCTGCTCTTTTGACAAACAAATTGATTTGTCGAAAGGCACTTCTCAACACTAAGACCCTTCACGCAGTTTGCCAAACACTAGGGAAATACCTTTTTAAATACTTCCCATTGAGCGCCTTAGGCAAGCCTTTGCCTTGCAAATCTTCAACAAAATATGCATTACCAGGCACAATACCAGTTACCCTGAATGGACCTTCCCACCCAGGCGACCACTTTCCAAATTTGTTGCTGCGATGTCCCACTGGCAAAACTGTCTTCCAAACCAAGTCTCCCAACTGAAAAAACTTCTCTCGAACATTCTTATTATAAGCTCTTGCCACCTTCAACTTCTCCTTTTCTATTTCCTTCAATGCTTTCAACCGATCTTCCTGAACTCCATCTATTCGCTCCATCATAGCCTCTCTGTACTCATCCTCTGACAACTCACTCTGCTTCATCACCCGAATAGATTGCAAATTAATTTCCACCGGCAACACCGCTTCCTGTCCGTATACTAATTCAAACGGCGTCACCTTGGTAGCTCCTCGCTTTGACACTCTATAAGCCCATAAAGCTTCCATCAAAACTTCATGCCACCGCCTAGGAGTCTCTTCTATCTTCCGTTTAATAAGTTTAATCAAACCTTTGTTACTCGCCTCAGCCTGTCCATTGGCCTGTGCATAATAAGGAGATGAATTTAACAACTTGATCCCCAATGACCCAGCAAACTCCTTGAATTGTTGTGACATGAACGCTGGCCCTTGATCAGTCGTCAATGATTGCGGAATCCCAAACCGATATATGATATTTTCCATGACAAACTGAATCAATTCTTTATGCGTCATATTCTTCAATGGTACCGCTTCTGTCCACTTAGTAAAATAATCTGTGGCCACTAAAACAAACCGGTGTCCCTTCGATGATGCCGGATGAATCTCTCCCACAAAATCTAAACCCCATCCTCTGAACGGCCATGGCTTTATAATTGGATGCAACATACTTGCTGGTGCTGACTGAATATCTCCAAATTTTTGGCATGCTTCACACCCCCGAAAATACCTAAAACAATCATCCACCATGCTTGGCCAGTAAAATCCCGCTCGCCTCAATGCCCACTTCATCGTATGTGCCGATTGATGCGTGCCACACATTCCCTCATGCACCTCTCCCATCGCCACCCTTGATTGTTCTTCCCCTAAGCACTTAAGTAAGACGCCATCTATAGTCCTCCGATACAACTCACCATCCAGAAGTGTATATTTCAACACCTGCCGCCGAAGCTTCCTATCCTTTATGTTCCCAGGATCTTGTAGACAATAAATTAATGGCAAACGCCAATCCTGCTCGCCTTTTCCCACTGCTGGCCCGGCTTGATAACTTATGTCGCCTGGACCATTATGCAATAGCTCAGTCGCTTGAATACCCGGTCGACCTGAACCATCGCTTTCCACCTCTGCCCTATCACCACCCTGTTGCAACCCGGCCACTTGCATCCCTTGACCTGGATTGCCATTGCCTGATTCTTCCATCACTTCACCAACCAATAACTTAGTATCAACTGCTAACAGCCCGGCCTGCAGCATGTATTGGCCTGGACTGCCGCATGCACCAGTATCCATACCTTTTTTGCAATAAAACTCCACCTGCTCAGCCTCATGCAATCCACGGCCTGAACAATTATCACTACCTCGCTCAACCTGCCCGGTCTCGCGTGTTCCACGACCTGGACAGCCGCCATTATTTGTCCTGAGCTGCCCGACCTCAAACGTTTCACGGCCCGAACAGCCCCCATCGCACATATCTCGCTGCTCCGCTTCATATTTCAGACAACCATGAAAATCCCATTGCTCGACCCTTGATAAATCATGGCCTGAACAATGGTGCTGCTCAGCTTCATATTTCAGACAACCAGAACAGCTACCACCATGAAAACCCCATTGCTCGACCTTTGATAAATCACGGCCTGAACAATGGTTGCCCCCCGTGTCTTCTCCAGCAAATATGTTATGTAAATCATCCTGCACAAAAAACATACCCTTCTCTATCCGAAAACCTGATGCTTGCTGTGCCAATGAATTAGCCTGCTCATTATCATGTCTCGGAATATGATATATAACAAAAGTGTCAAACGTCCTAATCACATCCCAGCACTTTTCTAAATAAGATCTCAAAATTCCATCTAAACACTGACACTCGCCTCTTACCTGTTGCACAACCAGTTTAGAGTCCCCAAATGCCTCTACATCTTTTATTCCTGCACGCCACAAATGTTCCAACCCCAAAAGCAACGCCTCATATTCGATTTGATTATTAGTACAAGTATGTTCTATCCTGACTGCTACCTCATGCACTAAACCATTCGGAGATTTTAATATATAACCAGCACCCTGCCCCTCCTTGCACACTGACCCATCAAAAAACAAACGCCAAGGAACCACCTGTATGCAGTCCACTCCTACAGACATATCTATACTATGATCAGTAACAAAATCAGCCAAAATTTGTCCCTTCATGGCACGCAACGGTTGATAACTTAATTCATATTCTATTAATGCATATGCCCATTTTCCAACCCTTCCACTAAGCACAGGTTTATGAATCATGTATTTGATTATATCAGCTTGGCACACAACAACACATGAACTCGACAATAAATAATGACGTAGTTTAGTGCATGCAAAGTACAAAGATAAACATAATTTTTCAATGAATGCATACCTGGTTTCAGCATCTATTAATCGGCGACTTAAGTAAGCCACCACGTGTTCCTTTCCTTCATGCTCCTGAATCAACACTGCCCCCACAGCCTTCTCCTGCGCTGCAATATACATCTTGAAAGGCACACCAGCCTTGGGCGCCTTTAGCACTGGCGGCCGAGACAAATATTTCTTAATATTATTAAACGCTTCCCTCTGCTCATTCCCCCATACAAACTCCGCCTCATGCTTGAGCCGTAGCAGTGGTGTAAAAGCTTCTATTTTTCCCGCCAAATTCGATATGAACCGCCTCAAAAAATTTATTTTTCCCAATAATTTCTGCACGTCCCTCTTACACGTTGGTTCTCCCAAATCATTGATTGCTTTTATCTTCTTAGGATCTATTTCAATGCCGTGCCGATGCACTATGAAACCCAAAAACTTACCAGCAGTCACGCCAAATGCACACTTCAATGGATTCATTTTTAAATTATATTTACGCATCCTCTCAAAAACCAACCTCAAATCTGCCAAATGCCCCCCAAAATCTTTGGATTTGACAACAATATCATCAATATAAATCTCAACTATAATACCCAGAATGTCATAAAAAATCAAATTCATTGCTCTCTGATATGTCGCACCCGCATTTTTTAAACCAAACGTCATTACCACCCACTCAAACAATCCAACAAATCCCGGGCATCTAAAAGCAGTTTTATACACGTCCTCAAGCGCCATAAAAATTTGGTTATAACCTGCATTCCCGTCCAAAAAACTTATCACTTGATTCCCTGAAGCGTCATTTATTAATGCATCAGCAATAGGCATAGGATACTCATCCTTCGGCGTCGCCCTATTCAAATTCCTAAAATCGATACACACCCGAATCTGCCCCGTATTCTTTTTCTCAACTGGAACTATACTAGATATCCACTCCGCGTACCTGCATGGCCTTATAAAATTAGCCTTAAGCAATCTGTTTATTTCCTCTTTCACTTTATCAATGACAACTGGATTAAAACGTCGATTAGACTGCTTGTACGGATGAAAACCATGCTTAATCGGCAACTTGTGCTCCACGAAATTTCTATCTAACCCCGGCATCTCAGTATACTCCCACGCGAAACAATCTTTAAACTCCATGAGCAACTTACATAATTTCTCCTTATGCTCAGCCGGCAACCCTGCCTTAATGAAAGTAGGTCGCGGCCTATCTCCTGACCCAATGTCCACCTCCTCCAACTCGTCGACAGCAGCAAACCCATGTCCCAACTTGCCAAGATCATCAAAATCCTCTACCACCTCACTCGCGCCGCAGGCCTCCGACCTGTACTGCTCCACCCTCTCCTCCAACCATTTCTTAGCATCAAACTGATCCATTAACACAAATGTTGTTAAGCCTAGCTATTTCAGCTGGCCTTACATGAATAGGCACGAAACCACCTTCCTCCACGCTCACAAAATCAAAACCAGACAAATCCCTCCCTGACAAACACGCCATCTCACCATGCTGCCATTCTGTAGCTTCCATCGTTGCTACGCACTGCACGTCCTCGGCCGACACAACCTCTACCTCGTTCCCGATCCATTGAATAAGACATTGATGAAGTGTAGACGGAACACAACAGTTTGCATGTATCCAGTCTCGTCCTAGAAGCGCATTATACCGTCCTTTCACATCTACCACAAAAAACGCTGTAGGGATCGTCTTATTGCCCACCGTGAATTCTACCGACAAAACTCCCATGGTCTTCGCTGGCTCCCCCGAAAACCCACTAAGGCTCATGTTAGTCTTAAGCAACTCGTCCTCCCGAAAACCCAACTTTGAGAACGTTGACAGTGGCATGACATTCACAGCGGCTCCCCCATCTACAAAAATCCTGCCCATCGGCTTGCCCGCGACATGTCCGCGAATATGTAGTGGTTTTATATGCGTTCCTGATTCACTCGGCTTTTCAAACGTAGCTCGCTCCGCCCCCAACGCTAACTCCGCGACATCACTTTCAGGCGCCATGAACTCCTTAGGCAAAACAAACACCATGTTGATGTCAACATTGTGCGAACACGCGCCCTCGTCAGTCCTAGCTGGACTACCATCACTTCCCTCGTCACTCTCCTCCTCCCTTGCCAAGCGCTTCTCCCTCCATGTCTTCTGTGGTTTAGTCATCGGACGGTGAATATTAAACCACCTATCACGTTCCTCCTCCGCTTGCCGTGCTAGCTTTTCTTGTGTTCTCAAACGCTGCACTCGCCTTTTCTGTCCACGGCTCAGACCAGCAGGACACCACGACTCCTCAGGCTGAGTGCCGGGTGCAGTCCACCTCCAACTCTGATTACTTAACTGATCCTGTATGCTAACAGCTCCAACATCACGCTTCAATTTCTTCCCGCTGCTCTCACCCAAAACCTGCTCACTACCAGCCACTTCCGTACTAGCCAATTCCTCTTGTGCATGCTTGGTAGCACTAAATTTACCTACTGCCTCATGTCTTAGACTAACCGCAGCAGTACCCGTTAACCCATCCTGTACCTTAAATTTAGCGGATCCTCCACCCGGTTCCCGGTGCAGCAGAACACGGTAAAGCAGCCGCCATCGTCCAGGTTCAGCTCGCCTGCCGCCAAATCTGGCGGCTGCCTGGCCGTCCGCCAAATCGCAGCCGCCCCCTCCCCCGTCGCCGTCGCGCCTCCCCTGCACCTCGACGCCGTTGCGCCTCCGCTGCACCCCTCGCGCCTCCCCTGCACACTGTCGCCGTCGCGTCCTCCGTCGCCGTGCCTCCCCTGCGCTTCGACGCCGCGCCTCCCCTGCATCTCGACAGGTAATTGGTGCTTTCTTGAATTCTGAGTGGAGGTGTATTGAATTTTCAATGGCAGTGGAAATTGTCCAGTTCTCGGCGCTTGCCTGACGCAGCTGCTGAGAAATCATACTGCAACCCACATTTCCACATTTTCCTGCTTTCTTGAATGCCTTCAAGAATCCCACAGCCACAAGCATTGAAAGGAATGTTCATGAATTCGTTAGCCCTCTCTTGATCTGGAAGTTGTAACTTGTTTTGGCTCGTCATTTGTTCAAGAATCGCACAGGCATAGAAAGGTACTCTGATGAAAGCATTTGTTGTCATGAGTTTGTCCTTCACAGGCATAGAAAGGTTTATATGTTGCCTTTAATTCCAGCACCCCTCACTGTCATGGATAGAACATACAGAGAAATGAATAAAGCTACAACCAAGTGTCTTTGATTCCAGTGTTTCTCATTGTAGTACATCCATGATATTGAGTATTTGAATGGTCATTTGAATGGTGTAATGTAAGGAGTATGCCAGCTTCTACTTGTTCACTCAAAAAGTGCATGATAGTTTCTCGTGAGTTTGCACTTTTAGCTTTTTAAAGGCCATTATCTGTTATAACTCTTAGTAGATACTCAGTGAATCGAACTTTTGTTCATCACAATCAATTGCCATCATCCAATTTGCATTTTGATCATTGGTAGGACATTTTATTATAACCAAACACTCTTGTGTTCAAATGCTGGGATTATTCTACTAAATTCTTCAGTTAGTTTTGTTTCAGCTGTCTCCGCATGGGATGACTTGTGACTTGACAATTTAAAATACCATTAGCTTGTTTTGGTTCCATATGCCAAAAATGCCTGTTTTCCATATCTCTGCTACAAATGCAGTTAGACAGGGAAAAAAATAGTGTTAAGCATGGTGACTGTGGCTGATTGGATGAGTTAGTTTATAATGTCATCTGGGATTATCTTTTTGTGGAAGTATGAGATCGGTTTAAAAAGCAAATTTTTATTCTGGAATATTTACTGATGCTACAAGAGGATCTATATCCTTTAACTGAAAAAGAGTTTTCTGTAGAACTCCGAAAAGTAATAGCTTTTTGATTTGAGAATGTCAGATTTTCTTTTTGCCTATTGGCAATTGGCTTGATTCCTTTCAGTTGTCTTACTATAAATGTTGACTGCATTTTCTCTTCAACTATGTAGGATGGCTGAGGCACACATGTTCCAACAACCTTTTTCATGGAGATCTTCATACCTGCATCCTGGAATCTCTGGAAGCAGCGAAATGCACTCATATTTGAAGTCATCCAGCCAAATGCTCAAAACTGGAAGAAGGCCTTTGTCGAAAAAGTCAATCTCCAACTGCATAGAATCAATGGACACTTAAATCTCTCTATATCTGATTGGATCAATGTTGTAAATAATTCTGCTTTGTAACAGGTCGGACAAGGACCTGGTTGTATAATATATAGGGCTATTTCTTCTTTTTTTTCCTTCTGGTTGCCTCTTGGCATTGTACAGTTTTTTTTCCTTCTTTATAGTTTTCAATAAAAAGCAGTGAGAGCCTCTCCTGCTGTAATTACGTCAAAAAAGCAGCTTGTATCCTGCTGTTATAGCTTTTCTGTAGCACTGGAGAAAAATGGAATATATGTGCTTCATTCAGTCTTCATTCTTCTCTGAACAACATGGTGCACATAATATTTCAACAATGTATATATTCTGTACTTCTTAATTGTGTCAGTGATATGCTTTTATCTGTTTTGTGGTCTCTAGAATTGAGTTGCAATTGAAATCTAGGAAGTATTTGTTCCAAAGAATTCTGGGAAGTATTATCAGGTTTTTGTAAATTCTGGGAAGTATCTCTTCCAAAGAATGGCTACCATGTCAGCACTACTATCAGGTTTTTGTGATTGTTCCTTCTTACCAGTAATGTGTATGCCTACTCATGTTTAGGGAAAACTCATGTAGAAATTCACAGCTATGAAATTAGGGATTTTATTGCCAGCATAACAAGCTTGAACCATCTGTGGTAGCCCAGAATTCTCTTTGCAGATAAAAATACTGAACATCCATTGACCATGATAAAACAGACTGTTTACAGACAATAATCAACAATTATCTTTCCACTATCAGCTATGTACGACCAGCACGGCAGCACCGAGCATCACTGGTTGGCCTCGACGTCGTCGTCCTTGTTGAGGGGCTCGAATTGCCCGTGGTGGCCGTGTTGGTGCAGGACGGAGTGCAGCTCGACAGGACGGAGTGCTGCCCCGACAGGCCCAGTCACGAGGTCTGCCTCTAGCCGCGGCGCGCCGTTGCAGGGGAGCGCGGGAGGCGGCGGTGCCGGAGCAGGGGCGCCGAGCGGGAGGCGGCGGCGTCGGAGCAGGGGCGCGCCGAGCAGGGAGCGCGGGAGGCGGCGGTGGGCAGCGGCCGGCGGGTGGAGGAGCCGATACAGGTGATTGTTGCAACGACATCGAATTTGGAGGACGGGATGTTTTACAGGAGACATAGAATATTCCTTTACATTGTGAAAAATAAAGGATACTGCTGCGGTCAGTCTTAGGCTGTGATCGTCAAGCGCGACTGACCCAACTGGACCATACCCGGGCACGAGACCCGGACCAACAACTCGACGCCTAGCAATGAACTCCATCCGCGCCGCTTTCTCCGGTGTGTCGTCATCCCTCTTGTAGCTGTCCCGTGTACGCTTCCTGTTTTGCTCGATTACGGCGCTCGGCTTATGGTCCCGTCTTACTCCATCAAACCCACTGCTCACCTCCGGCACTATCTGACACTTGATACGACCAACTAGTATACTCTCACGTATTTTGCTCTCATCAACTCCAGCCAAGGGCGCTTCTTGCCTGAACACGTTCTCCCTGCTCTTGCGAACATACTGCCTTGTATCCACCACTTCCCTCGGTCGACCTCCAACACGTCGATCATCACCAAGCCGCCGGACCACACTTCCTCGATTCTGCATGCTATACTTCTCCATCAGGTACTTGGAAGTGGCTCTGAAAACTGGTCTGCGCCTCTTGCCTTCGTTTGTCTTCCATACATTAATTTCTGCACCTTTTGGCTTAATCATCCTAGCTTCAAGCTCCCTGTCAACCACAACGCTTTTCCCCTCTGTCGACCCGCACACCTGATCAGCACGTATGAGCACGCGCTTTCCCTCAAGGTTGATTGTGTTCACGGGAAATGGATCTTGATCAAGCTTCATCTTGTACCCTTCTCCGAAAGACAAACGCCCATCGCTCAAAGCTGACTGAATCTGACGCCGGAAGTAGTTACAATCATTAGTAGAATGTGAATAAGAATTGTGCCACTTGCAATAAGATTTTTTCCCAAGCTGCTCAACTGGAGGAATCGTGTGACCATCTCTTAGCCTAATAAGTTTGTTCTGCAGCAGCATATCAAAAATTTTATCGCACTTCGTCACATCAAACGTGTACTTCATCTCTTCCCTTTTTCCCGGAGCTGGTTTCAACACTAAGCAAGTAAACGCTTTACCCTTTGGCCCGTCAACCCACTCTGCCACACATATATCGGCCTCATCGTCACTACCCGAATCAGTTTCTAACTGGTTAACCGCCGCCCTATCTTTATCCCGAAACCTACTTTGATACTTATTCTCTTGAAGCCGACCCTCGCATGCTATCGCTCTTTGTAACAGCTGGTTGAGATCGTCAAACATTTGGTCTTCTAATTTTTCTCTCAACTGAGTCAACATACCAGCTAACGCCAAGTCAGCTAGATCCTTTTCTCCCAACGTGAGGCTGTAACACCTATTTCGAGTCGCCCTAAACCTCCTAATGTATTCAGAAACAGACTCCTGGTATTTCTGTCTAATGGAAGTGAGATGAGACAACCTAAGCTCTGTTTCCCCGTTGAAGAAATAATCGTGAAACTTTTCTTCAAGTCCTGCCCACGTGGTTATTGAATTAGGTGCTAGAGAAGTAAACCAATTGAAAGCCGTGCCTGACAAAGATAACGGGAACATCCTAACCCGATGTGCATCAACAATACCCGGATCATTAATATGTACTAAAAACTGCCCCACATGCTCGTATGTAGACTTAGTGTCTTCTCCTGTGAATTTAACAAACTCCGGTACCCTAAACCCCCGAGGATATGGTACAGTATCAAAATACTCAGGATAAGGTCGTTGGTATGTTCTAGCACGGTTCCTGGATTGGATGCCCAGCTCTCTAAGCGCCCTAGTAATTTGATCTCTAATCCCTTGGGCCACAGGCACACCCCCGTTCCCAACGTTTTGAGGTGCTGGCCCATGAGCTATTGCTTGATAAAACGGCTGCTGCAAATTAGCATTAGCAACACGGTTCCCATAATTCTGATTAGGCACAGCTAGTGCCTCCGGTGCACGACACGCCTGCGCCTCATCATACACCTCCCGAGCCAACGTTCTGATCTGCCTAGGAAGACTGTTGTCTAAATCCTGCTTAAAAGCCCCCAACGCATTACGTACGTCTTCCCCTAAAGTGTGAGTTAGATGAGCAAGATCGTTCCCGTACTTACTAGCCACGGAAACATCGACAAAGTGAACTAAATCCTCTGGAGAGATAGGAACTGGTTGTACCTTCGTTGCCGAGACGCTGGCCGTGTCAGATTTCTTGATGACGCCGCCTCGTGTCTTCTGATAACACTCCAGCTTCCTCCTCCTGAGTTCTTCCATCTCCCGTTGGATCTCCTGTTCGATCTCCTCTTGATCTTTCTCCGGCAGCTCCTCAAACGCCACCGGGATGACATGCTTCCCGTCAATCTCGGAACTGCCAAGGGCTCCGTCAACCGCCTTCCCCGCCATGTCCGAGCCCGGCGATCGACAGTGATCGTCGATCCCCAGCGGAGTCGCCAAATATGTTACCCGGCAAAACGAGTTGCCGAATACCACAGATGATAAGTACCAGATCAACGCCCTGGCGAGCTTCTCGTTTCCGCGACAAACGAGCAAAGCTTCCTTGCTAACGTGAAGGAATACGAGTATTTTCCTCGACAAAATACTAAAGGAACGAAAAGAACAGTAGATGCAAACGAAACTTGGATTGTATTGTGTCGTCCTTGTTTACAAGCCTGGCTAGTATATATATAGAGTCGATTACAGGATATCTTATCTAAACTAACTAGTATCCCAACCGGACTCGGTCCTTTTCCTATCCCGTAACAGCTTCCTTCAGCGCCAAATCTAATTAATCCAATCGATTGTCTCCAAACCCACCACGACAACCACCCAGCCTGCATGCACCGACCTGTGCACCTTTTCCAATTGGTTGTCTTTCACAACGCCATGCAAACCACACCGGCCAGCCGCAATACAGAATGCATCCACCAAACACCTGTACCAAATTTTGTGTCCAACAAAGAGGACTGTCGATTGCTGCACGCGCCTAGACGATGACTGCCTCTGCCAAGTGAAGACGGACATCATGGTTGCTTTGAGAGATTTGAAGCAGAACACGGAGCTCCCCGGGTGCCTCAAGAAAAAGAAGCTGGAGACCTGCACGCCATGACGTTTTGTTCTTCGTATGCTCTTCTAGCTTGTTGGATACTCCTATGTACTTGAGTATGTATTTTCCTTCCTTGTTTGTCGACCTGAGCTTCTATACTGTATGATCGAGTTTGCTGCTTGTTGTGATCAATTACTACATGTAATTATTTCCTTGTTTCTTTTCTAACATGCCCGTTCTCTAGTGTCCAGCCCAACTCAGGGCCTCATCATGTAGTTAGTACGCTCTTTTTCTATTCACATCTCATAGAGTGGATCGGCAGTGGCTGCCTTGCAGGTGCTTAGTCTTGCCTGTTGCTTGTGCTAACTGCTAACAATATGATTAGTACTCATAGTACGATGACGCTCTGAATTTCTGATGCTACCACACCACAGCTCGCACAACTTCGGCTCCAAGAACAAGCGGCCGACGCTGCCGCTCCTCTAC
This sequence comes from Eragrostis curvula, assembly GCA_007726485.1. Classification (NCBI taxonomy): domain Eukaryota; kingdom Viridiplantae; phylum Streptophyta; class Magnoliopsida; order Poales; family Poaceae; genus Eragrostis; species Eragrostis curvula. The sequence goes on from CM017439.1 coordinate 56,399,392, forward strand.
ATACACGCTCGCCTTCCTGCTGGAGAAGGCGTACTGGTCGGTCGTGGAAGCTCTCATTCCGCGAGCTTGTGCAACAGGGTGAGCGCGGACTGCGAGCTGGGCGCGTACGTACGGGCCCGCCTCGCTCGCTCACCCGCTGCGTCACCGGCCGGGTGCATCTTCGAGCAGGGGCGTCAAGATGGACCTCGTCCTCTCTCCGAGTTCCACGACGAGCAGCTAGCTCATCGATCGGCGCGCGCATCGTGCGGCAGTTCGCCGGGAGCGACGCAATGCGGGAGGTCGGCGCCAGCCCGCGCTCCATCGATATGCTCAACTGGACGCGGCCCGACGAGGAGGAGGTGCGCGTCGCCGTCCTGCGCCATCCCCGGCGCCAAGGACAGAGAGCTCGGCGCTCGCCATGCTGGCGCTGCAGATATACTCAGAGGCGCCCGACGACGACGTGCTCGACCAACTCCTCTACCGGCGCTGCAGGACGGCTGAACGCCTCCACCCGCGAGGGTGCTGCGGAAAACAAATTCCATGTGTTGCACGCGTACGTACTAGGAGTCAACAGAATTGGTCGACGCAGTTGCCCGCACGTTTGCTGGCCGGTGGAATATAATCCAGCTGCAGTTGTGCAGATTAAGTAGTACATGCATGTCTTGTCTTCAAATGATGCCTCTCTGTCAGTAGCGACAGTATCGCACTAAGCCATAAGCCTCTGATAATTAGCTGTGTATTATGTTGAACAATTAAGTGGCTTCGTGCGCATCATCATTATCAATATAATTAAGAGATAGTACAGGTGATAATCCAGCTAATGCTGGATAACGCTAAGCTCCTAAACCCCTGATGGGGCGTGTGTGTCCACTGAAGGACAGAGCCGGCCATCGCAGTTGGGTAAACGGGCGGGATTGGGTGTTCACGAGCTCTATATCCCCCCGCGAGTGTAAGGCATTGTATACCAATTGCTCGAAGCTGGCCATAACAGCTACCCCACCCACCCGGGATGTGATGAGAGCAGCCATCAGCAATGATGTTTTGAAGGCAGCAATCACTGGCCTCGAGAGAGGTAGCATGCCGGCCGGCGCAACACCTATAGCCGTCGCCACAGCGTGTGCGTTTGCAACCAGCGGTGACCTCCTCGACCAGGCGTGTTCCAGAGGAACGAAGCCGTGCACCGACAATGATCAATCCTTGTATGAAGAATTTTGTGGCCGTGCTTTCATGGAAGGAAATGCCGTATACATGAGGATAGGGAAAGAAAAAAGTTTCAGGGATCAATTGTGGCTAACGAATACGATGAAGCCAGAGCAACAGGCTGTTGCGGAGACTATCAACTGCTGCACGCGCTTAGACGACGAGTGCCTCTGCAAAGTAAAGGAGGAGGTCATAGCTGCAAAGAAGATGCTCATGGAAAAATACAAGGACATGACATTCAAGGACCTCCCTGGGTGCCTCAAGAAAAAGGAGCTGGAGACCTGCACGCCATGACGGACGGCTCGATCACCAAGTTTAAGGTTGTAATTTCCTAGCTATTTCCTTGTTTGTTTGTTTCGCGCGCGCGGTCCATCTGCCGACCTGCCTGCTTGAGCTTGTAATAATTAGTACTGTGTATGAGTTTGCTGCTTGTTGATTTCATTACCTCTGTGTGATCGGTTGTGATCAATTAATTACTACTGAACATGTAATAGGTGTGCGGTTTGTATACCCAATGAAGTTTTATTCATTATTTGCTTTGGTTTTCATGTTAATTTCGTTCCGATTACAGCAGCAGCAGTCGCTTAGCTAGACTGCTCGGTTCGTCAGAGGGTCACACACACACACAAGCAGAGCAGGGCACACGATTTTGAAGCAGGCCGTGAAGGTACTGTTGTAGAGATTGTCTGTTGGGGTTGCAGACCCACACCGCTGGAGGTTCCTCGGCCGCATCCGCCGCAGTTCCAGTGCCGGGTCGATCGTCAGCTTCGCCAAGCGCCGCATGAAGCTGGAACGCGCCGGACGTGTCTTGGTCTCCCGGAAGATCGGGCGACTGCTCAACTGGCTGCAGGTGCTCTCCGCGCTCTCGCTCACGCGTGACGCGCCTATGGAAGACGCACGACTTCATCGGCGCGCGCATCCTGCAGCAGTTCAACCTGCCGGTGGGCGGCGACGGGTACGAGTCGTACCGTACGAACGACCACCTGCCGTTCAACCTGCTGGGCCTGCTGATCCTCAAGAGGATTGTTGCCGAGGGCCACGACAACTGCGGCAAGATCGGCAGCACGCGCGACGGGCAAGGCTCTCCGGCTCTCCAAGAACGTCTTCTCCGTGAGCCATCTCCCTCCGTCCGCGGGGTGCTGCAGCACGTGCGGCGGCACCGGGAGCTGCAGAAGCTGGCAATGGAGGAGCACGGCAAGTCGGCAATCGCAAACCCCGGCGGCATGGTGAAGCTGCTGCTGTCCGTATTCGCCGGCGCCGAGAAGAGGGAGCTTTCCAGCGAGGCGCTCGCCATGCTGACGCTGGAGAGCAGAACGTGCTCGGCCGCCTGCACGACGGGGGGGTGATGCGGAACCTGTGCCCGTACGGGGCCAGAGAGCACCAGAACTCGCTGCTCGCGGCGACCCAGGCGTTACAGAACGGAGGGAGTAATAATTACGAAGTGCCACTGCCATTATTTTCCGCAGAAATTAAGCTACGCTCAAAATTCCAGCGAGATAAACTGCCAGGATGTTTTCAATTTCGCCCGCGCATTCTGAGACATCCTCTTACAACGAGGGGTGGTAGCTCATCCTGACGCAGAGCCCCTACAGTTCTCACTGAGAAACCCAGAGACCTGTTTTAATTTCAACACCAACGCAACGGAAGCAACAAACATCACAACAGATGCAACCAAGTGCAAAACAAGAGACGCGCCATTGAGGTGGCATAGGATCACATATCACTGGTCTATTGCGACAGCAACAAAGTACAAATCTTAACACCATTCTTTTAGAGATCCTAAAGACAAAAATACTGGACAATGTTTTCCAAAGATAGTCCACAAGATAGCTTTTCCCCAAGTCTTGACTGTTAACAAAACCCAGGATTCCTGATAACAAGTGCTTCGATCACGCCTCAGTCTGCTCCCTCAAGCGACGGATTGTGCTCCTGACAGTGACCGCACTAGCAGTGCTGCAAATGCAAATAACAGAATAGTGAGGTTTGGGACAATGTATGGCTGCTTTGGAAGCAAAAGAAAAGAGTTTGCAAGGAAATACTTCATGGTGTAAGCACCACCAGCCTTGACCTTCCCGCAGTCCTTGCATCCCCAGATTCCAACCGCTTTCCTCTTCACAGCAAACTGTAAAGAAAATGCACCAAAAGGTGGCATTAGGTCAAAATATCTCCCTTGATCTCTATTCCTAGAAACAAATAGTTTCAACATGATCAAACACATTAGTTATGACTTATGAGTGTATTTATTAAACAAAGGAATACAATCCAATTAAGGTTGCTTTCATGTGCTCAAATCACTATAAAGCGATACACAGTACATCAGTGGGGACAATAAACTGGATATAAATAAAGCTTGCAGTAAATATCCTTAAAACAGCCAGAATCAGAGACACAAAAGAAAAAAAAAAGGCATAAATGAATATGTACCTTCCCACAGAACTCGCAGAAGTACTTGGAGTGCTGAGACACCTCCATCTTCTTGATCTGCTTACGCAAGCTAGCACCATACCTAGTTCCTACATTGAAATTCGCAAGGCTTAACTTTGGAATATTCTATAGACATGATAGGGGAATGTGTCATCTTTTAAAAGACGTACCATATTTCCCAACGATTCCAGCCTTCTTGGTGCGCTTCGTCTGCATAGGCATTGCAAAACAATAATTAGCAGCTTCTTACTAAAGTTGCGAAGTACTGATGCAACTTAATGACTCACACATAGTTACATGCATCATGAAAATATTACACCCGCTCAGGTTAGATATGTAGTCCTATCGGTAAAATATAGAGGGAGTACAATATCAAATCATTACTATGATTAGAGATACATGTTAAGCATCATGACAACTACCATAAGATTGTCAAAATATTCAGTAGAATATCAAAAAATTATGATGAAAGTTGCATGAACAAAATCCCCTCACAGTTAAGTCATTAGTTCATTTCAAACGTCCATCAAAGCATAATACGTTCTCAGTAATTTCTGACAAAAGTGAGGTAAAGGGCAAAACTCAAATCAACCCAAAGAAAGGTTAAAAAGAAAAGGTACCTCAATATACTAGATAGATCATATGCCAAACACCTAATGAGCCTTAAAAGCTTCGAGGAATGACACAAGCATTATAGCATCAAAACTCCAGTAGGGATAAACAAATGCAAGGATCTGTCCTTGCCATATTTTCCTAAACATGCTCTCAATAAATAAACTATCAAACAAAATGCTACCCGTACACAAATACTTGTAAACATTGACTTTGACCTGTTTAACTTTCCAAAATCCCATGTTTGAGGCGTAGCAAAATCAATGATGGCCAGCAGTTGGAATAGGAGTCCTGCACCACTATGTTCCCAGCTGAAACTACTTTCCGGAAGCGTTGCTAATGGCAATCAATAGTGCTAGGAACTATCCTTTTGTTTCCTTTAAATCACCAACCAAATCACAGGGTTGCAAATTATCTCTAACTCAGCTTAATTGGACAACTAAAATCCCTAACAAACTTGAAAAAGTCGGCCTACGACACATCATGTCTCCAGTTGTGTTTTACCTCTTAAGCCATCAGCCCCGTCAGTGTCATTGTTGGAATTTAGAAGGAAAAAAAATCAAATCACACTCCATTCCCATCACTAATCTAGAGAGCTATGCCAATCGCATCATCGACTTGTATCCGAACCACCAAGTTCTAGCGCGCACAACTACTATGATCTAGCAAGACACATATTTAATCACAGACATCCAGAACTTTGCACGAAACAACTCATTCGAAGCGGCTGACGAACCAAGAAACTGATATCAACACGTCTCTGATCTACGCAAAACGAGTCCGAAGAACAACACTCCTTCGGGAAAGGGAGGAACGGCAGGAAGAGAAGAGGCGGCATACCATCTCGGCGACGGGTCGGAGGCGTCTGCGGCGGCGGCGAGGTGCGAAGCGGAAGCGGCGGCGGCGGCGAGGTGCGAAGCGGAAGCGGCGGCGGCGGTGCGAGAGAGATTATATAGTAGGGCAAGGGTTTCGCGGATGTATGGAATGGGCCCTTGAGCTAGTTTTTCTGGGCCGAGCAAAGGAATTGTTTTTTGGGATTTATAACCACTCGACGTCGTAAAGTGAGATGTAGGGGCCCGTTAACAGCCTTCATTCTTTTAGGCCTAGGCTGGTCGCTCAAACCGGCCCATTTCGCTCTAGACCATGCTTTCCATCATCGTTTTGCTACTTCAAATCTTAGATTAGACTACTCAAACCAATGGTTCGCATGGGCAACAGACCGCCAGCTACGGTGACATAGGACTATATATGCAAAATGTTCTGAAAATGACTCTCAGTAAAATCATAAGACTTGTTTTTTGGCTGGTTTTGAGATTCATAAAGTCACCAGAGATGTCTCGCTGTCGACTGGGACATCGCCTCCCACTAAATACACAACATCATTAAATTTTAAAAAATTCACTCCTGTAGGAAGTCGAATCCAGAATCTAAGGTACTACTGAGCCTTTTGTAACCACTAGGGTAGAGGCCATTTCGCCAATAGAATCATAAGACCCATTTAGCCATTTATTAGGTTCGCATAATCGCATACATAGAACGGTGACAAATTAATCACAGTCTTAAAATGGTACAACTGATCCTGGCAAATGCCGTTGCTAACATGCACGGTTCCAATAAAACAAGCTTACATAATATATGTATCTCGGAGGGCAACTTCATAAGTAATAGCTTGATTAGCACTTGGAAGATGTGGGCGTGTCGTCCTACGGAGAGCGAAAATTGTAGGGAGCCAACAATATCAGCCCATTCGATACCCGTCGTCCAGGCAAAGGTCACGGCGCGCGCCTACAGCACCTCGTTATATCAACAAATAGCCCGCTATGGACACATCGTACGATTTTACATCTATAGAAGCAAAAAACTTACTTGCATGGTGATATGGTTACGTCTGTAAGAACACCTCATCCACGCATTAACTCTTGAATGGAAAAACTAGTGGATCAAAAAGTCATTGGTGATACGGAGAAGTCAGTAGGCTCATACCTTCATCCTTTATTAACAAGACCTTTGTGTTAAAGTAGTAGTTCAGTGTGGGTGTAGTTGCCTGTGGGTACAGAGATATGCCCTTGGTTAGACCTTGTGCTATTCTTTGTCATGGATGTGTGAAAGGAACCGAAGCATTGTATAATTGTCTTGGAATTGTAGCCTGCCAGCCTTGAACTGGCCTTGAGATGAACGCAATTGAATTTGAATATGGATGAAATCACATGTTGCGACATGTTTGTTTCTTGGACGACTAAAAAAGTTTCCGTTCACTTGTTTGGCTAGTGCTGGATCAAGTGTCGGCACTATGAAGTGCTGGTTGTGATGTTATATATCCCAGTAGTTTTGCGTGGATTAAATGAGCCAGCTAGGAAAGGCTCAAAAAAAAAAAAAATGCAGATGCTCGTGAATGCGTCAAGCTATATATGATCCCACCCATTCAAAGGTCTTTGGCTATTCTGTACCAAACGGGCATGTATAACAGTGAAGATAATTCAGGTTTGTCCGGCGAAATTTAAGTTTTAGTTCCATCTCAACCGCTATCAGTTGTGTGTAGATATACCCGAATTAATCACGAAGGTAGTGGGGTTGTACAGTGCCAGTGTAGTCGTCAAAGGGCTTAGTTGAGTTCTTATCCCTACCCTTATTAGCTTTTATACAGCACACAATCGGAGAGGAAGTAGAAAGCCTGCCCTTTGCATGACAAACGATATGGTTCCAGCCTACTACTCAGTCTACTCTATTCCAGACAGTTATCAAACATCAGAAATAAGATACCCAGAAGCTCCTCAGGAAGCATGGCAATTCGAATCTCACCTAATCGATCCAAGCGAGCATGCTACGGAGGCCGATCGACGCCACGACGAGGGCTTGAACGCTCGCTCCAGCGACCACTGGACTGCAGTCTGGCTCAATCTCTGCACACAAGCGTCGTTGGGGTCGAGGTGAGGGTGGTTGGTGGGCGGCGTGGTGGACCGGTGGTACTCGGCTGGAGAGGCTGCTCCATGGTGGGATGATCCTTGATCTATGCAAAGCGGCGGCGAGTTGGGACTTGGGACGAGGCGACTACCGGCGCAGGAGATCAACAGCGGATTGGAGTCGCGTGGGCCTGGTCAATGGGCCTTGGTGCTGTCAGGAAAAGGCCACGTGGACTTGGATTTTTGGTTCCAGGGAATTTAGCATTCAGCCCAAATTGGAGCGGCCGCGGACTCACTCACCGGACCGGCGGCGGTTGCGACGGGCACGACAGCCCCACCGTTTCAAGGAGAACTAAGAAGCGGTGGCATCATGCATCGCCCGTTCATGCACCGAAGCAGCGTCGAGAATTCAGAGACAGGTTTACCCAACACCGAAACTTGTATTGCAATCAGCAAAGCTCCCTCAAGGTCTCACACATATATAGCAGCAAAGTTAAGTTCGTGAGTTGGTGACAGCAAAATACAAAAAATAATTAGAGTCATCCAGAGCTTCAGGCCACCAGGTAGGCAGGCAAGCTAAGCAAAGATGCAAAAGCGCTTCAGAAGAGGAGGGACATAACGAAGAGAAGCACCTGGTTATATATGTCAACAAATAGCCATTTATGAACACATGATACGAATTTACATCTAGAAGTAAAAAACCTACTTGCATGGTGATATAGTTACGCGGCTAGTAAGAATGCATCATCTGCGCATTGATCCTTGAACGGAAAAACTACTGGAACAAAAAGTCACGGTTGACGATATGGAGGAGAAATCAGTAGGCTCATTCCTTCAATCTTCATAGTCGACTAATGGGCGGTTCGGATGATCCTTAAGTGCCTCCCTAACAGCAGGTGCAACTGCATCCGAGCCATCTAAGATGACGTTCCGGAGAGAGCGGAGGTTCTCCAAGCCTGAAGGAATTATGTCCTCTCCATCCAAACTACAAAGTTTAAGCCTTCGAAGCTCGGGCATAGCCCCTGTTTGAAACACGTAGACCACCGAGAATAGCATGATCTCAAGACTTTTCAGACACCGGAACCCACGACCGGCAATAATGATGTTTTGATGGAGGCTTCTGTTAGGAATCAACCATAGACGGAGAAAGAGAAGACAAGGCAGCTCGGCAAGCTTCTCGAGGTGCTCAGGCTGGGGAGTCTCACAAAGTATGATGTCTAAGGTAGTCAGGCAGGAGAGCGTCGACGAGTTAATCCAACTTGGGAGTGATGTCATCCAGCAACCTCCAGAGAACGTGAGGCTTTGGAGACCGGAAGGAACCAGTGGCATGGAATCTAAAGAGCATAGTAAGCGTCCTTCCTTCATGGTGCTGATACCCAGCTTTTTAAAATTGGTGCACCTTTGTAGACACATGAAAATGGATTCCGCGGCCATGTCCCTAGACATCATAATACGAAGAACCCTTAGCCCTTTTAGATTACCAATCTCTTTCATTTCCTCCAGGCTAGAGATGTGGATGACTCCGAGCTCTTCTAGAGAATTCATATCCCGCAGTGGTAGACCCACAGGAAGCCTCACTCCATACAAAGCAGAAACGGATAGCCGCACCAGTTTCTGTAGTTTGGCAAAAGACATCGGCAACATTAGTGTGTCATGATTTCCAGTTTTCTCCTTTATCGCCGATATCTCCAATATCTCCAAAGACTCCAATTTCCCGATGCCCTCAGGTACCCGCCTGCAATATCCTAGCTGCAAAAATCTCAGGTGGCGCAACTTGCCAAGATCATTGAAGCAATTGTCATGCAAATCAGTGCATTTCTCAAGCTGCAGCACACGCAGAACTTGAAAGCTCGACAGAGATGGTAGCGAATCGACCTTGCCGAAGACAATAAGTGACCTCAATTTGGACCATTGCTCTCTTGCTTCTCTTGAGGCATGGGTTTTGTTGAAGTTATGGAGAGAGAGCCTGCGCATTTGCTTCCTCTGTGCCGCGGATGCACTTGTATCTGCTTGTTGACCATCTGGTAATAATAACATGCTACCAAAACCTTCTTCAGCTGACAACTGATTTATTAACTCAAGCACCATGTCATGTACTTGGCATTTATCCACCGAACCATCAAAGTCAGGATCGCACGGCTGGATCAAGCTTCGATTGATGAGCTCGCTAAAGTAGCTCTCTCCTGTCTCCCTCAACGTGGTCCCCGCCGGCCGTGTCTCCTGTGTAATGAAACCCTCTGCTATCCAACTCGATACTAGAGAATCCTTTCTGATCATTGTGTCCTCAGGATATAAGCCTAGATACAGCAAGCAAGTTTTCAGATGAAAAGGCAGATCATCATAGCTGAGCATTAATATCTTCTTCATCTTGTTTACATCACGGATCCTTTCAAGTCCACAGCCGATAGAATTGCTAACTTTTTCCCATTCCACCAAATTTACTGGTTTATTAGCTAGTAAACTTGCTGTGGTAATAATGGCTAACGGCACACCACCACATTTCTTCAAGATATTTTCGCTCACTTCTCTCAGAAAAAGAGGACACCCGTCTTCACTGACAAATATTCTCCTATTGAGTAAATTTCTCGAATCATCATCAGGTAGAGGCTTCATTTCATATACATCACCACCAGCATGCTCTGCAACAGCCTTGTTGCGAGTGGTTATGATAATTTTGCTACCATGTTTAGCATCTTGTAAAGCAAGTTTGATGGTATCCCATGCTGATTCATTCCATACATCGTCAATTACACACAAGCACCTAAAAATGACACAAAACATGCATGTTCATGTTACAGAATTTAACCATGAGAAAGACTATCAGAAAAGACAAAACTGATAAGTATGACAACAAATATATATAATTGTATGCTCAAATAGGAATTAATATGCGATACTTGGATAAATGTATCAGAATGCAAATGGAATGGTGGAAATAAACATAAAACATGATTGCAAACAAGTGTTATCCCAATGGTCAATCAATATAACACGGCAACAAATGAACACCAAAACTGATCCATCGGAAAGGCTTGACCAATGTATACATAACACTCTACATAAATTTGGATTTGGACTGTAAACGATATCTAAGGTGTTAAACATCCCTTTTAACTTTCATGTGGACAAATTCCACACACACCAAGAATTGGACGCTTGGCCATATCAGCCAACAGTACAATACTGTTGTAACGTATTGCATTTGTCGAAGTTCACCAAGACCCTCAGCATATATACTGTAGGAGAAAAAGAAAAAAGGGAACTACCCCGTAGGTTCCCTCTCTTTCTCTCAGCAATGTTGAAATATATTCCTTTTAGAAAAATTAAAGCAAATTTGATGGTATCTCATACTGATTCACCCCCATACATTGGCAATTACACACAAGCACCTAATAATGACACAAAATGCATGTTCATGTCATCAGTAATCATGAATATAACCATGGAGAAAGACTGCCGTAAAGACAAAGACAATAAATAATGGCAAAGAATACTGATAAAAATGGTATGCTCAACTTCGTAGGTAGGGCTAATATGAGATATTTCGATAAATATATTTGAAGTTCAAAACGAAGAGTGACAAAAAAAACATGAATGGGAGCAAGTACTATCCTGCTGGTTGTCAATGTGACACTGGAACACCTGCAAGCAAAAACCTATGGGACAGGCAGCTAGCGTATGACGCTCTAACATTTCAAGGCCAGTTGATGGCTCCAAACGTACTTCACATCTACTTTATAGTGCTTGCAACTGTGAAAATGTTGTTTATGTCGACTCACCTTTGCTTTTGCCATTATGCTATATCCTATTATATGTACTTTGAATTATGAAAATTTTCAATTCTAACATGTATAACCGTATCATATTTATTAATAAATTTCTAATTTAGGATATTATAATATTCCATCTTCAAAACAGAAATATTTCCTTAAGGTAATAATTGCATTGACAATCATTGTACCACTTTAACATGAGTATTAAGAACAAGTGTGCACGTAACGAATGTGAACTGATAATTTAGTAGAGTTGTGTCAAAATATATTGTAATAAAACTAGCTAGCATGGGTCACCTTACTAGTTAAACTTATATGTGTTGGAACCCAGGGATTAATCACTCATGTGCACTAGCGCTAAACGGAGCTCAAGCACTCACAGCAATGGCGCACATATCCACAAACACAAAGACTTGCCCGAAATGAATGCCGCGGCACACGAACGCCTGTATCTTGGCTTTACTTTGCTGGACTCGGGTAAACAACGACCGACGCTTACAAGGCTATATATAGCCAACGCGCATACACAGCTACTCATGTGGTTGCATGAACGCATGAGCTTCTCCTGTGACTCGGTTGTCCTTCAACGGGAGCCATTCGCTCGTCCGCACGAACCGGTCCTCGTCGAGCTTTCCGCGAGCCATGACAGCGCGTTCCGCTTCCTCCTCCCTACCTTACTGCTTGCACATATTCTGTCATGGCTCACACGATGCGAACAGAGAACCTAACGCAACCGCACACGCTGCAACCTAGACAAACTAATGAGCACACATCCACAACGACGCTATTCGCACAACTTGACACGGCAAAAGCCAGGAACAAACCTAAGCATGTCTTATTTTTAACAATATGTTCGTCACACTTGAGCTAACAAACCAAGACAGAACTAAACTTCCTACGCATGTCAATTTGACATGATGTCATGCATAGAGAGGAGTTGAGTTGGAATTTAACTATGGAGATAATATGCATCAACCAAGTTACCCAAACTAAGCTGATTGAAAAGGTTGGGCAATTTATTTATACTTCAACACTCTCCCCTTACGTGCAAGCTCGCTCAAAAGTCGCAAATGTAGAACCTGGGTAGGTTGAAATTGTTTTTAAACAAATTATGTCTGAAAAGATTTGAACTCAGTACTTCTTTTCCTAATTAAGATTATTGAACTAACATGCACTGGCCATATCATGCAAAGGACTGTTGTGATAATTAGCTTATACTTTAATATTTATAAGCGGTCTCCTCATAAATTTTAGAGAAAGTTGTATCACAAAAATTAATTTCAATGTTTGAATCTAATGAGGAATAACCACACGTAAGAGACTGGTGAGATGGCACGTGCTAGGTGATTTAAAAGCATATTAATAATTGTGATGAATCTACCTACTTGCTAATGATGCACATAAACTTTGAGATAGCTTACACAGTTGATTATAGCTCATCGTGGATAATATCAGACCATATATAACGGCTGACTATTCATATACGAAAGCAAAATAGTGTCTAGTTACAATGATGAAAAAGCAGGTATCTGTAGCATAGAAATATAATGTACCTTTGGTTTTCGATGAATTCTCGAATCATGTTGATGAGTTGCAGCTCGACCCATGCTTCATTTATGTACTTATTATTGTCAAGTTGACCAAGTACGTTTTTCAAAACCATCTTTATATCAGGGTTAAGAGAGACCGAGACAAAGACATGACAATCAAATTTTGATTTGAGGTCACCAAACAATGCATTCGCAAGAGTTGTCTTCCCCAAACCTCCAAAACCAAAAATAGAAATTATCTTTGGATGCTGCCCTGATGAACTGCCCTCACCTACGAGCTTCTCAGCCAGCTCATTCTTTGGCCCCTCGATGCCAACAAGATCTGTTACCTTCTTGAACATATATTCTAGGCGAGGATCAATAGTCACTGCACTCAGCTCTGCCGCAACATCATCAACTCTGTACCTATCACGACGCTCACTGACCTTCTTAACCTGGTCCATGATATCTTTGATAACATTGTGGATCTTATGGTTAGTTTTGGCAGTCTTGAACAAATTGGTAGTCCTCGCAATGGACTCTTTGAAGATGAATGTCTCATGAGGTTCATGCCGCTTGATGCGCAACACGAAGTTGTCAACGACATCTTCAATGTCATAGGACAGCTCCCTGACATCCCTAGCCCAGATCTTGACCTGCTCATCAAGCTGGTCGACAGGCACCTTGGACACCTTGCGAAGGGCAGCGTCCATGCTTCTGAGCTCTTTCTCGAGTTCCCTTATCTCTCCCTTGACACCTTTCTGCAGCTTGTATTCACCCACTGCCAGCTCCACGAGCTTGGGGAGGAGAGTGTTCATTGCCCCTGTGGCGATGTTCATCTTGGCCGATTAACTTTTTGCTGGAGACTTTGTGGTGATGCACAGGGCGCGTTTAATCCATCATGAACTAGATGGCAACCGAAGAAAACATAACTACATTTTTCAACGTCTCATCACAACTAATCTTGATCAAACATCTGAACAAACAAAACAGAGATCATGTTGTCAAAAATCAGAAGAGAACGAGAAGCTCCCAATGTAGCATGGCATTTCAAAGCTACATGGAGCCAGCTGACAGTAACGAGTTTGAGCTATCTCACCTAATGGATCCAAGCCGATGCCACCACGGGGGCCTGAAAGTTCACTCCAGCGACCTCTGAACTCGTGTAAAAAAAAAACTATCAACTTCCCATCCAAGAATCTAACAGTGATGTGAGGAACACCAGCGTCCTTTACCTGAAGTCAGGCTGAAGCTCAGCTCGCCGGAGGCTCACTCATCAGGCTCGAGCAGGTTGGTTGGCACACGAGGTGAGCTGCAGTCTTCAGGGCAGCGTTGCTGGGACTTTGGTTGGAGAGGCGCGCTGCTCAATGGCGGAATGAGTGCAGGCAAGCTAGATCTGTGAGAAGAATGGAGGCGTGTTGTTGACAGGGTGCTGCTTCACTGCTTCTGCAGTTAATGATAAGATCAATTTGGTCACCACCTTTAGTTAAACTAATGAAAATGGTCATCGCCAAGTTGTGTTAAAAGTATTTCCGTGTTTGGTGGCAATGGTGTGTTAGGTGTTGAAAGGTGCGCTTGACTGACTCTTTGTTCGATTCCTTGTCATCAGAGTAGATAAGATACCTGAATAATCAAGGTAGTGGGGTTGTGTAGTGCCAGTATAGTCGTCAAAGGGCATATTTGCGTTCTTATATCTACCACTATTAGCTTTTATACAAGTACAACAAATCGGAGAGAAAGTAGAAAGCCTGCCCTTAGCGGGGGAAACGAAACGATACGGTTCCACACTACTATTCCAAACAGTTATCAGACATCAGAAATATGATAACCAGAAGCTCCTCAGGTAGCACGGCAATTCGAATCTCACCTCATCCATCCAAGCGAGCATATGCTACGGAGGCCGATCGATGCCACCAAGGCCTGAACGCTCGCTCCGGCGACCACTGCACTGCATTCAGGCTCAAGCCCTGCACACAAGCGTCGTTGGGGTCGAGGTGAGCCGAGGGCGATGGGGCCGACGGGCGGGCGGCGTGGTGGGACTCGGCTGGAGATGCTGCTCCATGGTGGGATGGGTGGAGAGGGACCGGATATGTAAGAATAATAAGGGAGTCGTGTTCCTGGCAGGGCGCCATCGACTGCTTCTGCAATCTGCAGTCAGTGGTGTGCGTCAAGCAAGCGGCGGCGAGTTGGGACTCGGGAGGAGGCGACGATCGGCGCAGGGGGTCAGCAGCAGACCAGCAGTTGGAGTCGTGTGGGCCTGGTCATTGGGCCTTGGTGCTGCCCGGAAAAGGCCACGTGGACTTGGATTTTGGTTTCCAAGGAATTTAGCATTCAGCCCAAATTGGAGCAGCGGCGGAGACTCACCAGACCGGCGGCGGTGACCACGGGCACGACAGCCACGTAATCTAGTCCGATGAGTCTGTGAGCAATCTCTTTTATTACCTCCGCGCTGCGGATGCAGATGCCTATGAGCTCTTGTAGAGATTTCATAACCCGCAGCGGCAGACCGTCTGGCAAGATCACATTATTTTCCCCTGACGACTAGCCGCACCAGTTTCTGTAGTTTGACAAAAGACATTGGTAGTACAAGTTTGTGCATGAAGTTCCTAGCTGTTATATATCTCTAACTCCAATATCTCCAGAAACTCTAGTTTCCCAATACTCTCGAGTACCCGGCTACAATCCACTAGCCGCAAAAATCTCAGGTGACGCAACTTGCCGAGATCATCAAAATAAGTTTCATCCAGATCAGTGCAATATCGTCAAGCTGCAGCACACGTCCGGAGAACATGGAAGCTCGACAGGTGTGGCATCGAGTCAACCTTGCCGAAGATGACAAGGGACCTCGGTCAATTTAGACCACTGCTCTCTTGCTTCTCGTGCAGCATAGGATTTGTTGAACTCATGCATGAAGAGATATATGTCCGGCGTATTGTTTTCTTCTCTGCGTCAAATGCATGCGCATCTACTTGTTTCCCATTTAGTAATAATCTGGTAGCAAAACCTGCATTTTCAACTGACAACTGATTTACGAGTCGAAGCACCATGTCATGTACTTGGCATGCAAGCACTGAAGCATCAAGGTCACGCCAGTAAATACATACATAGCCGGCTGGATCAAGCTTGGATTGATGAGCTGATCACGGAAGTAGCAGTTGCCTATCTAATCTAATCCCTTAAAGAATCAGTTTTGACAAATACACTTTCCACTTGCTGGATTGTACCTCTTCTATATATCTACCATCGATGTAAAATGATCTAAAGATTAAAACCGTCAGATTTGGAAAGGAGAGGGGCCCCACCCAGTGTCACGCGCGTCACGCAGGTCATGAATGTCACGCTCCTGTTGTAATCGTGTGACAATTGCTAGCAGAAAATTACCGATCAAAAATCTACCCTCCCTCAGTACCCACGTTCCCGATTAATTACCTTCCCTTTCCTGCGCCTGATTTGAATTAGTTTCCAATCCGTCGTGGTGTGACCTTCTTGCGCCCGCAGTGCCCACGGCATGCTTTCCTTTCGTTGGCCTATTTTCAATTAGTTTCCAAACCTAATGCTCTGGCGGCGTCGAGGTTGATCGAAGGCTTCGCAATGGCCGCCGGTGTGTGATCCTACAGGGTCAGGGCGATCAGGTTGTTCAGGACAACACCAAGGTGAAGATTTGATTCACACGGTGGATCCTACTGTGAAGATTTGATTCACGGTGGATCCTACTGCGAAGAGTTGGTTGATAATGCTCCCGTTTCCATCTATCCCCAACACCGAATCCTCATCTGCTCCTCACCCGTCTGGATTTTACGCTTTGTTTCCTTCCTTCGCTCGATTTCTTTTCATTCCTCTTCCTCCTTGCTCGTTTTCCTTCTACAGTTCGATCTGGACAGGAGGACTGCGACGGCGCCGGCCTTGTCGTGAATCGTGATCGCCGATGATTCCGGACAACGCGGATCTGGTGACCTTAGGGGGACGTCCCCCCTTTTATCGACGGCGCGAGCACTGTCTGGCGCATCAAGATCTGGGCGCAGCAGCCACGGCGGCAGGCAGGGCAATGGAGATTAGACGATAACCCGAATCAGACGTGGCAGCCATCACGCGCGCAGGAAAGGTCAGTTCGAATTTGGATTCTGGGGCACTCTGACTACACCTGACATGAAGTCGACGCGCGTCCTTCGGTGCCTGACAAGGCTCCATAACCAGCATCTCAGCAGCAAAGGGGAGTTAAACACCATTGTGGCAGAAGCTTTTCATGAGCACCACCGGCACAGCTGCCGGGAAGGGCGGACGGCAAGCTGTTGTTTGTGTGTGTGTGCGCGTGTGTTGGGATCCAGCTTGAAGAGCTGGCCGGAGGTGGTGCTTGTTCCCCGGATGTGTGCTCCCCGTTCCGCCCGGAGAAGAGGATGCTGCCGCGGCCGCGAATTTCAACCACGGAGCCGTCGCCGAAGCGCACGTCGCCGACCACGGTGCGATCCAGGTCAGAGAAGGCGTCGAGGCAGCCGGTCATGTGGTTGGAGGCCCCTGTGTCGAGGTACCAGCCCTCGAGGCGCTCGGTGTCGTCCGTCGCGCCGAGGAAGACCTGCACGCGCGGCTCGTCGAGGTGGATCTCCGCCAAGAACAGGGCCGGCTCGTCGTCGTCGTCGTCCTCCTTCGCCAAATTTGCCCGCTCACGCTTGGGCGAGCGGCAATCCTTAGCCCAGTGACCACGACGCCCGCAATTGAGGCATTGATCACGGGGCGGCGCGTCCTTGTCGTCGGCGCCGGCGTCGTTCTTCTTCTTCGACCTACGAGGCCGGTGTCGATTGCCGGACTTGGACTTCGATGAGCCCTCACCCGCGCCTTTGTCCTTGAAGCGCGCGCGCCACTGCTCCTCCGTCATCAGCAATTTGTCACCGCCTGCAGGGGCAGCAGCTTGCTGCGCCGCAGCAGCAGCTGCGGCGGCGTACCTCTCCTCCACAGCGACAAGCCTCCTCGTGATCTCGTCGATCGACAGGGTGGAGACGTCGAGCAGAGTCTCAATTGAGACCGCTAATTGGCTGAACTTGGCGGGGACGACGCGCAGATACTTCTCAGCAACCTTCTCCGGCGGCTCGGGGTCGAGCTGGGTCACCATGCCGGACAGCCGCGTCGTGAAGTCCTCGACCGCCTCACCATCGAGGAAGGCGATCGCCTCGTACTTGCGTCGGAGGGCCTGCGCGGCGGACTTGCGCACGCGGTCGTCGCCGATCCGGCTGGTGCGGATGGAGTCCCAAGCCTCCTTGGCCGAGTCCTTCTCCGCGTAGATGCTCTGCATCTCGAGCGGGAGTCCGAGGAGGATAGCCTCCAGCGCCATCCGGTCCTCTTGCTGATCGTCGCAGCAGAACTCCACCGCTTCCCAGAGACCGCGAGCTTGGAGCTTCACCTTCATCACCGAACTCCAGTGGCCGTAGTTCGTCTTCGTTAGGATCGGGAACATGCCCGCGCCGCCAACCTCCTTCATGATCCGCTGCACGACGGTGCGGCCACCGCCGCGACGACGTCTGCTTGGAGAGGGAAAGGCAGAGCCGCGCCTCGACGGTGAACGTGAGGGGCTATTGTCATCGCCGTCACCCTTGACTGAAGGTTTCTTCGGCGGCGGCTGCGGTGCCGGAGTTCCGACCATTGGAACGATCTAACCTAGCTCTGAATACCAAATGTTGGAAACAGAACACGCAAAGAGTTTGGTGCTGCGGGAGCTGCAGCGTTTTAGATGTATATTGCTGAATATATATAAGCTAATACAAAGACTCTTACTTCCTAATCAAGCCAGACTTGGCCGCAACTAGAAATAGAAAGAAAACAAACGTGATCAACTATATCTATAACTAAGACCTTCTAGAAACTATCCTAGATACATCTTGCGCAGGGAATTAGTAACACACAACCGAGGAAGTCCACTCGACCAACGAGAGGAAGGCAGCGAGAGGTAGAAGACAGATAGGTACCCGTCCGATTGAAACTTGACGCATGTGATCGCGCACAGAGCGGTTACAGCTAATTCCTGCACACAGCGCGATTGCAGCTTATTCTTCTGTTGTTGCTTCTCTTCTGTTTTGTTTACCACTCTTGCAAATTATCTTTGATCTACCAAGTGTCTGCAATACAAACTGATAATATACTAGTCAGTTTTAGTAAAAATCTACTTTTACTCATATCGAAAGTGGCAATATGCTCATACAAGAACAATTTTTATGACTACAATGTATCATCGAAACACAAGTTTGTTGATATCAACATGAGCACAGGTAAAAAACTGATGACCTACACGATCTGCAGAAGTTGAAAACATATTACTCAATCGCGTACACAGGATAGGCATTTGGGGGCGCGAACACATCAAAGGCAAAGCAGATCATCACCACAAGTTCCACTGCTGTATTTTGTACTGTACTTTAATGTATTCCTGGATGTAACAAAAATTTGTGTGAAACCTAGTCTTCATGCAGATCTCCCTGTTCCAGGAACGTTGTATGCATTTCTCGGGAAAGGGTTCAGCCAAACAATTCCGCTCCTGTCCAACATGAAGTACATTAATCTGAGCAGACAGTTGGCATGTAAGCTTTCTTGGTTTAGTTATCTGTCGTGGATCTCCGACCTGCTATTTTCCTGTTTGTGATTCGATCACTGCATCCTGGGTGTGTTAGCCGTGTAGTGGAGGCGTTGCAAACTATTTGAAGTTTTGATCAGTAATGTATCCTTGGATTCTGACTACATAACGGCTCATTTTAAACAAAAGGTCGCCGTTTTGCAGTAGTCATGTGAACCGGTATTTCTCAGATGTTCAGCTTTAGGTTTGTGAACTTAGTCTGAAAAGGGTTAATCGAGCCCTGATACTTGGAGATTTGGCTGTGAGCCGTTTGAGGTACTAATCGGAGCGGAAATGCGTGAATGAAATACAGCAGAGCTTCCGGATTGAAATTCATGGACTCTGACTAACATGGCTTCAATGACTAATATGGCGTCGGCCTTCATTGCTGATTGAATTCAGGACACATTCTGGATACATATATTAATCTCAGTCATTGAAGCAATCGAATAAGCAAAAAACCCAACCGGGGACAGACAACTGAGTGTATTCTACATACGTCAGACAAGAGCAAAAGATCAGCACAAGCCTGCGCGCTTGAGGGCAATCGATTAAATGGCAGCGAGAGGAAACCTTGAAACAATGTAGGGCAGACCGTGTCAAAAGAAGACGAAGAGAACCCGGCTGTACTAAACTGAGATTAGCTCGATAGTTTGCAACTTGCAAGGCGTTGTGCAAACCATGTCAGTTTCAGATTCAGTTATACTGACATGACAGGGCATTAGACAACCTCAGTCTAGTGTATGTCTTGTATCACGTATGCAGTGTTGTACTAGATCATACAACAACTATAATGGACGCAAAATAAGTGCACAGGAGCAGGATCAAAACCGTTGCTCATGCGGCAATGTCTGTCGACGGTACAACAGAAAACTAAACAAGAAATAAGACGAAGCAACGGATGAACGAAACGGGATGGCGGGGGTGCCACTGAGTTCGCTGCCACGTTAAGAGACACCAACATCAACATGACTCCGGTTGACGGGTGTGTACCGGATGCGGCTACATGGACAGAGAGCGTGGGGTGAGGAACACGTAAAGGAATAAACAAGCTTATCCCAACGCTGAAACGTCACATCGTCGCAAAGAAAGGGCACGCGAGGAGCCCGTTCGGGCGGGAGGGCGGTGCCACGTAACCTGTAATTTACAGAGTAACACCACGAGGTCAGCGACAGCGCCTGCCATGTCAGCTTCCTATACACGAATCTCAAACGAATCTGCTACCGTCCATTAAGTGGGGGACGTCCCCCTAAGGTTACCAGAACATTTGCCTGATTCCGGACTGTGGGAGCTCAGCCCTGCCATCGCACGGCGCGTCGAGGCCGCGGCAAAATAGCCTCTCAGGTTCGATCCATTGATAGATTGATTGGTAGGCGTGGCCTTCAGTTTTGGCAAGCCAAATCTCATCCGTGCAGGCCGACGGCGGCGCGAGGAGTTCAGGTTTTCTGCCTCAGCGGAATCAAGGTTGCGGCAAGGGTAAGTCTTCAAGATTCTTGATCCAGGTTAGTTCCATGATGATTTTCGTGTTAGCGTCGTCTCGGAATAATCACCGGCGCGGCAGCGTTGGTATTGAACTCACATCGGCCTGTGTATTTGCCCTCATACGATCTGATTGAGCTCAAGTTGTCCAGGATGCGATACCGGTGATGGCAACTAGACTGATTTCTAATTTAGTATTGATCAAGCACCACTAGCTACTCCTGCATATTACGGGACCATTTGTCAGATTTATTCAATCAGGGTATGCGTACTAATGGAACTTAAATTATTTTTTTTGTACCCGTTGAAGATAAATTGTTGATGCTGCCTTGCTACTTGTCGAGCTTTCTTTTCTGAAGAGCTATTGCTATCCGTGTCGAGCCAGAAAAATATCTAGAAGCATTTTTTTATGCCAACAAGATAGGTAGCACACGGTATATATCTCTTAACTGCTTAATGTTATTTGTAGATCTCCATTAGCTAATCTCCTATTTCCCTGCAGATTAGCAATGCTTGCATTTCTCAAGGGAAAATTAAATTGCTGAACCTCACATTGTTGTCCATCTGACTGAATGATATATGTCTACATGCATAGAAAATGGTATATTTTCTGTGACATATCAATTTGCTTATGCTAACGTTCCCTCTTTATATGTACTTTTCTCAGTTCCACATGTATATCTTCTTCGAACACTGCTATACACACGACTGCCGTTTACGTCTCCGTCGTACGACCACTAAACTCAGTTCACGCATGTTCATTAGCAAATCACG
The DNA here is from genome assembly GCA_007726485.1 of Eragrostis curvula. Classification (NCBI taxonomy): domain Eukaryota; kingdom Viridiplantae; phylum Streptophyta; class Magnoliopsida; order Poales; family Poaceae; genus Eragrostis; species Eragrostis curvula. The sequence continues at coordinate 56,420,657 of CM017439.1, forward strand.
GCGTCAAGAAATAAGATAATCACCGCATGCATGCAGATGCTGGGCCGTTGGGTCGCACACGGCAGTCGTACAAAGGAGTCGTGTGCAGAGCATTTCCGATCTTCTTCATTGTCAACTGATTTGACTAATTGGTCCCAATCGAATTGGTTTTTCCTTCAGTGTCGAAGGAGAGAGTGAGATAATTGAGGTGGCTTCTGTTGCCATTACTACATACATGATACATCACTTACATGGAAAGGGTTAGAGGTGAGGTTCTTTTAATTCTGATGAAATATACATTTATTCTGAGAAGGAATAATTAGAATGCATAGGGAGTATGTATGGCTTCTATACATCTTGTAGTGTCAACGTCCCATATACTAATGCCTTCTTTTCTTTACGACATACAACTTGACTCTGGTGACTAATTCATGGTTTTCTTGCTGCGTTCAGCAAGGCGGCAGCAAAAAACACATATGTATTGCTAGATCGTGTCTAGAGTTATTTATTTTAATACATATCCTAGCTGTTGTACTTTTTATGTTAGTGCTTAGGGGAATAATCGACAACAAATGGGAGTAAGGGACATTGGAAATGCTGTCACTGAATTGGTGTGGCTCCTGTTGCTTTATTTGAATGCATTGTCACTCAGACAAATGATTTGTCCAAGGACATATTGGTAGCACATAGTAGTCATTTTTAACAATACGTTAATAATAGAACCTTCTTTCTCAAAATATTTTTAGCCTGTGAATCGAACAGAAAATAATACAATAATGGTTTGCTTGCCTGAGAAGCATGATGCTGGGGGACTAGATCTTCCAGCAGGACATCATAGATGGACAGTGAGAGCTCATGTCATCAGAGGTAGTAGGTGAGAATCACTGTCCTGAACTCTCTAGAATGACTGCTGGTCTGGATCTAAAAATTAGAAGTTTCCTTCCAGAACTATGCCTCATCGGAGCAATCTTGAACGGCAATGCAGCACTTCTTTGTGGGGAGGTGGAATGAGCTGTTCTTGCAAGAACAGCCGCAGGATGATGTGAAAATGCCCTGAACTTCGAAGTGGATAGTGCAGTGGACTCTGCTTTGATGGCTGCCATGCTAGCCCTGATTGAGGTGCACATAAGCCAGGCCACTGATTCACACAGAAATGCAGAAAGAGGATGAGCCAAGTCATGAATTTTCTGTCTAAATTCGATCATTTCATATAGTCATATGGAGCATCTGTTTTTGGCAGGTTATTAAGGTTTTTTTTTTCTTTTATGTGCTGGTGAACAAAAGCTGATGCTTTTTCTCCTGAATTTCTTCAAAAAGTTATTTGTCAGGTTCAGTTTCCATGTTTGAATACAATTAGTGTACGGCACCTTCACATATTTCTTCTTCACGTTTATTTCTTTCCTTGTTTACACAATTTTGAATGCAATTAGTGCCCGGCAATAATCTCTTTCGCATAGTAGAATTAGGAACCTTCCTTCACATTGCATGCGCAGCAGGAACCTTCCTTCTCACTAATTTCCTTTGGCCAAGATTATTTCTATTTTTTCTACAGAAATTTTGAATTCAACAACTAAGCGGCCCAAATAAAATCATTTGAAAGGCTTCTTTGCATAGCAGAGTCACGTCAAGCAGGTTGTTGCCATCCTTGCTCGATCAAGCAATCACCGACCAGACAATCATCACCATCGTGATTTTGTCAATCATCGCCGTCGTGGAGCAGGCAAATCATGACCGTCGTCTCGACCAGGCAATTGTGCAGGTGACGTTCCTTCTTTTCGTAGTTTGTGATGTGCGTTGTACCCTGATTTCCTACCCTTCGCTGGACCCTATTGGATGCTTGGCAGCGTCCAGTGAATGTCGGCTCGTCGAGGTCGATCTAGGCTGCGCCGGGGGGTGGTGTATATTCTACGGTTTCTTGTTTGGGTTCGAGTGCATGAGTTTTCTGTTTCACTGGAGTGGTTTAATTTCTCTTGGTCTGCCCCTCTGCAACCAGTTTGTGTTATTTTTAAAATCAATCAGAATGCTTAGATAGATCATTTTTGCTCCATGGTCTTCTCAATTTTTGTTGTGCGGCAATACATGTATGATCTTCACATTGTTTTTCTACCTGAAATAGGTCAAAGTTAACCTCACGTACATGCCTATTTTTCACATGGTTTCATTCACGCCAAGGGTGTGATAATCTTCTTTTAACATGGACGGCATTCAGTCATTGTGGTCAAGCGTAAAGCTGGTATTTGGCTGATGATTCCACCCCACTCGGAGGCTGTACTAACATCGATGGCAACGGTCAGTTGTAAACTGCGGCTAAGGTTTTCTGTGTAGTATTACAATTCTACTGTGACTTTTTTCGTCCTCTTTTATCTTCCATTAAAGATGCATTAGAATTCTAATTTACGCTACAAAGGTCCTGCCAAATGGTGTATGTTTCTTGAACACGTGCGTGGCGCATGTGCATTTTTACTAGTCTATCTCCCGCAAGGTTGTCCCTGCTGACCGTGGCTTTTTCTGTAATGATGAAACCCTCTGCCATCCAAACTCGATACCAAAGTATCCTTCATATCTTGTCCACATCACGGCTCTTTTCGATTCCAGCAGGACGGACCGGCCGCGCCCAGTCACGTTCGTCGCTGGGCGCAGACGCGAGGCCCGGTCCAGCGGCTCCCAGCAGTATCTTCGGTGGCATGCGGCGCGAGTAGCCGTAGGTCGTCGCTCGCAACGTGCGACACCATCTGATATACAGTATGGCGTACCGATTCGATCGGTGTGCCACTACTCGGCTCGCTAGGCTGCTCCATGGTGGGATGGGTGGAAAGGGACCGGGTATGTGGGTTCCAACTTCCAAGGAATTTAGCGTTCAGCCCAAATTGGAGGAGCGGCGGCGGACTCACCGGACAGTACGTCGGTGGTGCCGACCGGCGGCACGAAAGCCCCACCAGACGCGGCGACGTACGGCTGCACCGTTCCAAGGAGAACAAGAAGCGGTGGCATCATGCATCGCCCGTCCATGCACCGAAGCAGCGTCAAGAATTCAGAAACATGTTTACCCAACACCAAAATAATTAAGTTCCCTCAAGTTCATACAGCAAGCAAAGTTACGTTCGTGCAAGCAAAATTACATCACAGATTCACACGGGACACTCGGAACGCACTTCCTTTAATACAAAATAATTAATTAGTGCCATCCAGAGCTTCAGGCCAACAGGTGGTAGGCAGGCAGGCTAAGCAAAGACGCAAAAGCGCTTCAGGAGAGGAGGGACATGACGAAGAGAAGCACCTGGTTATGTCAACAAATAACCATTTGTGAACACATGATACGAACTTAATTATATCTAGAAGCAAAAAACTTGCTTGCATGGTGATATGGTTACGTTTGTAACAAAGCATCATCTACGCATTGATCCTTGAATGGTAAAACCACTGGATCAAAAAGTCATGGTTGATATGAAAGATAAAGCTGTAGGGTCGTACCTTCACTCTTCACCAACTGCGTCGTTCGACTGATGGTCGGTTCGGATGATCCTTAAGTGCCTCCCTAAGAGCAGTTACAGCTTCATCAGCTGCATCGCGTAAGATGACGTGCCGGAGAGAGCGGAGGTTCTCCAAGCCTGAAGGAATTTTGACTTCCCGATCAAACATGGAAAGCTCAAGCCTTCGAAGCTCGGGCATAGCCCCTGGTTGAAACACCAAGACCACCGGTAAGGTCATGATCTCAAGATTTTTCAGACACCGGAACCCACGACTGGTAATGATGAGGTTTTGATGGAGGCTCTTGTCACGTTCCCAGACTCCCAACCATAGACCGAGAAAGCGAAGAGAAGGCAGCTCGGCAAGCTTCTCGAGGTGCTCAGACTGGGGAGTCTCGGAAAGCACGATCTGTAAGGTAGTCAGGCAGGAGAGCGTCGACGAGTTAATCCACCTTGGCAATGATGTCATCCGCCAATTCATATAGAACATGAGGCTTTGGAGACCGGAAGGAACCAGTGGCATGGAATCTAAGGAGCACAGTAAGCGTCCTTTCCCCATGGTGGTGATACACAGCTCTTTAACATTGGTACACCTCAGTAGACCCATGAAAATGGATTCCACGGCCATGTCTCCAGATATCTTAATACGAAGAACCCTTAGCTCTTTTAGATTACCAATCTCTTTTATTTCCTCCAGGCTAGAGATGTTGATGAGTCCAAGCTCTTGTAGAGAATTCATATTCGCCAGCGGTAGACCGACTGCAAAGCTCACTGCATAATCAACGGATAGCCGCACCAATTTCTGTAGTTTGGCAAAAGACATCGGCAACATTACCGTGACGCCATATATACTTGCTATCTCCAATATCTCCAGAGACTCCAATTTCCCGATGCTCTCGGGTACCTGCCTGCAATATCCTAGCCGCAAAAATTTCAGGTGCCGCAACTTGCCAAGATTATTGAAACAATTGTCATGCAAATCATAGCAATCCTCAAGCTGCAGCACACGCAGAACTTGAAAGCTGGAAAGGGATGGTATCGAGTCGACCTTGCCGAAGACAATAAGTGACCTCAATTTGGACCACTGCTCTCTTGCTTCTCTTGAGGCATGGGTTTTGTTGAAGTTATGGAGAGAGAGCCTGCGCATCTGCTTCCCCTGTGCCGCAGATGCACTTGTATCTGCTTGTTGACCGTCTGGTAATAACATGCCAGCGAAACCTTCTTCAGCTGACAACTGATTTATTAGCTCAAGCACCATGTCATGTACTTGGCATGCATACACCGAATCATCAAGGTTTCTATTGTGACCCACCGTTGGCTGGATCAAGCTTCGATTGATGAGCTCGCTAAAGTAGTTCTCTCCCATCTCCCTCAATGTGGTCCCCGCCGAACATGTCTCATGTGCAATGAAACCCTCTGCTATCCAACTCGATACCAAAGTATCCCTTTCTATCTCTTTATCCTCAGGATATAAACCTAGATACAGGAAGCAAGTTTTCAGATGAAAAGGCAAATCATCATAACTGAGCATTAATATCCTCTTCATCTTCTCCACGTCACGGATCCCTTCAAGTCCAGAACCGATAGAACTGTTAACCTTCTCCCATTCCACTGAATTTACTGGTTTATTTGCTAGTAAACTTGCTGTGGTAATAATGGCTAATGGTACACCACCACATTTCTTCAGGATTTTACCGCTGACTTCTCTCAAACAAGGAGGGCACCCATCTTCATTGTCAAATATTCTCCTATTGAGCAACTTTCTCGAGTCATCATCAGGTAGTGGTTTCATTTCATATACATCACCGCCAGCGTGTTCTGCAACAGCCTTGTTGCGAGTCGTTATGATAATTTTGCTGCCATGTTTAGCATCTTGTAAAGCAACTTTGATGGTATCCCATGCTGATTCATTCCATATGTCGTCAATTACACACAAGCACCTAAAAATGACAAAAACATGCATGTTCATGTTATTAGTATTCCAGAATATAACTATGAGAAAGACTATCAGAAAAGACAAAAATGATAAGTATGCTATATATAATGGTATGCTCAGATTAGTAGGGAATTAATATGTGATACTTGGATAAACGTATCAGAATGCAAATGGAAAGGTGGAAATAAACATAAAACATGATTGGACCCAGTGTTATTCCAATGGTTGATTAATATAACACAGCAACGAACGAACACCTCCATCCAAAAACTGATCCATCGGACGGGCTTGACCAATGTATGCGTAACACTCTGCATAAATTTGGATTTGGACTGTAAACATTATCTAAGGTTATAGACATCACTTTTAACTTTCATGCGGACAAATTCCACACCTACCGAGAATTGGGCGCTTGGCCATATCAGCCAACAGTACAGTACTGTTGTAGCGTATTACATTCGAAGCTCGTCGAGACCCTCAACAGCATATACACTGTAGGAGAAAAAGAAAAAAGGGAACTGCCCCATAGGTGCCCTCTCTTTCTCTTGGCGATGTTGAAATATATTCCCTTTTCTTTAAAAAAAATAAGTAAAACAAATTTGATGGTATCCCATACATCGGCAAAAGACAGTAAATATGGCAAAAACAATACTGATAATAATGGTATGCTCAACTTCCTAGCTAGGGTTGTAATATGAGATATTTAGATAAATATATTAGAAGTTCAAAAAGAAGAGTGACATAAAAAAACATACGGGAGTATGACCTACATTTCAAGGCCAGTTGATGGCTGCAAATGTACTTCACATCTACTTTATAGAGCTTGCAACTGTGAAAATGTTGCTTATTTTAGGCTCACCTTTGCTTCGCCATTTTGCTATATCCTATTATATGTAATTTTAATTATGACAATTTCCAATTCTAATATGTCTAGCTGTATCATATTTATTAATTTCTAATTTAGGATATTGTAATATTCCATCTTCAAAACAGAAATATTTCCTTGAGGTAATAATTGCATTGACAAGCATTGTACCACTTTAACATGTGTATTTCTAATACAAGTTAACTCGAGGAATGCATATATCTCTGATCTTTGGAGCAAGTGTGCACGTAATGAATGTGAACCGATAATTTAGTAGAGTTGTGTCAAAACTAGATGCGCTGGTAGCATGGGTCAACTTATACGAGTTAAACTTATGTGTTGGTAACCCAGGGATTGACCACTCATGCGCATTAGCGCGAGACAAAGCTCAAGCACTCACAGCCATGGCGTACATATGCACAAACACAGAGACTTGCTGGCAATGAATGCCACGGCGCACGGACGCCAATATTTTGGCTTTATTTTGCAGCACTCGAGAAAACAACGATCGGCACTTACAAGGCGATATATAACCAACGCGGGCACACACACACTGTCGTTCTCGCAAGCACGAACGCGCGAGCTTCTCTTCGCGACCCGGCCATCCTTCAACAAGAGCCATTCGCTCGTCCGCACAAAACGGTCCTCGTTGGGCTTCCTGCGTGCCATGACAGCGCGTTCCGCTTCCTCCGTCCTACCTTGACTGCTTGCACATATTCTGTCATGACTCATACGATGCCAACAACGAATCTAACGCAACCACACGCTCTGCAATCTAGACAAACTAACGAGCACACATCCGCACAGACACGATTCGCGTAGCTTGTCATGGCACACGCTAGGAACAAACCTAAGGGTGGTTTATTTCTAACAACATGTTGGTCACACTTGAGCTAACATAGCAAGACAGAACTAAACTTCCAACGCATGTCAATTTGACATGATGTCATGCATAGTCGGAACTTAACTATTGATGAGGTAATATGCATCAACCAAGTTACCCAAAATCTAAGCTGATTGAAAAGGTTGGGCAATTTATTTATGCTTCAACGCTCTCCCCTCTCGTGCAGGCTCGCTCAAAAGTCACAAATATAGAGCCTGAGTAAGTAGTTGTTGTTTTTAACAAATTATTTCTGACAAGATTTGAACTCAGTACTTCTTGTCCTAAGACTATTGAACTACCATGCCCCGGCCAAATCATGCAAAGGAAAGTTGTATCACAATAATTTAAATGTTTTGAATCTAATGAGGAATAACCACACGTGAGACTCGTGAGATGGAACATGCTAGGTGATGCAAAAGCGTATTAATAATTGTGATGAATCTACCTGCTTGCTAATGACACGCACAAACTTTGAGATAGCTTTACAATTGATTATAGCTCATCATGGATAATATCAGATCATATATAAAGGCTGACTAGTTACATACGAAGCAAAATAGTGTCTAGTTACAAATTTACAATGATGAAAAAGTAGGCGTATGTAGCATAAAAACATACCTTCTGGTCTCAACGAATTCTCTAATCATGTTGATAAGTTGCATCTCGACCCATGCTTCATTTATATACTTATTACTGTCAAGTTGACCCAGTATGTTCTTCAAAACCATCTTTATATCAGGATTAAGAGAGACCGAGACAAAGACATGACAATCAAATTTTGATTTAAGGTCACCAAACAATGCATGGGCAAGAGTTGTCTTCCCCAAACCTCCAAAACCAAAAATAGAAATTATCTTTGGATGCTGCCCCAATGAACTGCCCTCACCTACGAGCTTCTCAGCCAGCTCATTCTTTGGCCCCTCGATGCCAACAAGATCTGTTACCTTCTTGTACATATATTCTAGGCGAGGATCAACAGTCACTGTACTCAGCTCTGCTGCAACATCAACTCTGTACCTATCACGGCGCTCACTGACCTCCTTAACCTGGTCCATGATATCTTTGATAACATTGTGGATCTTATGGTTACTTTTTGCATCCTTGAACAAATTGGTAGTCCTTGCAATGAGCTCTTTGAAACTGAATGTCTCGTGAGGTTCGTGTCGCTTGATGCGCAACATGAAGTTGTCAATGAGATCTTCAATGTCATAGGACAGCTCCCTGACATCACTAGCCCAGATCTTGACCTGCTCATCAAGCTGGTCGACGGGCACCTTGGACACCTTGCGAAGGGCAGCGTCCATGCTTCTGAGCTCTTTCTCGAGCTCTCTTATCTCTCCCTTGACACCCTTTTGCAGCTTGTATTCACCCACCAGCAGCTCCACGAGCTTGGGGAGGAGAGTGTTCATAGCCCCTGTGGCGATGTTCATATTGGCTGATTAACTTTTTTGCCGGAGACTTGCGCAGGGTGCGTTTAATCCATCATGAACTAGGTAGCAACTGAGGAAAACAAAACCACATTTGTCCACGTCGCATCACAACTAACCCTGATCATACATCTGAACAAACACAAAACAGAGCTCCAGTTATCAGACGTCAGAAGTACAGATGATAACCAAAAGCTCTCAATGTAGCGTGGCAATTCAAAACTATATCGAGTCACCTTACAGAAACTGAGTTCGAGTTATCTCATCTAATGGATCCAAGCGAGCAAGCTACGGATGCCGATGCCACCACGAGAGCCTGAACGTTCAAGCCAGCGACCTCTACACAGCTCTAAAAGACAATCAACTTCCCATCTGGGTAGCTAACAGTGATGTGAGATACACCAGCGACCCGCCGACCTCTACCTGCAGGCTGCAGTCAGGCACTCAGGCTCAAGCTCAGCTCAGCTGTAAAAGACGATCAACCTCCCATCCGATAAGCTAACGGTGATGTGAGGAACACCAACGACCTTTACCTGAAGTCAGGCTGAAGCTCAGCTGGCCGGATGCTCACTCATCAGGCTCGAGCAGGCTGATTGGCACACGAGCGTCGTCAGGGTCGAGCCGAGCCGAGCTGCAGGCTTCAGGGTGGCGCGGTGGGACTTGGCTGGAGAGGCTGCTCAATGGAGGAATGAATGGAGAAGAAGGGAGGCGTGTTCTTGGCAGGCCGCGAGCGACTGCTTCAGTGCTTGCGCAGTAGGCGACGACCCGGGGCAGGGGTCAAGCGCAGATATTTTCAAGCCGAAGAACGTGTGGCAGGGGAGGAGAGAGAGGCAGCAGCGAATGCCAGTTTGCCGCATTGCGTTGTTGTGGAGAAACGAACCTGATTCATTGGGCTTTGGTGGGTGAGGGCATCATTCAGCCCAAGTTGAACCAGGGGCGGGGAACTCGCCGGAGCCGGACTGGCGACAGTCCCGCCCGCCGCGGCGACACATTTTCAAGGCGAACAAGGAGCGGTGGCACCAATGCAGTATCGAAAATTCAGAGACAGGTTTACATTACATAACACTGAGACTTGTATTGCAATTAGCAAAGCTCCCACAAGTTTTCACATACAGCAGCAGGTTAGCTCGAGCCAGCAAAATTACATCACACAAGACACTCGAACACACTTCCTTTTGATACAAAATAATCAGAGCCATCCGGAGCTACGACCAACACGCAGGCAAGCTAAGCAAAGATGCAAAAGCTAGTTTCAGAAGAGAGACAACCCGAAGCTTCCCAAAACCAGCACAATCACCACCATTCACCAAGGGCCGCCTCCTTTCAGCGTCACTGGATGATCCTTGGGACCCGCATGCCAGACACGCAGGGTGTTCGTTGCCTGGGGCTTAAAATTTAGAGAGAAGAATCTTGTCATTTAAGAGTATTAAATAAAGTTTAATTACAAAACTAACTGCAGAATCCCTGGTCTAAATCGCAAAACGAATCTAATGATGGTAAGTAAGCCATGATGAGACGATGGTTACTGTAGCATTACATTACTGTAGCATCACTGTAGTAAAACATAGATTAATTAAGCTCGTTAGATTCATCTTGTAAAGATGTACCTATCTGTAAAAAGATTTTGTCATTAAATTTTATTTAGTACTCTTAAATAATAAGATTCTCTTTGATGTGACAGGTCTAAAGTCTAAATGCGGAAGCAACAAACACACCCAGCCTGTAGTTTTAGACAACAATTTGTGGTTAATCATTGGTTCCAGAATGCAAAGACCATGGATGCACATGAACCAAACATATCACACAAAATAGTTCTAGAATGGAATTGGTATGAATAATTCAAAAAGCTGGTAGTTCTTTTTCATGGCCATTTTGATGTTCATGCTAATTCGCCACGTAGGGGGTCCTTCTCTTTTCCAGAAAACAATCCAGGGCTGTATATGTACTCAATTATATGCACAGTTGGTTTTATAGGAAGTAAATTTTAAACTAGCATGCAAAATATATAACACTACGCTTGTTAACCGCACAGGTACGGACAATACCAAATCTTGCCTACGAAATGCTGTTTTAGCAGTATCCAATAGGGAAAATTGGAGTCTTGACATCGAAAGATCCCGGTTAAATTTACCATTGAAAGATTTTAATTCACTTTAATACCAGCGAAAATTCTTCCGTTTAGAAATATACCACTCCGTGACGTTTTCCATCCGCCTGTTTTCCATCTCCGTTATCTCTTTTCGCTGAGTTACTGGCTCAGAGCGGCAGGTGGTCATGGCGGTGGCGGCGAGCCGGGCGACGCTCCATCTGCTCCGGCTGCGCCTCTGCAGCCACGCCCCCCCTCCAGCCGCGTCACGGACAGCGAGGCAGCGCCGTCGCACAGCTGGACTTGCCGGCTCACGGTTGACGCGCTTCCACAGCTCCGGGAACTGTCGGCGACAGGGTCCTCGCCGGAGTGCTTCGCAAACATTGGATAGAGCGCCTCGCAAGCAATTTGTCGCCGTCGCAAGCAAACGACAGGCTGTTGAACGATTCAAATACACCGGCATTTCGTATACATGCAGCCGCGGACACCGGCAACCATTCAAGTACGCGTGGCTCTCCTTTGTCCTGTACAAGCTGCAGCACCGTAGGTTCTAGTACAACTTACATGGAAGCTCGTCTCCCACAACATCCTAGAGGGAGCAGCTGCCAACGAGCGGGCGTTCCGCATCACAGAGGTGCAGTTGTCCTTGTATAACCTGCTCCACAGCAAGCACGCGGATGGCGAGCCGAGCTTGTGGCGCGGGCGGCCCGGCCAAGATGCGTGCGAGCAGGGGCACGCCGGCGGCCGGGTGCGAGCTTGGGCAGAGGCTCGCCGGCGACCGGGTGGGCGTGCGCGGCGGCCCGGCCAGGACGCGCGTGGGCAGGGCTCGCTGGTGACCAGGTGGGCACACACGGGCAGGAATTTTTTTTTTTTGAAATAATAGTATTTTAATAAAAAATTGCGGAATTATGGTACGATTTCAAAAAAATTGCAGAAATAGATGCCTGTCGGTCAGCGGATAACCGACAGACACCTATCGGTTAACCGGTGACCGACGGGCCGTCGGCCGCCGTCACCAGCAACCGATAGGTACCTGTCGGTCGTCCAGTGACCGATAGGTGGCGCCAGATACTGTAGCATGTACTATTTATAGTACTGTAGCAATACATTTTCAAAATATGCATCTAAAAATTGCAACAAAAATATGAATGGATAGATCTTGTCATTCTCTACGATCATGCAAATTTTGAGTTGCAACGGAAACTTGTGTGAGGTGCAGTAAAAAAGTGAAATCAACGTATAAATAGTACATGCTACAGTGTCCGCACCACCTATCGGTCGCCGGATGACCGATAAGTACCTGTCGGACGTTTAGATGATGGCGGTGACGGCGGCCGACAGCCTGTCGGTCATTGGATAACCGATAGGTGCCTGTCGGTTATCCGCTCACCGACAGTCACCTATTTCTGCAATTTTTTCAAATCGTACCCCAATTCCGCAATTTTTCATTAAAATACTATTATTTTTTAAAAAAATCCCACGGGCAGGGGCTTGCCGGCGACCGAGTTAGCCAAGAAGATGGAAGTGTTTTGAACGGAGAAGATGGTGAGGGGGAAGGGAAACGTCACGGAGTGCTAGATTTCTAAACGGAGGAACAGTATTAAAGTGAACTAAAATATTTCAAAGGTAAATTTCTAAAACCGGGATCTTTCGATGTCAAGACTCCAATTTTCCCTATCTAATAATACCCTATTCGCATGACAAGAAATGCCTCTAAAAGAGCAGCAGTTGGGTATGTTTGTTTTCAAATACAACTAGGATGGCTGCCTGCGCATTTGCGTGGCTAGATTTATTAAGCTACTTGAATTATTTTTATATTGCAGGAGTTGAAACATAATTTGTTTCATTATAATTTAATAATAGTTTGAACATAGTTTGAACATATTTTAGTAATACAAAGCTCCTATTTTTTCATAATTTGTTCATCATGCTTCCTCTATTTATTCTGATTAATTGTTCTTCCATCAACAATCTTTCATCTTGGACATGTTTCTATTTTATTTTTTTGTTTTTTTAATAGGACACATAACATGATTTCAATGAAACAAAGACACAACACTAATAAAAGTTATGCAATATAGTTCTAGGGAAAAAATACCTATTAATTTCCTTAAATTAGCTTATAGTGACGAACTTCTTAACTTTGATTCACATAACTCATCTCTCGCACTTTTAAAGTCTTTGCAACAATGCATGTTTGCTAAAGGATACTTTTAAAGTCTTTGTTTCCATTGACGTGGAGCATATAATTGAATATTAAATGCTTGTTGTATGCTTTATAATATGAATCCATCCACCACGACATCTAACTTGCCTTCTTATATCACCATTAAGATAGTTTATTAACTGAATTGTCATATGATGTTTCTGTGTTTGAATATCAATCACAGCACTCAAGTGCACATATGGGTGTATAGCATATAGTAGCCGTGGCTCAGTGGTTTGATGTCACTCGTGGTTACGCATACCTATATGTTCGCTTGAAGACCGAATTATATATGCTTTTCGTAAATCTATGACTTTACACTACAGATGTCTACTTAGTGCTGTCAACGATTATCGTGGTACTATGTAAGCATATAGATTGTGCTCACGTGCATTCTCGGAGATCGTTATGATTTCTTAAGGTCATCCAAACCTTAACCATCATATATGTTCATATATTAAGATTGTTTTTTTAACAATTATAGGTGTATGATCATAAAGTTATATAATATTGTCACCTTAAAAGTGATCTTTACACTTTGTTAATTATTTTCTTTGTTTCTTTTCTAATCACACACATACACATGTTTATTACCTATTTACTTAGTGATGATAAATATTGTTAGTGTTTAACCATTAAAGCATTACATATTTAGAAAATAATGCATTACAACTCATGTTTTAGCTAAATTATATATCGGTGATGAAAGACTTTGGATTCTTCAAAAATGTGCATTGCATGTAAAGTTTTAGCTGAGGATGTGATTTAAATTATTATATTGTTTATATTTTTCATGTGGTTTTCTAAGGTGTGTTTCCTAACAAATTAAAGAGAAAATATATTAACTTTCATTTGAATTTTATTTATTTACTTGAGTTAGAATATTAAAATAGATTTGAAAAGTGAATAATCTAGAAATAGATGTTAGATGTATCTTTTTCTATTTTTATTATTCCAAATTTAGCTATTTTTGGCTCATATTGTTATTGTGGGTAAAATATAAATAGGAATTAGGGGTATTTTTGGATATTTTTATTATTAAAATTTATTTTTTGAACTCATATTGGCATGGTGGGTAATTTAGAAATAACCGTTATAGGTATTTTTTTGGCTATTTTTATTATTTTGAATTTATTTAACTGTTTTACTCATAATGGCATGGTGGGTTATTTAGAAATAGATGTGAAAAGAGTAATTTTGTCTATTTTTTATTATTTCGAATTTAACTTTTTTTTACTTGAAATGGCATGGTGGGTAATTTAGAAATATGTGCGAGGGTATTTTTGGCTATTTTCTATTATTCCGAATTTAGCTCTTTTATAAATATTTGTAGGGGGTTTTATGATTAATTGTTTTATAATGGCAGTGATGGGTAATTTTCTCTTCTTATTTTCTCAGATTAACGTGGGAATTTATAGCATTTTAGAGCGAACGTGGTGGCTTCGTTTTCTCTTCAATTATATCAATTATTATATATATAATAGATCAGTTGGGTATATGTAACAGCATATGAAGCTACGCAAGAGTACTTAGCATTTGTTCATAAGGGAGGAAACAACATAACAAAGGAACTGAAAGAATTTAAAGTTGCTTACGTTGGTGCAAGTTTGCCAAGGCAATAAAGCTCATCTCCGGATACTTCGTCGTCAGGCAGTTTACCTTACCGGACATTTCCACTCTGTATGATCTACCAGGAGAATCTGAAAGTCCAAGACCTACGAATAGATCCAAATCCTTTTGGTGTAGTTCTCTCCCGTTGATGAACACACTAGTATGTAGAACAGTGCTTTCAGATCACCAATCTCTTTTATTACATCCACGCTGCGGTTGCAGATGCATGTGAGCTCTTGTAGAGATTTCATAACCTCCAGCGGCAGACCGTCTGGCAAGATCACATTTCCTCTGACGACTAGCCACACCAGTTTCTGTAGTTTTACAAAAGGCATCGGTAGTATAAGTTTGTGCATGAAATTCCTAGCTGTTATCTCCAACTCCAATATGTCCAGAAACTCTAGTTTCCCAATACTCTCGAGTACCCGGCTACAATCCACTAGCCGCAAAAATCTCAGGTGACGCAACTTGCCGAGATCATCAAAATAAGTTTCATCCAGATCAGTGCAATATCGTGGAGCTGCAGCACACGGAGAACATGAAAGCTCGACAGGTGTGGTATCGAGTCAACCTTGCCGAAGATGATAAGGGACCTCAGTCAATTTAGACCACTGTTCTCTTGCTTCTCGCGCAGCATAAGCCGGATTTGTTGAACTCATGCATGAAGAGATATCCGGCGCATTGTTTTCTTCTCTGCGTCAAATGCATGCGCATCTACTTGTTTCCCATTTAGTAATAATCTGGTGGCAAAACCTGCATTTTCAACTGACAACCGATTTACGAGTTGAAGCACCATGTCATGTACTTGGCATGCACGCACTGAAGCATCAAGGTCACGCCCGTAAATACATAGCCGGCTGGATCAAGCTTGGATTGATGAGCTCACGAAAGTAGCAGTTGCCTATCTATCTCCCGCAAGGCTGTCCCTGCTGACCGTGGCTTTTTCTGTAATGATGAAACCCTCTGCCATCCAAACTCGATACCAAAGTATCCTTCATATCTTGTCCACATCACGGCTGTTTTCGATTCCAGCAGGACGGACCGGCCGCGCCCAGTCACGTTCGTCGCTGGGCGCAGACGCGAGGCCCGGTCCAGCGGCTCCCAGCAGTATCTTCGGTGGCATGCGGCGCGCGTAGCCGTAGGTCGTCGCTCGCAACGTGCGGCACCATCCGATATACAGTATGGCGTACCGATTCGATCGGTGTGCCACTACTCGGCTCGCTAGGCTGCTACATGGTGGGATGGGTGGAAAGGGACCGGGTATGTGGGTTCCAACTTCCAAGGAATTTAGCGTTCAGCCCAAATTGAAGGAGCGGCGGCGGACTCACCGGACAGTACGTCGGCGGTGCCGACCGGCGCCGGCACAAAAGCCCCACCAGACGCGGCGACGGCTGCACCATTTCAAGGAGAACAAGAAGCGGGGGCATCATATGCATCGCCCGTCCATGCACCGAAGCAGCGTCAAGAAAATTCAGAAACATGTTTACCCAACACCAAAATAATTAAGTTCCCTCAAGTTCACATACAGCAAGCAGAGTTAAGTTCGTGCAAGCAAAATTACATCACAGATTCACACGGGACACTCGGAACGCACTTACTTAATACAAAAATAATTAGAGCCATCCAGAGCTTCAGGCCAACAACAGGTAGGCAGGCAACGATGCAAAAGCGCTTCGGAAGAGGAGGGGCATGACGAAGAGAAGCACCTGGTCATGTCAACAAATAACCATTTATGAACACATGATACGAATTTAATTATATCTAGAAGCAAAAAACTTGCTTGCATGGTGATATGGTTACGTTTGTAAGAAGGCATCATCTACGCATTGATCCTTGAATGGTAAAACCACTGGATCAAAAAGTCATGGTTGATATGGAGGAGAAAACTGTAGGGTCGTACCTTCACTCTTCACCAACCGCGTCGTTCGACTGATGGGCGGTTCGGATGATCCTTAAATGCCTCCCTAAGAGCAGTTACAGCTTCATCAGCTGCATCGGCATCGGCTAAGAAGACGTGCCGGAGAGAGCGGAGGTTCTCCAAGCCTGAAGGAATTATGTCTTCGGAGCCAAGCTCAAGCCTTCGAAGCTCGGGCATAGCCCCTGGTTGAAACACCAAGACCACCGAGCTCAGCCTGATTTCAAGATTTTTCAGATACCGGAACCCACGACCGGTAATGATGAGGTTTTGATGGAGGCTCGTGTCACGTCGCCGGACTCTCAACCATACACGAAGAAAGCGAAGAGAAGGCAGCTCGGCAAGCTTCTCGAGGTGCTCAGACTGGGGAGTCTCGGAAAGCATGATCCCTAAGGTAGTCAGGCAGGAGAGCGTCGACGAGTTAATCCACCTTGGGAGTGATGTCATCCAGCAATTGCTAAAGAACGTGAGGCTTTGGAGACCTGAAGGAACCAGTGGCATGGAATCTAAGGAGCACAGTAAGCGTCCTTCCTCCGTGGTGGTGGTGGTGATCTTCAGCTCTTTAACATTGGTACACCTCTGTAGACACATGAAAATGGATTCCACGGCCATGTCTCCAGATATCTCAATATGAAGAACCCTTAGCTCTTTTAGATTACTTATCTCTTCTATTTCCTCGATGCTAGAGATGTTGATGAATCCAAGCTCTTGTAGAGAATTCATATCCCCCAGCGGCAGACCGACTGGAAGCCTCACTCCAAAAACAGATAGCCGCACCAGTTTCTGTAGTTTGGCAAAAGACATCGGCAACATTACCGTGACGCCATATCTAGTTACCATCTCCAATATCTCCAGAGACTCCAATTTCCCGATGCTCTCAGGTACCTCCCTGCACCATCCTAGCCGCAAAAATCTCAAGTGCCGCAACTTGCCAAGATCATTGAAACAATTGTCATGCAAATTAGTGCAATCCTCAAGCTGGAGCACACGCAGAACTTGAAAGCTCGACAGAGATGGTAGCGAGTCGACCTTGCCGAAGACAATAAGTGACCTCAATTTGGACCATTGCTCTCTTGCTTCTCTTGAGGCATGGATTTTGTTGAAGTTATGGAGAGAGAGCCTGCGCATCTGCTTCCTTTGTGCTGCAGATGCTTTTGTATCTTCTTGCTGACCATTTGGTAATAACATGCTAGCAAAACCTTCTTCCACAGACAACTGATTTATAAGCTCAAGCACCATGTCATGTACTTGGCATGTACGCAACGAACCATCAAGGACAACACTGGGACCCACCGCTGGCTGGATCAAGCTTCGATTGACGAGCTCGCTAAAGTAGCTCTCTCCTGTCTCCCACAATGTGGTCCCCTCCGGTCGTGCCTCTTGTGCAATGAAACCCTCTGCTATCCAACTCGATACTAGAGAATCCTTTCCGATCACTGCATCCTCAGGATATAAGCCTAGATACAGCAAGCAAGTTTTCAGATGAAAAGGCAGATCATCATAACTAAGCATTAGTATCTTCTTCATCTTGTCCACGTCACGGATCCTTTGAAGTCCAGAACCGATAGAACTGTTAAGCTTCTCCCATTCCACTGAATTTACTGGTTTATTTGCTAGTAAACTTGCTGTGGTAATAATGGCTAATGGTACACCACCACATTTCTTCAGGATTTTATCGCTGACTTTTCTCAAACAAGGAGGGCACCCATCTTCGCTGTCAAATATTCTCCTATTGAGCAAATTTCTTGAGTCATCATCAGGTAGTGGTTTCATTTCATATACAGCACCGCCAGCGTGTTCTGCAACAGCCTTGTTGCGAGTCGTTATGATAATTTTGCTACCATGTTTAGCATCTTGTAAAGCAAGTTTGATGGTATCCCATGCTGATTCATTCCATACATCGTCAATTACACACAAGCACCTAAAAATGACACAAACATGCATGTTCATGTTATTAGTATTCCAGAATATAACCATGAGAAAGACTATCAGAAAAGACAAAACTGATCAGTATGATATATATATGTTGGTATGCTCAAATTAGTAGGGAATTAATATGTGATACTTGGATAAACGTATCAGAATGCAAATGGAAAGGTGGAAATAAACATAAAACATGATTGGAACCCTATGTTATCCCAAAGGCCGATTAATATAACACGGCAACGAACGAACACCTCCAGCCAAAAATTGATCCATCAGACGGGCTTGACTAATGTAAGCATAACACTCTACATAAAGTTGGATTTGGACTGTAAACGTTATCTAAGGTGTTAAACATCCCTTTTAACTTTCATGTGAATAAATTCCACACCCACCAAGGATTGGGCGCTTGGCCATATCAGCCAACAGTACAGTACTGTTGAAGTGTATAATATTCAAAGTTCGTCAAGACCCTCAACAGCATATACACTGTAGGAGAAAAAGAAAAAAGGGAACTACCCCGTAGGTGCCCTCTCTTTCTCTTAGCGATGTTGAAATATATTCCCTTTTCTTAAAAAAAAAAAGTAAGCAAATTTGATGGTATCACATGCTGATTCACCCCATACATCAGCAACTACACATAAGCACCTAATAATAACAGAAAATGCATGTTTATGTCATCAGTAGTACTGAATATAACCATGGGAGAAAGACTGCCATAAAGACAAAGACAGTAAATATGACAAAAAAAAATAGTGATAATAATGGTATGATCAACTTCGTAGCTAGGGCCCGGTCAAAAAAAAAAACTTCGGAGCTAGGGCTGTAATATGAGATATTTCAAAAAATACATTAGAAGTTCAAAACGAAGAGTGACATAAAAAAATAAAACATGACTGGGAGCAAGTACTATCCCACTGTTTGTCAATGTGGCATAGAAACACCTGCAAGCAAAAACCTACGGGAAAAGTAGCTAGTGTATGACCTACAATTCAAGGTCAGTTGATGGCTGCAAATGTTCTTCGCATCTGCTTTATAGCGCTTGTAACTGTGAAAATGTTGTTTATGTTAGGCTCACCTTTGCTTTCGCCATTTTGCTATATCCTATTATATGTAATTTGAATTATGACAATTTCCAATTATAATATGTATAACTGTATCATATTTATTATTAAATTTCTAATTTAGGATATTATAATATTCCATTTTCAAAACAGAAATATGTCCTTGAGGTAATAATTGCATTGACAACAACTTTAACATGAGTATTTCTAATACAAGTTAACTCGAGCATTCGACTTTAAGTTTATGCATATATCTCTGATCTTTAGAACAAGTGTGCACGTAATGAATATGAACCGATAATTTGGTAGAGTCGTGTCAAAACATATTGTAACAAAACTAGCTGCACTGTTAGCATGGGTCAGCTTATACTAGTTAAACTTATGTGTGTTGGAACCCAGGGATTGATCACTCATGCTCACTTGGCGCACATATGCACAAACACAAAGACTTGCCGGCAATGAATGCCGCGGCGCACGGATGCCGGTATTTTGGCTTTGTTTTGCAGCACTCGGGTAAACAACGACCGACGCTTTCCAGGCGATATATGATCATGACAAATTATGGTGTCAACAGGCACACACTCACTCCTGTGGTTCTCGCACGCATGAACGTGCGAGGTTCTCCTTGCGACCCGGCCGTCCTTCAACGGGAGCCATTCGCTCGTCCGCACGAACGGGTCCTCGTCGGGCTTTCTGCGAGCCATGACAGCGTGTTCCACTTCCTCCGCCCTACCTTGACTGCTTGCACATATTCTGCCGTGGCTCATACGATGCCAACAGCGAACCTAAAGCAGCCACAGGCTCTGCCACACAGACACGATTCGCCCGACTCGACATGGCACACGGCAGGAACAAACCTAAGCATGGTTTATTTCTAACAACATGTTGGTCACACTTGAGCTAACATAGAAAGAAAGAACTAAACTTCCAACGCATGTCAATTTGACATGAGATGTCATGCATAGAGGGGGAGTTGAGTCGGAACTTAACTATTGAGGTAATATGCATCAACCAAGTTACCCAAAATCTAAGCTGATTGAAAAGGTTGAGGAATATCACAAAATGTAAGTTTAATGTTTTGAATCTAATGAGAAATAACCACACGTAAGAGACTGGTGAGATGGCACATGCTAGGTAATTTAAAAACAGATTAATAATTGTGATGAATCTACCTACTTGCTAATGGTGCACATGAACTTTGAAATAGCTTACACAGTTGATTATAGCTCATCGTGGATAATATTAGATCATATATAAAGGCTGACTAGTTACATACGAAGCAAAATATTGTCTAGTTACAATGATGAAAAAGTAGGTATATGTAGCATAGAAACGTACCTTCTGTTCTTGATGAATTCTCTGATCATGTCAACGAGTAGCATCAGGTCCCATGCTTCATTTACCACACTATTCTTGTCAAGCCGGCTGAGTATGTTCTTCAAAACCATCTTTATATCAGGGTTAAGAGAGACCGAGACAAAGACATGACAATCAAATTTTGATTTAAGGTCACCAAACAATTCATTGGCAAGAGTTGTCTTCCCCAAACCTCCAAAACCAAAAATAGAAATTATATTTGGATGCTGCCCTGATGAACTGCCCTCACCTACGAGCTTCTCAGCCAGCTCATTCTTTGGCCCCTCAATGCCAACAAGATCTGTTACCTTCTTGTACATATATTCCAGGCGAGGATCAATAGCCACTGTATTCGGCTTTGCAGCAACATCATCAATCTTGTACCTAGCACGACGCTCACTGACCTTCTTGACCCGTTCCATGATATCTTTGATAACATTATGGATCTTATGGTTAGTTATGGCCTTCTTGAGTAAGTTTGTGGTCCTCGCAATGAGTCCTGTTAAGCTGAATGGCTCATCTAGTTCATGCCCCTTGTTGTGCAACATGAAGGTGTCCACGGCATCTTCAATGTCATAGGACAACTCCCTGACATCCTTAGCCCAAATCTTGACCTGCGCATCAAGCTGGTCTGCCGGCACCTCAGACACCTTATGGAGGGCGGCGTCCATGCTTCTGAGCTCTTCCTCGAGTTCCTCAATCTCTCCCTTGACGCCCGCCTGTAGCTTGTATTCCCCCACGATCAGCTCCCCGAGCTTGGGCAGGAGAGTGTTCATCGCCCCTGTGGCGATATTCATCTTGGCCGATTAACTTTTTTGCCAGAGACCTGTGGTGATGCGCAGGATGCGTTTAATCCATCATGAACTTGGTAGCAACCCAAGGAAACAGAACTACATTTGTCCACATCGCATCACAGCTAACCTTGATCAATCAAACATCTGAACAAACAAAACAGAGCTCCATTAAGAGAACCAGAAGATCCCAATGTAGCATGGCATTTCAAAGCTATATCGAGTCAACTGACAGTAACAGAGTTTGAGCTATCTCACCTAATGGATCCAAGTGAGCAAAGCTACAGACGCCGATGCCACCACGAGGGCCTGAACGCTCGCTCCAACGACCTCTCCACTGATGTAAAAGACTATCAGCTTCCCATTCGATAATCTAACAGTGATGTGAGGAGCACCAGTGACATTTACCTGCAGACAAGCTGAAGCTCAGCTCGCCGGAAGCTCACTCATCACGCTCGAGCAGGCTGGTTTGCACACAAGCGTCGTCGGTCTCGAGCTGAGCTACGGGATTCAGGGCCGAAGGGTGGGCGCGCGGTGGGACTTCAGTTGGAAGGCTGCTCAATGGCGGAATGAGTGGAGGCGAGCTAGATCCGTGAGAAGAAGGAAGGCGAGCGACAGCTTCACTACTTCCGCAGTTAATGGAGTTGCAGACAAAGTTCCAGCAAAAGCGAGTTGGGACCGGAGACCCGGAACAGGAGTCAACCGCAGATATTTTCCAACCGAAGGACGTGTGGTAGGGGAGGCTGCCACATTGCGTAACAATTTCAGCGAAATTTCGGTGAAATATCTAACATTTCGTCTTTATCGATGGGTCTGAAATAAAATAAAAATAAATAGTACCATCAAAATTCTGCCTTTGACCACCTTAATGCGCCTAAATTGTCTTGTTTGCATATGCAACCATGATGTTTTTTTGATTTGAGACAATATCTTGTGAAACCATGTCAAACTTCTCAAAAATTCAAATTTTGTTCGCCGAAATACCTGATATTTCATGTTTATCAGTGACCTTCAAAATTTTTTTGTTCCCGAAACATTTTTCCTAGGACTGGAGAGATGAACCTGATTCAATGGGCTTTGGTGGCTCAGGACAGTATTCAGACCAAGTTGAACCAGTCGTGGCGAACTCGCCGTAGCCGGACTGGCGATGGTGGCGACGGGCACAGTTTCATGGCGAACAATGAGCGGTGGCATCGCCCTCCCCTTCAAGGCACCAATGCAGTGTCCGAAATTCAGAGACAGGTTTACACTACATAAATAACACTGAAACTTGTATTCCAATTTGCAAAGCTACCGCAAGTTCATATATAGCAGCAGGTTAGCTCGAGCCAGCAAAATTACATCACACTGGGACACTCGAAACACACTTCCTTATAATACAAAACAATCAGAGCCATCCAGAGCTACGGCCGAACACGCAGGCAAGCTACGCAAAGATGCAAAGCTTCAGAAGAGGGACAACAGGAAGCTTCCCAAAACCATTCACCAAGGGCCGCCTCCTTTCAGCGTCACTGGATGATCCTTGGGACTCGCATGCCAAACCCGCGTTTCATTTTCTCCACCCTGTTTAGTTTTAGACAACAATTTGTGGTTAATCACTGGTTCCAAGAAAAGTGAGCTCAGAATAAAAAGACCATGGATGCACATGACCAAAAACATCGCACAAAACAATTCTAGAATGGAATTGGTATGAATAAGTCAAAGAGCTGATGGTTCTTTTTCAAGGCCATTTTGGTGTTCATGCTAATTTGCCACATAGAGGGTCCTTTCCTTTTCCAGAAAACAATGCAGAGCTGTATATGTGCCCAATTATATACACAGTTGGTTTTATAGGAAGCAAATTTTACACTAGCATGCAAAATATATAACACTACGCTTGTTAACCGCACAGGTTATCGACAACACCAAATCTTGCCTACGAAATGCAGTTTTAGCAGTATCCAATAGTGCCCTATTCCCATGACAAGAAATGCCTCTCAAAAAGCAGCAGTTGGGTATGTTTGTTTTTAAATACAATCAGTTGGGTATATGTAACAGCATATGAAGCTACGCAAGAGTACTTAGCATTTGCTCATAAGGGAGGAAACAACATAACAAAGGAACTGAAAGAATTTAAAGTTGCTTACGTTGGTGCAAGTTTGCCAAGGCAATAAAGCTCTTCACCGGATACTTCGTCAGACACTTTACCAGACATTTCAACTCTGTATGATCTGCCAGGAGAATCTGGAAGTCCACGACCCACAAGTAGATCCAAATCCTTCTGGTGAAGTTCTCTCCCGTTGATGAATACACCAGTATTTCCACCAGCACAGTTCTTGGGCATAGGATAATTAAATTCCGGAATAAATGGCTGCAGCACAGAGAAACAGTAAAAAATTAAGATATGAATGAAGGATAGGGTACAATACAAAATTACACACCGAATCAAGTATAAGTTCACTTACAGGTATCATGCCAAGGCAAGACTGTCCCATAACACCCCAGAATCCGGCACGGTAGTCATACCTGAAGGATTGAAGGGGAAATGATATATATCATTGCCGCTAAAGCTTACATTTCAAGACAGAACTACAATAAGTAAAGAAATTTAGGAGTCAAATGGATTCAGAATGTGCAACCATACCAGTATTCTCCAGGATAGATTGGCCCGGCTATCTTCTCAGCCTTCCTGACAGCACGATCAGACATGGGATAGCCATTGATGAAAACCTTAGCTCTGCCATTGCCCATCCCCCCATTAATTTTAAAGCTCTTCTTTATCAGGTTGCTGAAGAAAGAATCACCCGATTTTGTAGCCCTCGGGTGGTCAACATACTTTGCAGCATCACCTTGATCTTGATTGTATTCGGGATCATCATATTCATCATCATCTGACAAGTCTAAGACACTCGCTACAGGCACATCCTTTACCGTGTTTGGCTTGAAACTTTCAGTTAAGACACCCTTTTCATGTTCAGACCGGGTACTTCTGCTTCCTTTACCTGACCCATCAACCACCCTCTCCGATGGAGAATATTCAAAATGATCGCGGAGATGTAAACTTGGAACACGGGTAGGAACTTGAGACTCAGGAGGATGGTCTCTGGAACCAAAGGAGTGCTTCTGTGAATTAGATCTTGCAGGGCTATTGTCACCCTCAGAAATGCTGGAAGCTGACGACAAACTCTGCATTTTATCCGCTTCACTTGAATTTGAGGGCAGATCCTTTTCATGAGAACAATGACTACCTACAGAAAAACTATAAGATGGAAGAAGTCTCTGATCAGCAGCGTGTCCATTGGTTCCTTGGCCATCGTTGGAGCAATTTCCAGTTGACAAGTGTGAAACTGGTGTAGGTGCTGAAACATAAAGCCTGCTTCCATCAAGCTTGACCACAATTGCATGTGAGCAGGAACCGCACCGCAGCTTGTACTCATCCTTCTCCAGCAAAGAAGACTTCTTGGGAAGCTGCAGCACTTCATAGCAGTTGTAGCATATGGTAAATGGGGCAGCATTGGCAATTGGTTCACAAGTTTGTGCAGGTTTTTTATTCGGGGTGGGCCTCAAGTGATTGCGTCGCATCATAGCATTGATGCCTCTTGAATTGTAGTTCTGTCCACCAAACATCACTGAACCTTCTACAGGGTACAAGCTAGTGTTGTTCATAACATATGGTGGCCTGTGATGGTTGAAACCCAATGGTGCCCCATGAACAGGTAAGAATTCACGGTGGTAACAGTGTAGGCAAGAGCAAGCAGGCTGATGGTAGAAGCCATCATGGTGATAAGAGATCAGAGGATCAGGATCACACTGTCCATGGAGATAATTATCAAAATTTCTCCATGGATACGGCCCAACAGGATAGCTAGGAGCCCCCATATGTACCACGGGTTCCCCATATCCATGAAGATCTTGCTGTGCTGGAACTGAAGTGTAAGCATGAGGAATAACAGGTGTCTGCGCGTTCAAGGATGGTGAGTGCTGAGAACCATTCCGTTGCAACTGAGGTGAACCATAACGCAATCTACTCAGCCGCTCATGAGGATTATATGAACTTGCAGCGTCCACCACTCTATTTGTGGAAGGACTTGGCTTCTCAGAGATCTCACAGGATCTCTGCACCTGGTCCCTCAACTCATCAAGCATCCGCAAAAGCTCCGAACGGTCTTTCTCAAGACCATTGACTCTGCTGGGACCATCCGAAATTCTCCTGTCAGCATGCTCCCCATTGGCATGTCTGAATCCCGGTTTCACAGCATATTCAGATGGGCTTTCTCCAGGGTAAGCATTTGAGGAGATGCTGTTTACCACGGACCTAGGAGATCTGTCTCTTACCCTAGGTGGCAGCTTTGCTTCTCCTTTGTCTTCATGACGAATGCGCCGGTACTTTGCCTCCCGAATTTCTCTGCTGTCATCCCTAATTGCAGGTTCAACCTTCACAGAGCTTGGCGCTGTTGTCATTTGGTTATCATCAAAACTGAATCCAGGTGCAGCTGCCATTCTGTTGGGTGCAAATCTCTCTAGTGGCCTAGCTTCAGCTTTGTTGGTCTCAGCTTCCCGGACTGAACTAGCTTCAGATGCCACTCCTTTCTTGTCTGGTAAACTTTCAAGCACTTCAAGGTACTTCACATGTTCACCGTCAGACTTCTCTGAAGAAGTATCAGATGTTGAGCCCTTCTTTGCTGCAAAAAATGTTCAGGGGGGACAAAATGTGAGTACCAATATCAGCAAACATAGCACGAAATTTACCTCAGCAGAAAAACAGTGGAGAATTACAAGGAAAAATATCTTCAAAAAAGGGATGATTAATTGTGGATCCTTGAAAATGTGCAAATTATGAGAAGTTCAACAATTTTTTGTTCAGCAACACTGCATTTTAAGCTCCCGTTTGTGCAGGACAAGTACATAAGGTTATTTATTCGGCACCCTTAAACTAGAGGCAAGAGATAACAGGCGAATACAATAGAGAACACAGAACCAGATGTGAGCTGGTTCGAATAATTGGGCACAACTAATTTCATGGCTTAAGACCCAGTCAAACAGGGAGTAGACCATCCAGCAGCAATGGTGCCAGCCATTTCCTTTGTCGTAAATGTGATACTAACTAAGAAAGAATACAAATCAACCTTCAGGAAGACCAGGAAATTCAACGCATTCCAGCATTCCCATTTGGGAACGACAAAACCAAGATGGCTACTAATTTCTCACCGAGGACTATATATGTTTTTCAGTCAATAAAAATGTCAACATGGTAACGAAGGTGAAGGAAATATCGCTTTTGTCCAGAATTTAACATTAACCATTGCCATACAGACCACAAAATGCTAACCAGGCAGATTGAAACCTGGGAAATGTCACACGAGAACCTATATTATTTCAACAGGAACAGAGAAAAAACTGAGGGTTTCCCAATGTTATGACAAGTGAGGGAGGAATTATTTCGTTCTTCGCAAAGTTAAGAAAACAATGAAGGCAAAAAAAAAAAAAAAAATACAGAATGCGCAGCCATACAAAAGGGCCCTAGAAAAGGAGAACAAAACGAATACTAAAATTTTCTTAAAAAAACAAAAATAACAATAGCCAGAGAAAACCGCTAAAAACGGAATCTTTGGAAACTCGAATGACGACGAAATGAGCTGGTCAAATCCGCATCCCAGGTCACCCAGGAAACCGCCCAACCCAGCACACGCAGTTCCCACGAACCCATCCGACAAATTAACAATGTCATTTTGTCTGCAAACTAACGAGAGATTCGGTGGCTAATGATTGACGATTCGTCTGGAAAACCACTGATTAACAACAGAAATACGGACGAAATGCGTAACTAAAGAACGAAAATAAAAACGCCCAATGAGAACAGAGCAGAGCAATTGCAAGAATGGCAGGGGAGGAGGGGGAAAGGCGAGACCTTGGAGTGTGGCGCCGCACCCGCCGCAGACGTAGACGGAGTAATTGGGCAGCTCCGGCAGGAGCTTGTCGCACTTGGGGCACCGCACCACCCGTATCTGCTGCTGCTGCGCCGCCCCAGCCGCCGCCGCCGGAGCCGAGCACGAGCCCTCCTCCCCCTCCATGCACAATGCGACCGACACCTCGCCGGCTCTCCCCCACCCTCTGCCTCCTCCTCTCTTCTTTCAACACACTCACAGCAGCAACAACCGCCGCCGAGGCCTCATCGACGAGAAGCGCGCCGGAGACGAGCACCTCCGCCCTCCGGGAGAACGGAACCCGGGCCAACCAGACGAGCAATGCGCAGGCGCGCCCCAAGCCGGCGAAGCCAAGAAAGCGGCGAGGCCAGCCAGAGGCAAGATGCCAAGAACGACGGCGGCCGCGAAGAAACCGAGAGAGCTCGCAAGGCGCGCGCCGCAACAACCGCAATGCGACGCGGAAGGCGGAAGGGCGAAGAGGGAGGGAGAGGAAGAGGCCGAGGCGAGACCGTGACGAGGCAGGCAAGGACGGCGCCGCGCTTTTTCTCTCCTCCCCTCTCTCGCGCGCGCTTGGCTTGGCTTGGCTTTCGCTTTGCCCGGCGCCGCAGAGCGGAACAGCAAGCAAAGCTCCGCGCGACGCCCTTGGGTCTCCCGCTCCAACTTTCGCTTGGCTTTGGCTTTTTCTCTCTCTTTCTTCTCTCTCCTTCCTGTGTTTGATGATGGTCGTCGAGGTAATGGCAGGCGCCGCAGAGGCAGCGAGAAAAATAAAGAGCCAATGGCAATGGTACGAGCGCAAATTGTTTGTTTAAGGAGAGGATGATGAGGAGTGCAGCTCAACGACACGGCAGTAGTACTTGAGCTCAGAGCCTCCTCCTCCCCCTGTTGCTGGCTGGCGGCTGCTTGCGTAATTTCTTACCGGGAGTCAATCCGTGCGTCACCTAACCTGCAAAGTGGAAATTTTGGACCTTGGGGTTCTTCTTTCTCCACGTGTGAAAACAGTCTTGATTAGCGCGAGTTTATCGGAGTTCTACGGAAATTATCGCATGATACGTGTTAATATACCAGATGGTTTAGAAATTTTATGTTCTAAATTGGGGACGCAAGGAAATGCCTCTCCGGCTACAACCTTGGCTTTGGACATTTTTGAGTGGTTCTCTTGTACAAAAACTTGTCATTTCTAGTTGCAGTCCATAATTGCAGCTTAGTACAAAGCATTCCTGGATCTTATGCAACGAACATGAAGCAATTTTTTGGCCTCGTGTTCTGGCCATGTCAATCCATGTCCAAAGGTTGGTGTCCCGCCCTGGTAGGTCGGCAGATTCAATAGTGTCATTTATGGAGCAGGGGGTGCACGACTGTCTGTACACGGGAAATCTTGGTGTGGCAGCCATGGATGGCGCAGTGGAGACTGGAGAGGATCCAGCTGGGTTTTCTGTTTTCGCGGTCGAATTTACGAGCTGCACTGCATTTCAGACCCTAACCCGCCCCTTCCTCCGAGATTTTCATTCCATATAAAATACTCTAACTGCTTTACTGGAGCGATACTTCGCTGAAGGGAATTTTTTTTTTAAGCACAAAATCTATCGATTGATGTTTGGTGATGAAAATCGACTTCACCTCAATTATCAAATGAAATGGCACATCTTCAGAAAAAAACTAACAGATCAAGGAATATGCCTATGCAAATTAATGTTTGTTGTTGGCCTAATGGCAAGTTGGCAGCGTGTCAAAAAAAAAATTTGGCAAGTTGGCAACCAATGTCCTTGCTAGGCATCGTTAGTATAAAGCTTACCAAATGATTATGAGTGACCACCAAGCACTAGACAGCATCCAATCCGTGCAGACGGATAGTGGCAATTTTGAAGCTGGTGGCATACAGGTACAAACGTAACTGGTTCCATCGGTCAGAGAATTGAACATCGGTTTGTTTGGCCTTTGTTTTTTTTTTTCTTTTAGAAAAAAGCTGAAGTTGAAACAAACACAAACACAGCATCATCAACCATCCATGTGTCCTATGTAACCTACGAAGATTGATGAGCATGTGTTTAGTATCTAACCAAAAGCAAATGATTGTGTTATCTTAAGACAACAGGGACGAAAACAATATGCCACCATATTTTATTGCAACGGTACGTGGTCTGTACGTGCAACTGCAACCCCCTATTATCGGCGCAACCACTAGTCTTAATAATACACACGATCATGCCTAGCTTTGGCAGCTTTGGCGCCAGAAATGAAGAGAAGGCAACGTGCACGAGATTGGCGCCTAGATGCATGGCACGACATGTGCCTGGAGAATGCAAGACATCATTGTTCGAATAAAATGCAAGACATAATCTGAATTTCTGATCGACCAATCATAAGCTTTGTCCATAATATAAATGCAAAAATACTTGACCGTGTGTAGTATTATAGTGCCGTAACTTTCGTGATCAACAAGAAAAAATATTGCTCAAAAACACTTTGATGATCCATGTGACAGGCAGCAATTCGTTCGAGAATTGTTCGCAAGCTTGAACCCAAAAAATTTCAACGTGTACAGAGGAGCACCGTACGGAGCACCCCGGCTGTTTCATCATGCCGGCCGGTCAGCCTGGAGGACCTTCGTTGATGATGAACCGATCTTCGACATGGATCAAATTGTGCCTCTGCCTCTCGTTGATTGTGTTTCTCCACATCTGCACCGAGGGGATGGGGGAACACCCAGAGAAAAAACTGGGAAAATTTTGTTACAGGTACGTACTACTAGCAGGCAAATTGTTCTCGCTGTCTTTGCACTCTTTTATGCAAACCCATCTCATCAACCTGTCACGTACTCCTATCTGAGCATGCATCGGAACGATCGTTGGGTCGAAGGATGAGTGACGCATTGCGTGTGTGGCGGCAAAGAAACTGGACAGGGCTCCGGCCTGCATGGCTAGCTCTCTTCGTCAGAGATGTTCAGCTACATATACTGTGCGTATTTTTTTCTAAAAAAATCAGCAACTACTGTATGACTACGAGGGAAAGAAAACACGCGCTGCAGCTTGCAAGTTGCACATTTGTTGCGGCATCACATGGCGTGCCCCCAGCCAGTCGTGGCGCAAATCAGCCATGACGGAGCACTCGATCTAGCGCATTGCTGCTTGGTAGTACTGTCCAAAATCCCAAGACTACCTGGACGTTCTTACTACTAGTGACGAATTGACGACTCAATTGGCAGCCAAAATACTCTGTTTCACTTTCCCCTGCCCATATGTATTTTGCTTCATTCATTCAAGCTCTACCACCGACACATGCATGCATCCATGCCGTTGTTCACTCCCAAAAAAAAAAATGGAAAAGAAGAAAGAAAAGGGTGGTCAAAGGATGAAAGTTACCAAAAGAAAAAGAAGCGAATAATAAAACGAAAGTGGTGCCAATTTGACAGGATGAAATGAAACCGGCTTGTGTTTTGCCTTTTGAATCGACGCGCGTTCCTTTGGGCTTTGGCACTTTGCTCCCAACCGAATAGAAGCAGCAAAGGTAAGAAAGACGGTGACGACGACCGGTCGGCCCCCCACCGGGCGAGCAGTACATGTACGGCCGTAGATACCTTGTACGTGTACAGTACTAGTACTACAGCCGGAACCGAAACGACCGGCGCGGCGCGTCACCTCTCTCTCCCTCCAAGGCTCCAACTGCATGCGCTAGGACAGACAAGCGGATGCTCCCATCACAGGTGCGTGCGAATCCTATGGCGGATCCAATTGACTTGCTCCTCTCGAGTCTCGGCTGCGATTGGAGCAGCAGAGCAGGGACGCCTCTCTTCTTCCTCCCCGCGCTTTGCTCACGCCTCTCGTCTCGCTGTCTTTCAATGGTTGTCATCTGACCTGATGAATCGACGTCGTCTGCACTGTTGCAGCTACTGCTGCAGGAGTACAGTATGCTAATCTGATCTGCAAAGCATGACAGTACTCCAGGCAGCACTGTGCTCTCCTGCTCTGTTTCCAGTCAGGAACGAAGAAAGGCTTGCCAGGGGTGTGCCATGCCGTGCCGGGCTTGGCCCCGCCGGTTGACGACTACACGTGGTACAGTACTAGTAGCCGTTTTCTGAATTGCAGATTAGCCTCGCATTTACCGGATTAGTAGGAGTTGTTTTCTGTACAGACTGGTCAAATGGTACGGAAGTAGTTTGTACTCCCTCCGTCCCTAAATATAGAGCTTTTTAGCTTTTAAACAAGGAAATAATTAAGGCGGTAAAAGACTACCATACCCTTTATTTTTAACTCAATTCATACCTTCATCAACCCTCCCACCAACCACAGAGTTTGTCTTATATGCAAAACGCACTATATTTAGGGAAAAATTTCAAACTCCAAAATTACCTATATTAAGGGATGGAGGTAGTAGAAGAGAAGAATCGAACAGCTTTGTCAATGTTTGAAGCAGAGTCTTATTACTGTGGGATCGATAGGCTAGTCTGCATCTTGGAGTAGGATTCCGTTCCCGTGTGAACTGAGCAGCAAGAGGTTGAGAGAGCGGCATTGGCCCGTGTGGTGTGTCAAGGGGATCTATCGAGCTTGGCCTTTGCCGGCAAGCAAGTACTCCTACGAAGCCTCCATTTGTAGTAGACTCGGCAGCCATTTGTGCACAGTGCGGTGCCGTGCCGCCGTGCGTCGATCACGTTGGGGCGCGCAGCTAATAACTCTGCTCGGCCGGCGTCTAGAGATCTGTAGCACGCAGAACAGAGCACAAGCACGGGAAGAGCAGGAGATGCCCGTTCGCAAGGAGCCAAGCACACACCGCACGCCGTATCCGAGCTACGAGTAGCCTAGCCTGTGTGTAGACTGCAGCTAGGCTAAGGAGTACTAGTAGGGTGCAGTGCTGGAAGCGACGTGGTGTCCCGATCAAGTAACCACAGAGGTAAGAAAAGGGCAAACTGACGCCGACGGGTCGATCGACCGCCGATGATGATCGTCGCGTCGGGGTCGAGCGGAACACGGGGATCAGCAGGTAGGTCAGGTTCATGTGCCTGCCACAAGGGCCTGGTTAGCAGGAGGGGATGCAAGCAGCGGACCAATCCGCGTTTCACCACCTTTGCTATGGCTCTGGGATAGCTTTGCCCACACGATCACCTCTCTGTTCTCGGCAGTGGAAGGAAACACCACTGGAAGGGATCACTCCATTTCTCTGATTGTTCGACTTGGTAGTAGTACACCATTGCATCGCATGTTTCCTCCTTTCCTGAGTTTCCTCCCTCTCGTGTGAGGACCAATCCCAAATTCATCTTTTATCCGTGTATAGTACAAAAATGTGAAATAAAAAAAATCCACATGGCAGTAGTTGCCCATGCTACTTCTAGCAATCTATAGCATGTACGTACCCCCCCGGTACCCATCATGGCATCATTCCAGCACAAAAAGCAAAAGACGGAAGATTTCTCCATCCGAGACGTATAGTAGCAGTAGTACTACATGAGTTGAGATCCCATCATTCGAGAACAAAAGCTAATAAAGCATGTGTAGCCCGCCCGCCTGATGATTGAAAGAGCCATGCCCATGCATGACCCGAGTTTTTGACACTATCATAGGCTCGAGCCCATCCTACATGATACTGCTACTACCTGCCAGTACCAGATGATCACATTTTTACATTACACGTCGATGATCGATCTGTGTTTCCGGCCTTGCAACTTGCAATGGAACAAGGCGCCCGGAGACAGGGCGTGGTGGGCGAAAATGGGTGAATGTCTGAATGATGATGATCCGGGGATGACGAGCCACGCAGCACACTCCCTGCATGGATGGATGCCGGTCTATCCGTCGAGGTCAGCTCACATGAAAGCTCTGGTACTACTAGTACGACGAGTTCTATCGAACATGCATGCGTAGGAGGGGCCGGTTTGCCTTGCCATTGCATGCATGCAAAAAGAGCCGTGCTCACAATGGATTGGATTGGACATTTCACTTGATGTATCTTGACGCGTCACATTTTCTGGACGGGATAAGCAACCCAGCTTTCACAATGGATTGGATTACTCCTACCAGCTTATCTTTTGCAGGAGATTTTTAAACACGCACCACGGACAGGTAATCCCTGCAGCGAGAACAATCCAACATGACCATGGCAAACGATGACCTGCGCAGCCGCACACCGGAGAGGTTGCCGGCGCCGACAGCCCAATCTACCTGAAAAGGGGGGAAAGGGTGGTGGGATGACCGGGAGAGCAAGCAGCGGGGCAAGCACAGACATGCATGCGCCTTTGAGCTTTCATCATCATGTGTATCTTTTGTGCATGCAGATGTGTGTGCAGTCTCAGTGTGGTGCGCTGATGTACAGCAACATAATTGGCTCACTGACACTGCACATTCTTGTGCACCAGGAAAAGGCCATCTGATGATGATCATGCTGTTGTACACGTATGCAATGCGTATAATTAATTAAGCATGGTACGTCCTCATTTTTTATGAAGTACAGTATGGGCAGTAGATCAGAATGTGCTACCATGACACTTCTCGTCTTCTCGTCAAAGTTTCTCCAGCCCAAGTTCTTGCCAATGATGTTTGGACTGAATCTGGACCATTCAACGCTGTCGGCTATTTGTCGTCTCAAGATTCGCCCACTGTAGGAGCACAAGCATCACAGGTTCGTTCTTGTACGTCGTCCTTATTATGCAAGGTGTACTGATCAAGAACCTTGACAATATTACTGGTACATTGTTCTCGTGGCACAACCAAATCATTAAGAAAACAAACATTTTTGTCCCAAACAGTTCATCACACGGCCCAAATGAAAGCAGACAAATCTGCCCCTCTAGAGTTCTGTTTGTTGCGGCTCGCGACAAGCATGTGCGAACGGGGCCACGTGATTGACTGAAATGCCTAACACAGCTCAAGCAGGTACCCTCACTGGCTTGCATGGATCAAACCAGACCAGGCCAAATTGCCCGTGCATACATGTGACCAACCAAACAGCAACGAGACGCACACATGGTGACACGCAAGAGGCGCCCATCTCTATTCCGGTTTGGAAACTGGGCACGACTACAATACTGTCCTAACCCCCAAGCATTAATATTGTAACGTGGCCTCTTGAAGTTTTTTCTTGCTCGTGTCCAAATGTTGCAGTAGGTCTGAGTCAGGGCTTCAGCTTTTTTTTTTTTTTTTTTTGAGGGACGTCAGGGCTTCAGCTGAGCTGAGCAAAGCAGTGAGGGCTGTCAGTGCATGGCTATATATCTGCTTGGCAGCTTTAGAATCCTAAACAGTCTAAACAAGGCCTTTAAAGCGGGCCAGCGGGGGGTAAAGCTACTAAAGTACAAAAGGCCATGCACACAAAGCTAAAGCCCAAAGCTGGGTGGAGGAGAAATTGTTTATGTTAACAGTTAACAGTTCCCTTTATTTTTCTCTCTAGGGGGGCCAAACCAACAGGCCCATGCATCGATCTTCGTGCGTGCATGAGTGCCCATCACTTCGTTTCGTTTCCACCCAGCACTGTCTTTCAACACACTGTTATGTGATGACAGATGAAGTTCGCATTACTGATGTGATGAGAGCAGGCCCAATAATATTGGCTTGAAGCCAAGCCACCTCAACACCAAACGAACCGTACCGTCTCAATCTCTCAACGGTTTGGCTCTAAACCGGCTCCATATAATGATTTTTTTTATATTCACCGGACCTACCTTGCTGGAGCAATTGCCCAACTGCCTAGCTCTGGTCCTACCAAGCACGTGAACAAGCGTCGTGCCAGGCTCTTCGCAGGCGCATGCGGGGCTACACGCCCGACGCCGGCAGACGCGCCAACTGAGGAATCTTTTCCTCTTCTCTTTCTTCTGTCTCTGCAAAAAAGCTGATCTGTCCGGCTCCAAGCCTATTATTGGGCTTGCTCTGAGAAGTTCGCATTACTGATACTAGCCTATGGGCATGATAGGAGTACTGGAGAACGTGGCGCCTCTCAGAAACTCAGATTTGTTTTCTTTCTAGCCTTACTGTTCATCTTCTTTTGGGGCAATTGCTCGTAGTCGGAAGTGTAGTACCCTGCATGATTTTAAATGCGCGTGGTCATGCAGAGGATGCAGGAGAACAGTTGCACCGTAAATTTGCTGGCGTATGAGCAGGGATCGATGGCGAGAATTCACACTCGAAAGGAATGCAAAGTCCTTCTGTGATTACTGTAGTAGTAGAGAGAGAGAGAGAGAGAGAGAGAGAGAGAGAGAGAGAGAGAGAGAGAGAGAGAGTTATTCTGATGTGAGGTGACAAAAATCGTTAAGTAGGGTTGGTTACCTTTGGCGTAGATTAGGGTTAGCCCTAAGCTTGATGCACCGGCATGATCTTTATCGTCGTCGCAAAGATGATCTACGTCTTTTTGCTTTTGCTTGATGGGCACAACACGATCCCTTTTTCCCTCTTCTCGGTGCTGATTGATTGATTTGCCCGTGAAATCAGTGAGATGAGATGTTACCATTAACAAAACGTACGAGTCCACACTTGCATGCACCTAAAAGAACCTGACATATATCCTAAGATACTCTTAGTATCCTTTTGTTCACCACTCTTGATCTGCTTCAAGAATATGTGCAGTGTCAGTGAGCCACTAATATAATGTTTGCGGACGAAATAAGAAATTGGTGTCACCTCGTGCGTGTAGTTGCTCTGTGGTTCCATGGTCAAGAGAGGCTGTTATTGTTTTAACACCGAAACAAAGGTTTGCTTCGAATAATTCGACGCATGCGACGCGAGCAAGGGGGTACTTGCGTGTGGTTTCAATCATGTGTCCCCTCGTCACATGCATGTCCTAAGAAATAGAGCAGAAGTAGGATAATTTTGTCCCGTTTCCTTTGAGTCCTACCCCTGTCCGCCTGGAAATGATCCTGTGTTTATTTATCTGCCTTTTTATTAGGATATCGGCCTTGCCGCCTTGATGTGTGGAAAGGGAGGATTTGAAATGAATGCAGTGCACCGGTGCCCTCTCCCGAAGAACATGCTGCATAAAACAGAAAATACGCGCCCCTTAAAGTTTCAGAACGACACTAATACGGAGACAGTAGGATCAAATGCATGTACAAGGACTGAAATTGTCAACGCACCTGCAAATCCAGAGGAAGGACCAATTGAGTGACTGTGATGCGTTTGCTTGCGCTGAAACAGGGAAGGACTGCGATGCGTTTGCTTGCGCTGAAACAGGGAAGGAATCTTGAGACCAAGAAAGGCCTTGCCGACAGTTTTTAATTTGAGCTGTTCGAATTCAGGCCAAACATCATAGGAAGATGACATATATAGGTGGGAAAACGATCGATGGCAGGCACCAGGCAGGGCGTGGATCAATCAAGCGTAGGAATATACATGCGCACATGTAGCACGGAATAATGTGGTTTGTGCAGCAGAAAATTCGTTCCAGACCATTCTGAGGTACGTACTCCTCCCAGTAGGAAAAAAAAAGGGTACCTACTCATATTCATCAGCTGCATTTCAGATTTTCAGGTCATATGTATTCTTCGGATAGACGGAAATTGGGAATGGTGTTTACGTTTGGTTTTTCATCGACAAGAAAGTGGAGAAGCTTCTAACTATTGGATAGCAGCCCAATAACAGCATGTGCCTCAAATTTACAGCTCAAAGTACATAGGGAACGTATCCTATGAGAACTGACTTGCTATGAGAACTATGAGAACTTCAACAATAATCACAGGATCCTCATCCGATGGCCAAAGGAAGATGTGGTTTGTTTTAGCACTTAACCCCCCCCCCCCCCCCCCCCCCAACCCACCCATCCCACCTAATCTCTTGTTTTGCACATAACCCCACTACTCATCCATAATCAACCAGACGACGCCCGCAGTGCCCGCAGCAGGACGACCCGTCTTGGACGAAATCCGGCGCCGTCGTCTGGAGGCCGATCCCGTCCGCCGCCGAGGCCACGAGTCTGACAAGCCACGAGCCTGGACGCTGGAGCAGGAACAAGAGGACGCCGCTACTTCGACCTGGACTGCGCCGCTGCAGGTGCCGCTTGCGGGAGCCACGTCCTGGAATACGTTGCCTGAACTAGGGGAATACTCATACACTTACATGGACTGTGTCTCTATTGATGCCATCGATGCCGGAGTTGGAGCCAACATTGAACATCCAAGCACCCCACGGCCTGAATCTTCTCCTAGTAAAGATGTAAGTTACAGAGAACATATGTGCGATACATTTTATTGTCCATAGTAAACATGTGGTTGCTGCCTGATTTGTTGATCATACAATTTTACACTTCTATAGATCCATTGTACAAGTGCTACAGTCAACACAAATTGCAAAGAGCATTTGAAGCCTGTGGTTGGAATGATGTTTGATACACTCACAGATGTGGAGAAATTTTACAAATCGTATGCACACGAATGTTGTTTCTCTGTTCGTATTGGAGGGCATAAGAAGAAAAATGACAGAAATATTATTCAAGCGATATTGTTGTTCAAGGGAAGGGTACAGACAGGAGACCGTGGAAAAAGTCAGTCATGTATCCGAAAAGAAAAGGAAGTCACCAAATATGATGGAATCCAGATGTGGTTGCGGTGCACATATTGTTGTCAAGCTTGGCAGTGACAAGAAGTATCGAATACTTTCAATGGTTTTGGAGCACAGCCATGGTTTTGTGTCGCCAGATAAGAGTCATTTGCTAAGATCCAATCGTACTGTTGGTGAGAGGGCAAAGAGTACTTTGTTCAGTTGTCATAAAGCTAGCATTGGCATCTCTCAGTTATATCGACTTCTCCATGTCAGTGAGGGTGGGTTTCAGAATGTTGGGTGCACAAAGAGGGATTTGCAAAACTATTTCCGTGACCTCAGAACAAAAATCAAAGATGCAGATGCACAAATGTTTGTAGCACATCTTGAGCGAAAGAAGGAAGTAAATCCTGCCTTCTTTTATGACTTCATGGTGGATGAACAAGGACGACTTGTTCGTGTATTTTGGGTGGATGCTACATGCAGGAAAAACTATAGTGTTTTTGGTGATGTGGTTTCAGTAGATGCAACATATACCACCAACCAGTATCACATGAAATTTGTGCCATTTACAGGAGTCAATCATCATTTGCAAAGTGTTTTCCTTGGTGCAGCATTCTTAGCAGATGAAAAGATCGAGTCATATGTATGGTTGTTTGAGACCTTTCTTAAGGCTATGGGTGGAGTACCATCTCATCTGATCACAACAGATGAAGATGCGAGTATGATGGCTGCTATTGCTCAGATTCTACCAGATACAGCTCATAGATTTTGCATGTGGCATATCATGGAAAAGGTTCCCGAGAAGGTCGGGCCCTCTATAAGAAACGATGAAACTTTTTGGGATCGACTAAACAAGTGTGTTTGAGGGACCGAGAATTCAGATGATTTTGTGACACAATGGAATTCTCTCATAACAGATTATGAACTTACGGGGAATGAGTGGTTTTCCACTAGGTTTGCCATTCGCGAATCATGGATTCCGGTATACTTTTTAGACATACCTCTAGCAGGAATGCTTAGGACTACATCACGATCGGAGAGTGCAAATTCTTTTTTTTAACCGCTTCATTCATAGAAAGTTGACCTTTGTTGAGTTTTGGCTAAGATTTGACACAGTTTTGGAGTGCCAGCGCCAAGAGGAGTTGATAGCTGACAATGCAAGTCTTCACACCACTCCTAGATTGGTGACACCATGGGCCATGAAGAAGAATTGTAGTGTCATATATACACATGAATTTTTCAGTAAAATCCAGGAACAAATCGTGGCTGCAAGAGACCATTGCATTATTCAATGTATTTCAGTGTGAAGATGCAAAATTTTTCACCATCAGTAGCCTATTTGGCATAATTTATTTCGCATCTGAGAGAGTTGCATAAGTAAACCTAATCTATAGGAGAGAATCCCTTTATCCTAATCACAACCCTTCTCTTACACTTGCATTCCATTTACTTGTTCACTTCAACCTTCAGTTCACAACACAACACACACATTCCATTTACTTATTCTTTGAGTATTCCGATGTTTAAGTTAGTTAATGTTTCGCTTGTTTCTTATGGATTTTATATAAACCTTGGAATACTCAAAGATTAAAATGCTATGACTAACCCATGCGCTTGCGGTTAGAATTTCGGGTACCCAGACCTCTCTAACAATGCACTGTATAATGTCACAGTAAGAACATTCAAGAAGATTAATCATGCTATCAGTAGGCCCATTGAATAGGCCCACAAGCGTGGGCCCTTTAAAACTTAAATAAGAACACAGATTCAGTTCAAATAATATTTGAAATGAGGGCATATGGCCCCATTAGCCCGCTCCAGGCAATAAAGTGTCCTCTAAGTCTGGGTATGGGTTTTTCCCGTGACATCGAGCACGACTAGATAGCTAATCGGGGGTAAAATTGCCCCTGTCCCAGCCCCGTCAGGTCCCTGAATTCCAGCGGGGCCCGCAGGGGAGGCTGACGCGACGCGGCAGCCCAACGAGGGAGCTTTGCGCGACGGCGACGACGAGCTGTGGCGCGGGCGGCAGCGAGCGTTGGCGTGAGAGCAGGCGACAACGGTGACCGATGGCATGGGAGAAGGTGGCTACGACACGATGGCGAACGGAGGCGCGAGAGCACGCAGCAGGGCGGCCGCGAGAGCCGGCGACGACACGACGGAGCAGGCGGCGGGGTTGGGCGAGACTGCAAGAACAGTTTGGCGAGATGAGGAAGGAGACAGGCGGCTGTTTGGTCCTCCACTTGTGGGTTGTGCTGGGCTAAATCAATAATTGAGCCAATTCTCAACTGATTTCGGGTCACCGTGACTCCTCATGGGGCAAACTCATCCCCGTCCCTGACCCGCTAGCCCCGCGGGTCAAAAATCAGCCGTGTCCCCATCCCCGTCTGGTCGGATCCCCGTGGAGCCCCGTTACCGGCGGGGAAATGGCCGGGACTAATAGTTCGCATGCCATTTGAGATCTAATTAGCATTGAATCTTAAAATTTACAGCAATAATTTTCAAAATAAGTATGGATTAAAACATGGAGATTATGTATCATGAAAGTATATTTTCATGATGAATCTAAAACAGATTAATATTATATTTAAAACTACAATTTCTTTTGCAAAAATTATGGCCAAAGAAAGAGTTGTTTTGTTTTGCTCAATTCTTAACTATATTTATTTTATGAAAACGGAGTGTGTAGATGACTGATGGTGGCGCTGAGAGCAAAACATAGTCGGGGGTCAAAAAGGTAGCACGCTCCTCGCAGAGATAGCATTTCAGCATATTTTTTTTTGGAAGAATCAGCATTTTCAGCAGTTACTACTTACGACTACTCCCCCGAATGGCAAAGCATCCCAGTCAGATGACAATTAAACTTGAAGCCCATTGAGATTTGGGCCTCAAGTTTGCAGAAACGTTTGACATGGCTAAGCATAAAATCCTCCTCTAGGAGAAGCCTGGAAAATACTAAGTCTGAAGGCTGAAGCAACAACGTCAAGCTCTCTTCAGCAAACCTGAGCAGCAGTGTCAAGAATTCTCGTGAAACCCACTAGGAGAAGCAACGCAAAACAAATGAACAAAACAGGATCGAGAGGCTTGGGAGAAGCAACGCAAAAAGAATGAACAAAACATGATGGAGTGGCTTAATTTGGTCCGTGACATGCCCTGGAAACAAGGAGGAGGCCACATCTGGCCGCGACGAATCGGACAGGTCAATTTGCGGCTTCGTTGTCGAAGCGATTGCCAATGACAGGCTGCGCGTTTGAGGGTGCGCATTACGTTATGTGTTCTTATTGAACACCACAAGCAAGCCAGTAATCAATCACCGCAACGACAAGAACAATTTGTCCAAGTAATAGGAATTTCCCTCAACTGCAGATTACGTTTCCAGCAGCCGTTTGATACTTGATACGGTCTCGAACGATTTGCAACGAAACGCGCGACGGAGCAGTCCACCTATAGCTAGCTAGCCCAATCTGAATCCGCGGAGCAGGAGGAGGAACAGGAGACGGCGCCGTCGTGTTGCGATATCACGTACACTACACCCATGATTTCCTCTCACACGCCTACTAGAACCATGTTGAAGGTACCCGACAATCATGCATCACGCGTATGTTGGTCCGTGGCGGCACGTGTCCCCCTTCACATGATGGCGCATTAATTAATTCGTTAATCAGCACAAAACCATTCGTGCTCGTCAAGCCATCGGTCGTCGTCCACGATCACGCGACCGGGGGTGTGCTAGCTGGCTCGATGGTTTAGGTTTGGTTGTTTGACGATCCCAACGACCTACCTGAACGCCGCCACCCCTATAAATACCCCTGCACGCCCAAAACAATCTCCTGCAACCAAAGCGTTAACCATCTATCGGCGATCGAGAAGAAGCGCTAGCGAGGGGAGGAATCTGCAGCGGCGGCTGCGAACATGGGCTCCCTCGGACCGATGGAGTTTGCTCCGCCGCAGCACGTCAAGGGTGGCAAGCCACCGGCGTCGACGACGACGGCCGGCCATGGCCATGGCCAGCGGCAGCAGGAGGTGAGCAGGTGCGGCGGCGACGTGGGGTTCCGGATGCCGCTGCACTACCCGCGGTACAAGAAGGCGGACTACGAGGCGATGCCGGAGTGGCGCGTGGACTGCCTGCTCCGGGAGTACGGCCTCCCCGTCGCCGGCGGCCTCGACGACAAGCGCCGC
This sequence comes from Eragrostis curvula, assembly GCA_007726485.1. Lineage (NCBI taxonomy): Eukaryota > Viridiplantae > Streptophyta > Magnoliopsida > Poales > Poaceae > Eragrostis > Eragrostis curvula. The sequence continues at coordinate 56,462,693 of CM017439.1, forward strand.
TTCGCCATGGGCGCCTTCCTCTGGCCCGACCAGTACTAGATAGAGATCGATCATGTCGCAACGCGTTCTTGAGACGGCTTCCCATCTTCTCCAGATGATCAGTTCCATCCCCTAGCTACAAATGATGCAAGTTTGGAGGCCTTCCTCTGAAACTTGCTCCTACATGCATGCATTGAAAGTTGTCTCGCAACTTCATCATTCTGACCGACTTGTCGCTGCTCCTCGCCGGCGGCGTGGATGGTGCCGTAGTGGAATCTTAGCGTGTACGTGCTTCATGTGGCTGGGCTGCCTATGTATGTTACACTAGTATATGTGCGGTGTGATATCATCGTTATATTACGAATTACTTGTGCCTGCTACTATACCTGGCGTGCATTTGCAGAGTTCCTTCCATCCGCTCACTGTTATACCTTTCGTACGTGTACTAATCAGTTAAACTTGTATTTGATTACTATGGCATGATTGTAAATCCAGGGAAAAGATGTTGCTCTGTTGTCGCTCTGCTGAATGGGATGAACCATGCGAGCCGCAGAGGACTGGCTTATGTCCCTCCTGTTCTCAACGTACAACATTCAGAATGTCTTTGTGGACTTGCGGTTGGCAGCATGCCATGCTAAGACCGGACATTGGCTTCAGGAGGCAAACCTTGTTTCATGGCAGACATGCCATTGCCATCCCCTTCTTTCTGTCTCCATGAATCAATCATAGTGTTTACATGCTGCTGGACACCTCATGCTGTCACGCGGTCGCATTCAACAGTTTTAACAAGACAGAAGCGCGCTTCCTTTGTACAGTATATAACAGTTCTTATCGCAACAATCAGACGTGTGTTCATCAGCAGGGAATGATTGCCAGCACAATTATTTGCAGGCATACTTGGTCATAACCAACTGAAACAAGAAACTTGAAACATCTCATCACTCATGCCACCACAGTTTTCGCACACCAGTTTTCCCACCATTCATGCAACCACAGTATGCAAATTCAGGAAGCCTCCTAAACCGGGGTTGTCTGACAAGCCCCGAACTCAAAAAATCCATCTGATTAGACGAAGAAACATGCAAAAATTGTAACTGAAAATCCATCTGACAAGATGCCGAAAATAATTCCTATGTATCATATAGGGGTATACGCAATTAAATGCTTCAAAGATAGAAAACAGAATAAAAACATGACATACTGCATACAGCAGCAGCAGCATCGCCCATAGTTCAGACAGTGATCCAATGTTGAATTAATAAGGACCTGCCACAAGATTTGCTTGTGGATCATAAACGGACAACACTACAGTTCCTAGAATTCACAGTTGAATATCTATTAATATGACCATTCCCCTTTTATTTATATCACAAAGGGGTTGCTATGACAAAGCACACACAACCACTATTACAAAGCACAGGCGATCACAATTACAATTCGATCACAATTACAATTCGCACACGATCGTTATAGCGCAGCAGTCCTGACTGATCATGACACACGATCACACCAGAGAGCATGGGAGTTACTTGAAACGAAGATGCAATACCGAATGGAGGGTGCCTGATGTAGTGAGGGCGCCAGGCATTACAGCCAGCTGCGGCGTGAAGAAGCACTTGGCTCTATGTAATTGCCAGACTTCCAGTTGCGAGGTGCAGAGGTACTAGCCTCGGCGTAGTTGGCGGGCTTCTTTCCAAGGCTCATACCATCAGCAAACATTGACAGCATGTTACCACCATGGACACGCCCCTCAGGCACTGGAACAGACACACGATGAGCAGCCTCTGTAGGATGCATGAAAATGCTCTGCCTGTTTGTTTCAGTGCTTGATGGGTGATCTCCATGAGAAAGTGCATTGCTGAGAATACTGAAACTACCAAATGACAGCCCCCCATGAACACTATTGTCATCCACCAGTGGGTTGTGTTGAACACATAGGCCTCTTTTGCCTCTTGCAAGGCGGTCACAAGCAGGGCCACCAGATCCAAGCTCAGAACCCGGATGCCCCCATAAGCAACGTTTTCCTCCACCATGCGCCTTGCAGAAATCAGTGCTGCCTTGTGCACTCTTTAAACAGCCAGCTGATTGGCATCGCTTGCCCCCACCATGACCAACACAGCGGTCAGTACGGCCTCGTGCACTCTTCTTACATCCTTCTACCACACACCTCTTCCCACCTCCATGTGCAACACAGTATTGGGTCCCACCATGCACACTCTTCGTGCAACCTTCTGCTGAACAACGCTTTCCACCCCCGTGCCCTTTGCAGAATGGGGTACTTCCCTCAGCACCTTTTGTACAATCAGGATGTGTGCATCTTTTGCCACCACCATGCCCTTTGCAAAAATTAGTGCTCCCCTGAGCTCCCTTGTCGCAACCAGCATGCTGACAGCGGCGACCACCTCCGTGAGCAATGCACAAGCCTGAACGCCCTTCCGCGCTCTTTGTACAGCTCGGCTTTTGACACCTCTTCCCACCACCATGCTTGATGCAGCGACCAGATTTTCCTCGTGCTGCTCGTTTGCATCCTTCATGGCTACAACGCCGGCCACCTCCATGGGATATGCAACGATCAGTACGGCCCTCAGCACTCTTGGTACATCCAAGATGTTCACAACGCCTCCCCCCTCCATGGGCCTTACAGAAAATGGTCTTGCCCTCAGCTCCTTTATTGCAGCCTTCCTTTTGGCATCTATTACCCCCACCGTGTGCAATGCACCGCCCTGATGAGCCTCTAGCTCCTTTTACACATCCTGGGTATGAACAATTTTTAGTGGCACTGCTACGCTGCTGTGAATGGACTAACCCGGAAGTACAGGCTGCTGGACTGTTTGGCAGTTGGAGAGCTGTTGCTGTTGGAACCTGATTAGAGCTTTCTGGAAACACTTGATTCATAGAAGCTAATTTGTCAGCCTGATTAAGGAAAGACAGCACCATTCCGCCAGAAGGTCGGCGAAGAGATGTAGATCCTTCATCGACTGTTGGCACTAAAGCCATAACATGTGGCGGGACAAATATGTCTTGATGTGCAGTGGCTCTATTTAGGTCTGCATCCGTGACACCAGATAGGGATGGCGCCAAAGATAACTTAAGATCCAACCCAGGCTTCTTCAAAGTCCTAGAATCACAAGCCTGTTTAGTCATCTTTGAAGTACCTTCACTGCCAAGAGATAACTTAAAATTTATGTCATAATCCATACAGGACCCATCTTCACTTCCTTTAGCAGAAGAAACAGTGCAGCCAGTAGCCATGCTCTGCTTGCTGCTATCTGAGCTTGACGAATCGCCCAGACATAGAGACAATTCAGTCCACTTTCTCTTGTTCCCTCTAGGAGGTAGCACATCAAGTTGGCTAGATCCAGCTGCTGGATGGCTGACAGACGGAATGACAGCACGTTGATTCTGAAAGCCATTTGGATTTGAGAAGCTTATTGTGAATGCTGAGTGCCCACGCCTGGGTTCCATTGCTCCTTGACTTAGCTAATATTTAAGGGAAAGTACCAGCTAGCCTCACTTCCGGGTTTAATAATTGTCTATAATGCTACCAAGTTAGAAAGTCTAGGGTAGTCAGCAGCCTTCATTATCTTTGCAACCTCCACTGACAAAACCATGAGTATCTTTACGATCCATTTTCCAGCGTGCTATACGAAGCGATGTTATTTAATTACCAACCAATCACAGTGCTAGACCTGTGAATATCCAACCAAGTGGCTGCAAATTTCTGCAAGCAGTGAAAATAAACACAGGTGAGATAAGTGCTCATGGCTTAAAATAATGCACGGAGATAGGGACACGCACTACAGCTGAATAGAAATTGGGTATCATGGTTTTTGGGTGAAATTCTATAGTACTAACGGAGGGAGTAATACTGTATCTAAAATGTATTGTTGAATCTTGACAATGCAATTGGCAAGGAGAAACAGATTTACTGCTTATTCAAAATTAAGGTGGAAGAATTCTAATTGTGTTGAAAATACGGGAAAGGATGCAACAATCAGAGTGTGGAACATGCTAGACAACTCAATCGATGATATAATAATGGTACAAGAACAAGAAATACATAATAGAAAGCTTTTCCTGAGTGGTACTCCAACTTTTTGTGAGTTATATTTGCAAGAGCTCTTTTAATCTGTAATAAGCAGAACAGCAGGCTCATTTTGCAATTTTCATCCGAATCATTCACCAATGCGCTAATATGATAGCTACTGTATCTTTTAAATATGTTTCTCAACTTGTCCTAGGGAATGGCTAGCCAGGTGAGACAGCAACACTCAAACCATTTTCCTTCTGGTTTGTTGACATATACTGTTGGCCTAGGAAACTGTTGTGGTTGTTCATATATAGCACCTCTATACGAGGGTTGTCTTTCTTTCAACCAGTGATTGTATTAAAAGTCTCAAATCCATGAATGCAATGTAATGATAAAGAAAAACAAGGTAAATGGTTTGAGTTCCACATATTCGCAAATGGCACCGTATTAGCGCATAGGGTTTAAGTAACTACTGATATGAGCAATGATTCATAAAATCTAGGTGGCCAAGAATTATGTAACAGAGCACCGAAATGGAACATCTAAATACTAAAGTTCTGTTAATAAAAATACTCAACAGATGAATTTGAAGCTTCTGAGCCGTACCAGAAAGACTTAATGAGCAACATGCCACATCTACTGGAAGTTGGTAGCTCTAGTGCTTCGCAAGGTTTCTCTGCAAAAATGAAAAGCAAAACGAAGATTAACAACCCTGGATACAAAAAGGGAACTGTTTAACACAGAAACATATCCTAAATAGCTTTAGTAGCACCCTCAGGGAACCAGGTTTGACTACTGGGAGCAAATTTTCAAGCTGGGGTTGTACGTGTAACCACTACAGTTTCCTTCAGAGATAAACATGTGGCCCACGTGTCCTGGGCACCCTGTGGCGCATCTAGGCAGCCAGCCTTCGGGGCCTTTTCTCGACCAAGCCAGGAAGCGATTCCCTTACATGAAAGCCATCGGGGTGGTCTTTCCCCATCGGTTGAGTTTTTTTTTAATACATCAATATTAATTATACTTCTAGAAATTAATCAGGTTCAGGTCAAGTGGCAAGATGATGGAATAGTCCTACTATGAAAATAAGCACACCACTAGATTGTTAAGAAAATATCCAAAGATTAAAGCAACAAAATTTTATTTCCCATGTATGCTTGGGACATTAAACCGTGAAAAACCAGAGTTTGTAAAAAATATCGGAACCAAGAATATTACATGTCCTAATCATTGCCAAAAGGAAGAAGAAGCATATATCGGCAAAGGGCCGATAGGACTGAATTATTGTTCTGGATAGGGACCATACTAAGACAGGACAATAATATTCTACATTCTTCTGTTTTTTTTTGAACAAATATTCTGAACTCTTCTCATACCAACACGAAGATGGAATTTTATCGATCAGGTTCACAATCAAGGAGGAATTTTATATCAAGTAATTAAATGATACACTCATCCACATTTCATAAGCAAAAACCATAAAAACAAATGAATCTTCTAATAACTTAATATTATAAGGGAGATCAGAATATTCACTGGAAAAGAATAGTCAAAGGAATCGGCTGTTTTCATAATTGAAACTTGTAAAGAAAAAACAACAGTCTCAAGGCAAAAAAGAATTGAAAGCATAACAAAAGCCATGTATAAAGTATTAATTATGCTCCCAGTGCTTTGGTGAGCTTGTAGAAAATGTAACCAGATCTAGACATATAAGCGATACATCTACAGGATCTAACTAAAAGGTAACTTTCCAAGTCATGGAGATTGTATTTCGGAAGCACAGTATTGTATATCCCTTATCAGTCTTCTCCAAACAAAATAACTAAACATTGGAGGAGGATTAAGAGAACACAGTCCACTCCAAGCAATGAAAGAGTATAAATTCACCACAATAACAAACCAAATGCTACTCTAACTTCTCCATGCAAAAATAAATCTATGAGAAAAAAGAGAGAAGCATCAACAACTCAATTCAGGTTCCTCTGCTCTGACCCAGGCCCAGGCACCCCCAAAGATCGGACTTTTTAGCGCACTAAGCCACGACGAGCCCCATGTCTAAGAGCAGCATAACAACATCAAACTCTACTCGCTCAACGCATCTTCTACACCCACGACAGCCCAATTTCTTGCGAGCGCGTCTGCAGCAAGAACACAGGCTAAACTAACTGAAGGAATCTCGCAGGCTCTCCTCCCGAATTCAGCACCGCACGCACTAGAGAGAATAAATGAAAGATCCTGTGGTAGCTTACTACGGCACGAGAACAACGAAAGCATGCATGCAGCAAGCCATACCAACCTTCCAACGCTCCTGAGCACTACGCCGGAGCCGGGAAGGATCAAATTGCAGCTCACCACGGCCTTATATACAGAAATTCCGACACCGCGACAAGGAACCGAGGGCAGGGAAAAAAAATAACAGAGGAAAGCAATCGAGAGGAAGCCAACGCGAAATCTCCGCGCAAACTTCGCTCTGAAAAAAGAAATCGCCCATCGCGAAAACGACGCCGTCTTGGGGGCGGCGCGCCACAAGGAGAGGGGATACCTATGCGGCGGAGGCGGCAGAGGCGGCGGGGGTCGCGGCGTCGTCGTCGTCCAAGCCTCGGGGACGCAGAAGGAGGGGGAAAGCGAGAGGCGGTGGTGGTGCGATGCGATGCAGGGACGGGGAGAAATGGAGCAGAGCAGAGGGAACGAGAGAGAAAGGCCTTGGGGTGGGCGTAATTAGGATATTCGATAAGGGCTTTCACGGAAAACCTGCTCTTCGTTTCGTCCTCTACCAGGGGCGCGTGACGCAAGTTTGTTTGAGTTTTAGCGAAAAAGACCCTGTCATAAGTTACATTTTTTTAACTATACTATTTTATTAAAAATTCTTGAAAACCCATTTTGGACATGAAAGGAATGAGAGGCCGGATATGCTTTGCAGGCAAAAGATGAACAAGATTCTCAAGGTATGACTTCTTGTATATTAGGATGCTTGCATCACACATCTTCGCAGATATTCTTATTCGCTAAAAAGATATATAGCCATATAGGGATCACCAAATCTTGAGGGAGCCAGTTGCAAATGAGAGATAAATTAGCATGAAAATATCACAGATTAATTAGCGAACCGGATCAAATACCATTGTTTAGTGTACAAATGGCTAAGTGTTAGGGGGCAGGGCCTACATTCGTCTCAAAGAAGCTCCGGTAAAGATTGATCTAGTACCATATGTATGAGGATCTGGGTCTATTACTTAAAAGCTTGTTTACAATCATAATAGAGACAGAAATGAATAAAGTATATTTTAAAAAATTTGTATAATATAGCAATATGAATTGCTCCAATATCTCATATGAAATCTAATGCAAATTTCTCCTGACTATCGTCCAGTAATCGCCGGAACTAATTGGTTGAAAAAGAATCACGACCCAGATTTTATTTAAAACAACCTTAGTGGATATTTTGAGATCGCATATACGGTAATGCTGATAAGGATGCAAAAACCGTAAATACGACAACTGAGAGGGGCCTTGTCCAAAAGATGTTACTATGAAACAAGCGAAGCCGCCCGGAAGAATCTCCCCTGCTTGCGCGCGGCGCACCAGTCTCGGCGGCGCACCTCGCATCCATGCTGCCTCTCCTCGCGCCCTGCCACCGACGCTTGGGTCCCGCATTGACCAGTCCCACACGTCAGCCCCTCCCCACGCGGGCGGCGTGCGCGGGGACAGGACGCGGCCCGTCACGAGTGACGCGATCCGCACCCGCGCGCCCTGGGAGGGGCGGGCCCCACCGAGCCGCGCGAGGGATGGTCGCGGCGGCCGTCCGGATCGCTTTCTCGGTGCCTTTGAATTTTCCCGCTGACGTGGCCCCCTCAGATCCCTTGTTTCGTGGCCTCCTACGGCCCACGCTGCGTTGCTTCACGAGCTCTCCCACTTGCATCCAGTAGGATCAAGTGAATGTGTCGTTTGTAAATTTTAAATCTGATGATGAAGGGGCGTCGCGATGTTGTTTTGTTTCCTAGGAAAAATATCTAAGAACAACTCGCATCCAATCGAATGGAGTGGTACAACATTGCATCAACATTGCCGATGTCGAGTAACTAATCCTCTAAGAACCCGAATTATTTTATCGCGAAAGAAGCGAAGTTTCTCTTGATATCAAGGCAACATAAAAATTTGAAGAAATACTTAGTCGGAGTGACGATATCAAGGCCTTACCCATCATTATTATTACCTGACCAACGACGTCCGACTTTCGTTGCTTGTACTAAGCGAGATTCCTGATTCACTGGCCGATGTCGAGATCACGTGCAATTGCAACATAAACTTATTAACTATACGTTATGTTGTCCCGGTCCTTGCAAGAGAAAAAAGAAAGAAAATATGTTGTTCTAGTAGGACTCGTCCACTCTTGGTAATAAAAGGTCGGGGTGGTTTTTCTATTATGGTTTCGTTGAAGCATACGATCACGCGTCGCGTCACCGCACCCCACAAAGGTTTCCAAAATGACAAGGCTACGATGCGCACATTATCTTTGTTAATTAGCAACGTGGATGACCCGCTTTGGATCCCGGTTTACCTCCAACCAAAGCTTAATCTCTTTTTTTTTTTTTTGGCGATGAGCTTAGATCCCTATACATTGTTCGATTGTTAGGTCTAGATCACTGTCATCTCACACTAGCAAGCAAATTAACAGTTTTTTTAGCGTTATGATGTGTGGTAGCCTGGGGGACCTTTCATCGCAAAAAAGAAAAAAGCTCAGGGGACCTTTTTACGATGATGCGGAGTCGTCGGAGCGCAAATAATTAAGGTTGTTTTTCGCTGGAGGAAGTCGGTGGGAAATGATAGGTGCTTGTAGTATTTCAGTGCGGTAGGTTCATTGCATCTAGACACGTTACGTACTGTGGCCAGCTTCAGTAACGTGGCATACAAAGTGCCTTCTGATTCATTTGTACCGTCGCTCCGCTTCTGCTGAAAAAACGTTCGTTTGGAAAACAAAAGCAGTATAGGCCAAATCCAGCTGCCAAAGCCAAAGAGGCGCCTCTTAAACTCTACCCATGTCCACAATACTCTCAAATTATATCCATGTCCAAAATATTAATTTATAGTGCCACTAGTAGAAGAGAGGGCGCCAGCATAAATACAGCCATAAAATACCAACCGCACAAGAATTATACGTCAACGAGATGTATATCATGTGCTTAACACGCTACGCGTGTCGGGGACTCAAAAGTAGCGCAAGCACGTCAGGACTCGAAAAGTTGACAGGAAAAACAAAAGCAAGAGATCCAGTGGGCGATATCGTGCAGTGGAATATGCACTCGTGATTCCCAACCCGGGCGTCGTGTTCCTCAGCAACGTGGAATCTACTCACGGCGTAAGGTCCACACGACGGCGAGTAAACGAGGTGCTACATGAGAGCACGTGAGCAAAATATCACCGGGCAATAGCCGGTGCAACATTTTTCCATAGGGGTGGGTACATGATGGCGCGGCCTGACAACGACGACGACTGTGAGGAAAGCACGACGACAAGGAGCAGAAATTGCAGAGGTAAGGGCGATCACAACATTTGTTTTTGTTTTTGCCTTTTCGACTACCCTTTCCAAATCAGCTTCTCAGGTATACATGGACCGACCTGAGCTGTGCAGCTTCAACAGTCTTTCACAATTGCTGGCCCATTCTCTCGTTCCTGATACCTGACAGGTTCAGATGACAAGAATTGCACATGATGTTCAACTTCCATGGGGCGCTGGGGCGCTGCGAAGAAGTCTTTCATCCCAGATTCGCCATCGCTGCTGTGATCAATGGAAGTGAGTCCCGGGGCCCTCATGATATTAACATGTGCCATGGCAGATACAGAATTGGGAAATTTTTAACAGGGCCAAATAAGGAGTTCAACCCACATATACCATGTAGGACGAACCATGTTGAAATGAATGGTTCATGTTGCTGTGAACTTTGTCCTAGCAAAAATTCTTGTCATGTGCCTGCCAGAACTTAGTGCTAGCAAAAATACTGGTACTGGGATAGCAATGGGGCACCTGGTACTAGGATTTCTACCCTACAGCTACAAGAGAGCACACCTGCCTTACTAAACACAAGTACAACATGGTTTACTCCAGCTGATAGGCTCACTCCAAAAATTATGTTTGTGTCATCCAAGACCGAAAGTTGACGATGAAGTAGTTCACCTCGATTTGGTCTCTGCTTAATTCTTTCATAAGAACCAACTTGTCTAAAGTTGGTGAGTCGATTATCATATAGAGGTTTCAATATAGAAGCAACCACTGGATGTGGATACCTGCATAGTCTATTGGGAAATCGAACCATTGTTCAGTCAAGACATCCCTTCAATTGACAGTAACCTCTCTTGTCCTGTTTCTGTTTCAAGCATCATTTGCTAATGAAAGTTCCGATTAAATACTTCGGCGTTTCAAGTGAATACAGTGAAACCGAACTTGGATTTTAGAAGTCTGCACACTTTTTTTTTCCTTTGCACCAATATGTGCTAATTATTTCATATATGTAAGCTTTCTATATGTATCAATCAACCCACTGTTTCTGTGATTCTACAATAGATGCGAGCATATGACCTTGCTCGTAGTCAATAAGTCTTCCTTCATGAATGGAACTTGCATGGTGGCTTGATGTGGTCAAATTCAACACTTGACTCTTTAACAGTTACATTTGAATTTCAGAAGATAGAGTTAATAAACAGTAAGAGCTTGCAGCAAGGTTTGAATACCAATTATTATTACGATACTCTTTGTTGAGGTTTTACACTGACAACATGGCTGCAAAACTGTAAAACCCGGTTTCAATTCTAATGTCATAGTTGGTCACCAAATCTATGACAGCAAACACATAAAGCTATTCAGGATCACAATTAATAATTATATTCAACTTTCTTATCAACAATCAAGCAAGTTACCCAAGCCAAAGTTACAATGTCCATCTCGCACTAAAAAAATGCTCTTCTTTAGAAGTGATCAGGTAATACAATTGACTAGCATGCACCTTTCTCAAAATGAGCAACAAAACTGATGGAATGAACAGAGGATTCGGAACCACTGACTGACTGGAAGCATTTGGAACACACAAACAAAGTGAATTTTGTTGAAATGTACTCCTTGAAGATACAAAAGGCAAACTTGCATGCTACTGTACTACCAGCCGTTTGTAACTACATAACTTACAATTTAACTTAAGCTGCAGCAGGATCAAGTATTGGGTCAGCAGGGTATTCTTCATATCCACTTATGCCCGTGATTCTTAGCCTTGTGTTTGGCTACAAAATAAAAGCGAAATTGCAAGAATTAAAACAAAAATACAGTTTGTACTGGAGTTTGCAATGTAAAAACCTGATTAAGTATTTATCATTATACTTTCACCTTTCTTGAGGATCTGAGGATCTTAGTGGACACATACCTGTCTGTGACCAAGTTTCCTCTGGTACTTCTTCTTCTTCTTGTACTTGAAGACAATAACTTTATCATCACGTCCCTGTGCAGCGAATAATTAGAATAAACCAGTATCAACTAATCATATAACCATCTTTTTTTCCCAACAACATGCAGAGTACATACCTGTTCTTCCACCACTGCATGAACAGCAGCATTGGTCACCACTGGCATGCCAATGTAAGCTTTGTCTCTAGTTGACACTAGTAGAACCTTGTTCAATATTATCTGCAAATTAGACACCATCTGAGAGTGAAACTTCTAACTAAATACAAAGCAATGTTGAGGAAGGCACTGAACTCGAGGGCATATTTGTTAACTTGTATGAAGGATTGATAATGTATTGCTATAAAAGACAAATGCATCACCAAATAGAAAGGATTCTAAGCGAAGCCATACTTCCACTCAATAGCTGATACTAAAATTGCTATCATAATTACAGGGGTGATTATTTTGATTCTGGTACCCACAATATGATATTGCATAATCGCAGAATTTACTATCTGCAAAGCGCATCAGCGATAGTATGTTATTGCACATTGAGGGAAAAAAGGATGCCATTGTAGTAGATTTCAGTTAATTCCTTTTCACCCCAATTGTTACCCATCACCCTTTCTGCTCATCATCCTCAACACGTATGCCTTCTTCGTATATTGAATTGGTGGTCTACATCAGCTCAAAAGAAAATGAGGAAACAAAATTTAAAATTATTTACTTTAATCTTATCCCCCTTATTTCCTTTGTTCCCAACATATTATCGTTTTTGCAATTTGGATGCATTGACTCAGGTTTTTTTAAAAAGAAAAGTGTGACGCCTGTCGCCAGAGCTAATGATACTACCAAGGTGGAATTCTTGTATGCATTCACAGCATTACATTGTGCTCTTTGGGTCAATGAAATGAGTTCTCTACTCTCCCAACATATCTGTGTATGCAGCAAAAAGCCAAAACTAATTTCTATTTTCCGTGGAGATTTGCATCATGGAAAATGGATGTGTAAGCTATAGTATTTGACATAGTGGAAATAATTAGTGGTCAATTCTATAAGAATACCAATGCAGTAAGCTAAAAATAGATGATTCTCCAAAGGACTTTCCTATTAGAGATGTTTATCATACAAATGCAAGTTTGGTTTTCTCATAGGAATATGCAGAGAAGGAACAATAACCAAACCTCATCATTGACATTGGCACCTTTCAATCTCTGGGTGTATATGTACCGGCCTGGCATCACAATGTACTGCCTGGAACCAATCTGCAAAACAGGGAAATCATCAATGTAAATCCTTCACTATTAAAAAATGCTCATGTGGCAAAGAACATACCAAGAATGGCATGCCGTGAGATACATTATATCACGTTCTGCCATGTCAATATAATATAAGTGGAAAAAACAGTCATTGTAAGGCTACTGCTAAACCATTTGGAAAGCTGCAATCGTCGGCATCATCATGTAAAGCTATGGCCCGTATAAACTGAACAGTAGTGGGTGCACATTCATGTGAGTTATATTTTCCATGCAGTGTAACACAAGCCGAAATGCTTTGCTTTACCACACGACAAATTGGTCCGTGCCTACTTCCTCGAGTGCAATTGACTAAATTACAGGCAATTCCGCATAAATGGGAGTCAAATTTATCAACATTTGAGACCAACATTGCAACATTGTTGAGGTGCGAGCGAAGGAGTAAAGCCAAAGCCAATAAACTCACCATGACAACGGCGAAGATGTCGGCGTCCTTCCCCGCGCCCGCGGCAGCAAGCTGCGCCTCTACGGGTTCCGGGACCGCGGATTCCTCCTCGGCGGCCTCCCCCTCGGGCTCCACGAACTCGACCTCCACGGGCTCAGGCGCCTCCTCCGCGGCGGCAAGGAGGCGCCATCGGCGGGGCGCCGGGGAAGCGGCGGCGAAGGATGCGAAGGAGCCGCGCGCGGAGGGGAGGGATGGGAGCGTCAGAGTTTTGGAGGTGAGGAGGCGGAGGGGCAGCGTGGCGGTGGCCATGGCCGCGGCGGGGAGCGACGGGTGAGAGTGAACAGGGGGTTTTGGGACGAAGGTGAGGGAGGGATAATATTGTGGATAGGAAGGGATCGCAGACCGTTCAGTTGGAGTTGATGGTTCAGATCAGTCGTCATGTTGGTCAAGGAGGCAAATATGCAGCTTCGGATTCCGCCATTTTCCCTTCATTTTTCAGTTTCGGCCCGGCTTGGCCCGTGAACAAGTCGCTCGCGAGAAGTACTAGGTAGGCCGCCAGTGGCCCGGCTTTCACTGAGCCCAACGGAACCGCCGCCCTCTCCCCTTGAGTTGTGACCTAGTACTCCACGAGCGGCGGCCGTTCGCCGGCGGCAACCATCGCCATGTTCCGGCCGCGCGCCGCTCGCTTCAGCACTGTCACTGTGGAGATGCGCCATGGGCTGGGCCCAGAGCCTCTGGAAGGCTGCACAGACACGGTGCTCGCCTTCCTCTACGCCTCGCTCCCCGCACCGCCCATCTCCGCCACCGCCTCCCTCTCCTGCTCCGCCGCCGCCGCCGCCGCGGGCCACGGAGGCGTCGACCGCATCAGCGCCCTCCCCGACGAGGTCCTCCTCCACGTCGTCGTGCGCCTCCCCGCCAAGGACGGGGCCCGCACCGCCGCGGTCTCCAAGCGCTGGGCCCGCCTGTGGCGGTCCGCCCCGCTCGTGCTCGTCGACGCCCACCTCCTCCCCGCCGGGAGTCGCCGCCCGCCCTCGCGCCGCGGCGCCGCCTCGCGAGCCGTCAGGGACGCCGTCTCCGCCGCCCTCCGCGCGCACCCGGGGCCCTTCCCCTTCGTCAGCCTCACCTACGGCTTCATGGAGGCCGTCGCTGCGGACCGCGCCTTGCTCGCGCGCTGGTTCCTGCTCCTCGCCACCAAGGGCGTCGAAGAGCTCGTCCTCGTCAACCGCCCCTCCCCCATCCCAGGGCTGCGCCTCCCCGCCGCCCTCTTCAGCTGCCCCTCCCTCCGCAGTCTGTTGCTCGGCGCGTGGGAGTTCCCTGACACCACCCTACTCCCGCGCGGCGCCTCTTTGCCCAACCTGCTGGAGATCATCCTTGGCTGCGTCACCATGAATGATCGAGACCTCGATTTCGTTCTCGCCGCGAGCCCCGTGCTGGAGATCCTCGCCATTGTTGGAAGCCCGGGCAGATTGACTGCTCGTCTTGCCAGCCACAGCCTGCGGTGCGCGCAGTTCGGCATGACAGAGCTGCAAGAAGTGTCCGTGATGGACGCCCCTTGCCTCGAGCGGCTCATCATTTGGAATCCTCAGAGCCACATTCGCCACAAGAGGAAAACGGTAACGAAGATCAAGATTCGCCATGCCCCTCAGCTGAGTACACTGGGATACCTGGAGCCAGGAGAGCACGTTCTGGAGATTGGCAACACCGTCATCAAGGTCTTAGTTTCCATTTCATTCATTCTTTCGATAAGTAACATATGCGGCACTGGTTCTTATCTTAAGGATATATGCCAAATCTAATATCAATGGCGTGCGATTCTTTCGGTGCATTGCAGGCTGGAACAAAGGCTAGCCCAAACACTGTTGTCCCGAGTGTGCGGATGTTGGCAGTGCATCTGCAGTTCGGAGTCTCCAGTGAAGTCAAGATTCTGTCAAGCTTCCTCAGATGCTTTCCCAACGTTGAGACCCTGTGTGTTGAGGTAAAATCAACTCCCTCTCCCTTCATTGACATTTCATCATCAGTAGCGGGCTGCATTAGATTCCTGCTGCATGATCCATGACTATATATATGGCTGAACCAAGCACCAAACATAATTTGCAGTCTGTGCCAACTTGTGAACCCACTGCCAACCTCAGCCACCAATTCTGGCAGGAGACCAGTCCAATTGAGTGCGTCCAGTCGCACCTCAAGATACTATCGTTCCGTGAATTCAGTGGGGAGCAAAGAGAGCTGGATTTCCTCGTGTTCATCGCTGAGAACGCCCCAGTGTTACAGAGGATGAACCTTGTTTTGAAATATGGTGGAGCGTGTGCTACGCGGGAAGAAATGGGTGCAAAATTAAGGGTTCTGGAATCTGCAAAATGGGCCTGTGGAGGCCACAAAATGCGCATTTTGGCGCATGGAGTTTATGGAGGATTTAGCCTTGGGAGCCTCAAAGCAGGATGTAATTCCACATATAACGACCCTTTTATCTGCCTTTGAGCTCAAACCCTGCCTATATATATGTTTAAACAGCGTAGATTTCTCTGTAAGTGGTTGGTGTTTCGGTACTTCTGTTGCAGTATCTACGTTGATGCTGTCTTTTGTTGTGTGTCCTTATTGATTATGCAAGTACTACAATGTTTTTATTTTGATGACGCTGGCTAGAGCAGATTTGCACTAACCAACATCATCAGGTTAAAAACATAGTGCCTCGTGAGTAAATCTTCATCACAGTCAAGCTTCATACCCACAATTCTGCACATAAACATTTTAGCTGTCGTTGGTAATCGATCAACATAGTACTGCTATACATCCAACAGGGTTGTACGACCACAACTCCATTGACTTAAATCATTGTGATGGTAATTCACTTTGTTTTAGATCCATTAGATCTCTGGTTGTATGTTATCATACTAATTAGTCGTACTTGAAACTTTCCATTTCGGTAACTGACTATCTACCTCGAAAATTCCATACAGATGATGGCAAAAATGAGATTTTGTGTTAGTTCAGAAGAACTTGATTTTGCTGTTCCATTCCAAGTGAACATTAATCTTTAACAACAATTAAAAAATGTTTTTTTTCTTCTTCTTTAGTTGTTGAGTCATTTGGCGATTTTGTAGTTCTTTTGCTTGCCAGCTTTTGAGCTTCTCAAACTGGAAGTAGATGATCCAGGTCCATAGAGAATTTACAAGTTCATAATTTTTCTCAAACTTATGTAATAGCGTGTACATACGTGGTCTATTAATTTGAGAAACAGTAAATATTAAACAGTGGCTATTACGAATATGATAATTAGCCTGTAATGTTCATTTGACGTTTAAGGCCGTCCGCCTTTGCCATCCGAGTTCATCTCAATTTCAAGTTGGATTGAGTTCAAATCGAGTTCAACTCAAATACCCGAATTCTTTTCTTTTCATCATATACATAGCGAATTGACCTTAGTCACAAACTGATGTGTGCTCTAGCGGTAGAGTTTATTGATTATTTTCCACACCAAGCTAAAGCGATTTCTAACCATTTTCACACAAATAAAATCTTAATGCAACTAATCCAGCATGAATGATAAAATCAAATATTTAAATTTAAAATTATTTAATTTATCCATTGCAATGCATGGATAAATTCCTAGTCCAATACTCAAATATAAAGAATGGGAAAACTGTGCAACATAATGCGAGGATCCAAACAACTCACTTTTCGCCATGAACCGTTTGTGTCAATGGATTGGTTTGGTCGGCTGCATGAACGAATGTTACCTCGATTTCGTGCTTGCCGTGAGCGGGTGCTCGAGACTCTTGCCATCTTTGGAAGCTTTGACCGACTGACGGCTCGTCTCGCCAGCCACAGCCTGCGCTGCACACAGTTCTGCATGTCAGACGTAAGGGAGGTGGCCGTGGTGGACGCCCCGACCCTGAAGCGGCTCATCATCTGGAATCTTCCGAGCAACCGTTCCCACGGGAGGAAAATGGAAACGAGGATCAAGATTGGCAGGCTGCTCCTCGGCTGACTACATTGGGATAGATCCAGGAGCACACGTTCTGGAGACAAGGTTTACAAAACCACGGTAAACCCGATCGGTTTTCGCGAAAACCGGAAAAAACCGGTCCGGTCCGGTTTACCCGATAGCTCGGTTTTCGATTTTAAATTTCAAAAGAAATTGAAATTTTGATGAAACAAAAAATATGTAAAAAAAACTAGATTGAATTTGCAGTCCAAAGGTGTAATCGAAACACGTAAATTCAATCATTTGGTCTGTCAAAAAAATCAAGCAAGCTGTGTTGAAAAGGGAAGGAAAAACCTTTCTTTAAAATCTTTTTCAAACCAGCAACATTCATCGATTTTTTTGACCAAGCAAATGACCGAAATTTTGTGTTGTTATTGCACCATTGCGCTTAAAATTGCATCTAGTTTATTTACATATTTTTGTTTTAATTTTTTCAGATTTTCAATTTTTTGTTTATTTTTATTTGGAAAAAGTCTATTTTACTTTCCGAACAATTCACTTTGTCTATTTTACCCCTAAACAAAATGATGGCTCACTTTACTCCCTCAAACAATTTCACTCGGTGCAATGTACATCCTATTAAAGTTTTTTCTTTTGTTTCTCATTCTACAACTGGACATACCGGTCCGGGCCGGTTTTTTCGTTAAAACAGTATTGTAAACCTTGTGAGATCGGTAACACTGTCATCAAGGTCTTGGTTTCCTCCCATTTCTCGATGAGCACTGCTATAGAGTAGACCCGTTTGGTAGACTTTTGTACGACCAGAAAATCCAATGGTTGAAATCACTCGGGTGGTGGTTCACATATCAATCAAATGACTTAAAACACTTGGTTGGACAAAAATCGGACAAATGGGTCTACTCTGAAGCATTTTTCTTTCTTTTTTTTTCTTTTTTTTTTAGCATCAACACCTTGCTTTATTCATCGATGATATTATAGGTGTTACATACGCCATCTGGCGGTTCAATAAACCAAACATGTCTGCCTAAAGCGGCATAAATCGAGCTCCTAGCGAGAACATGAGCATCAACATTTGACGCTTGCCCCTCATGCACAAATTCAGAAAATCTAAAATTACCGGCCCTTGCCTTAATCTCCTTGACAATATGACCGTAGATGCCTATACCTGATTCTTGCAAGTTCTTGATCACGCTTGCATTATCACACGCCGGCCTGAATTTCTGAAGTGCCAGATCGCTTGCAAGTGACAGTCCTTCTTTACAGGCAATCGCCTCCATCGTCTCAGGGTCGGTGATGCCTTCCAAAACCAGAGCCGATGCGCCTAGAAAATTGCCAGTAGTATCTCTTGCAACCGCAGAAGCTGAAGCTACTCCGGTATTCTTAGATAGTGCAGCATCAACATTTATTTTTGCCAATCCCACTGGAGGAGGTATCCAGCGAGGCCGGATTCCCTGTCCAGCAACTCTGACAACCTTTGGTGCTTTGGTTGTCTGCAGCTCCGAAACAAACTTTGATACAAAGCAGTGTGTTGACATAGGACTTTGGTAAATATTCTCATGAATGGCCTGCCTTCTTGCGTACCATATAGCCCAAAGGGTAACTGTAACTCGTATGAGTTCATCTTGTGACAGCGAGGACATCATCGACACAAGCCATCGCCGGGCGTCCAGATCTTCATTCACACACAAATATTCTGTGATCACTTCTGACTCTAGAGCCCACACACATCGCGACATGTTGCATTCAATCAACGAGTGTCTCCAAGAATCTGCCTCGCCACATATCGAACAAGAACTATTATCCGCCATGTGTCTATGGTGGAGTACATCCTTCGAGGGTAGTGAGCTCCTTGCGAGCCTCCACAAAAACACCCGGATTTTAGAAGGGACTTTGATCCCCCATAGGGTCGTCCATTCCTTTTCCTCAGCCTTCTGATTTGATCTACCTGCTCTTTTCTGCATTGATTTCTTAGCAATTAGCATTCTGTAGGCTGATCTCACAAAAAACATGCCACTCTTCTCGTGGTGCCAAGCCCAGTAGTCATCCTGACGTCGTGTGCTGAGAGGGATATTTGCAATTAATTCCACGTCGGCCGGAGTGAACCATTGCTGAAGCTTGACTTTATCCCATGCTGCCATGGTCGTGTCAATCAACTCTGAAACCATCTGAGGTGGATTAGCATGGTTGCACATAAACAGGCCTCCTCATACCATTAGTAGGCAACCAGTTCATTGACCATATACGAGTAGTCTCCCCCGTGCCAACTCTCCTAATTAACCCTTCTGCCAGAACATCTCTCCCATCGATGATGGAGCGCCAAATCCGCGAAGGAGCAGATCCCAGTTGTGCATCCAAAAAATCGACATTGGGAAAATACACAGCCTTCAAAACTCTTGCACTCAACGAACTAGTGTCCTGCAAGATCCTCCATGCTTGTTTTGCAAGTAATGCAAGATTGAAAAGCTCCAAGTCCCTGAAACCCAGACCACCCATGTATTTCGGCTGAACTATGTCATCCCAAGCTACCCAACAAGTTTTCCTTTTGCCGTCTTCACAACCCCACCAAAAATTGCGCAGCAAGCCATCAATATGTTGACAAAGCCCGCGCGGCAGTCTGAAGCATGACATTGAGAACGTTGGGATAGCTTGCACAACCGACTTGATAAGGACCTCTTTTCCTCCAGCCGATAAACATTGTTCTAGCCATCCTTGGACCTTGTTCCAAACTCTATCTTTTAAATATTTAAAGGCACCAATAGTAGCAACTCCTACATCCGTAGGCATCCCTAAGTATTTCTGGTTAAGGGATTCGTTCTGTACCTCCAGGATGTCCTTTATTTCCTCTCTCAGACTCTGACGGCACCCCTTAGCAAAGTGGATAGATGATTTGTCCACATTTATTTGCTGCCCCGACGCCATACAGTATAACCTCAGCACTTCTTTAACCTCATGAGCGCTCTCCCTATTTGCTCTGAAAAACAGCAGGCTATCATCTACAAAGAGTAGATGGCTAACCGTCGGAGCCGACTGAGCCACTTTAATGCCATTGAGAACGGATGATTGGTTTCTTGATTTCAAGAGGCACGAGAGGCCCTCTGCTGCTAACAAAAACAAATAAGGAGATATGGGATCACCTTGTCGGATACCCCTCGAAGGCACGAACTGCTCGAGACATTCTCCATTCAACAACACAGAAAACGAGACCGATGTAACAAGCCTCATTACCGTATCAATCCATCGCCGATGAAAACCCAGACGTGACATAATAGAGCTCAGATAGTCCCACTCGAGCCGGTCATATGCTTTCTTCATATCCAACTTAAGAGCACAACACCGCAGGTCCTTGGCACGTTTCTTCTTCATGAAATGCAGACATTCATATGCGGTTATAATGTTGTCTGTAATCAGTCTTCCTGGGACAAAAGCCGATTGTTCCTCAGATATAATTTCTGGTAAGACAACTTTAAGCCTGTTTGCGACAACCTTCGAAGCAATTTTGTAAATTACATTGCACAGGCTAATGGGTCGAAATTGACCCAAATCCTCCGGCCTTGCCACTTTCGGAATCAGGACGATAAAAGTGTCATTAATTGCCTTCGGATCATCTTCTCCTCGCAAAACCCTCAAAACAACCGAGGTTACCTCGTCTCCGCACAGGTCCCAATGACGCTGAAAAAAATGAGCATGAAAACCATCCGGACCCGGAGATTTAGTAGGAAACATTTGGAAAAGCGCTTGCTTTACTTCTAAACCTGTAAAGGGAGCAATTAGATTATCGTTCATGTCTGGAGTAACCTTGGTTGGGACAGAGCTTAATACAGCCTCCATATTTTGTGTCCCCTCGGACGTGTACAAGCTCTTATAGAAGGATGTGGTCACCTCACCAAGTTCTTGCTCACTTACAGTATACTGTCCGTCGGGCTTCTTAAGCCTGATTATTCTATTCCTCTTTCTTCTGCGGCTAGCGCGCATGTGAAAGAAACGAGTATTCTTGTCCCCTGCAGTCAACCACATAATTCTGGACCGTTGCCTCCACATAATCTCCTCCCTGTGGTTTAATTCCGCAATCCGTTCTGTGACTTTTAATTCCTCATAAGTCGGTCCGGTGCGTTGCGGATCAGACTGCATCCTTTCTAACTCCTTCTTCAGTTTACGCAACTCCGACTGAACATGGCCAAAAGTAGCCCTGTCCCAGCGGATCAACTGGCTGCTAACTTCTTTGAGTTTTTGCTGTAGGTCCCGCAGCGTGCATGCTTTCTGCTCCTTGTTCAAGAGCCATCTAGATCCTCCTTGAATTTATCGTGCTTTTCCCACATCACCTCATACCTGAAGCATTTTTTCTTCTGTCTAGGATGCGCCTCCTCTCGCTTCCAGGTCAGTGAGATTGGACAGTGGTCTGAAGCCGCTGCCGTCAAGTGCCGCACGTTGGCCAGGGGGAAACGCTCACACCAGTCTGACGTGGCCAGAGCACGGTCGAGCCTCACACGGCAGTAATAACCACCGGCCACTTTTTTCTCATATGTCCAGCATTTTCCTTCAAACCCCAGGTCATTGAGCTCGCACACATCTAGGGCTGGACTAGCGAGCCAGCTCGACTCAGCTCGGCTCGGCTCGGTCTAGCTCGTTAGGATAACGAGCTGGCTCGGCTCGGCTCGTTATCTCAACGAGCTGAAATGCTGGCTCGCCTCGGCTCGTTACGAGCTCGAGCTGGCTCGCGAGCCAGCTCGTTAAGCTCGCCGCTCGTCTCTAGCATCACTGCTGCGACCTGAGGAACAAGACGAAGACCACGATGTCGGGTACATCTTCATGCCCTTAAGCACGACGGCGTGCCGGGAGGGAAGGCAGAGGCCGACGTTATGGAGGTCGTCGCGTCCGAGTGGGGAGTAGGGGTAGGGGCGGCACCGCCCGGCTTGAAGCCATCAGCCGTCACGCGTCACATTGCCTATCCGCGGTTTAGATCTTGACTCGGTCCCTTTCCATCGTCGCCATGGTCATGTGGGAAGAGTGGTGAGGACAGCGACCTCATGCTCACCATGAGCTTTGGCGTGGATGGATGTAGTGTCAATGACGAAGGGGAAGGGAGAAGAGAGTGCTGCGACGGAGAAAGGAGGCGCCGACAACCTTGTGAAGCTCCTCCGAGCAAGCTCGCAAGTTAACGACGAGGCAGCAGGGTGACGGGCCAGCGAGGCAAGCGGTGCGGCTCGCGAACGGGGCGAGGCATGCGTGCGATGGGGACTAGGGAGTAGGCAAGGTGTAATGAGAGCCCGATTCAGGCAAGGGATAAGGTGTGGAGAGGAAGGAGAGGACTGAGGGATGTTGGGCCTGTTGAGACTTGCTGGCTCGTTTGACTCGTGAGCGGCTCACGAGCCAGCTCAAGCCAGCTCGTTAAACATAACGAGCTACAAACCTGGCTCGGCTCGTTAGAAAAAGTGAACGAGCTGAGCCGAGCCAGTCACGAGCCGAGCCGAGCTAATGAGCTACCAGCTTTTCGTTCAGCCCTACACACATCAACAGCATCACGAAAGCCAGCAATTTGGGCATAGCTTCTTTCCTGAACACCATGGTGCTCAGTACGCTGGAGCACTTCATTGAAGTCTCCAATACACATCCAAGGCAACGGAGATGAAGACTTGATAAATTTCAACATATCCCATGTTTTATGCCTCTCACTCGTCTGCGCCTCCCCGTACACACATGTTAATCTCCATGGATCTGCATTCACCTCTTTAACAATCACATCAATGTGGTACTGTGAGTACGGTAAAATAGTCATGCTTGTATTATTATTCCAAAAAATTCCTAGGCCGCCACTGCGCCCTTGACTACTGACAGCAAACACATGGTCAAAGCCAAGCGTACATTTTAAATTTTCCACCCGTGTCCTATGGACTTGAGTTTCTTGAACACACAAAATGGATGGGGCAACACTTCGCACTAGATCGCGAAGCTCCTTAACTGTCGCGGCGTTGCCAAGTCCGCGACAGTTCCAACTCAGGCAACTCATTGGGGCTGGCGGCACTCCTCGAGGGAGCCCGCCCCATTCTTGACAGGAGAGTTCTTCGTCGCATCTCTTCTTGACCTCTTTTTCTCGCACGGAGATACATACTAAGGAGGAAGCGGCGGCACATTATCATAGACTACCACCGGCGTACCGCTCAACACCAGTTTCCTTTGGGCTACTGGTGTCTCCAACCTTAGGCTTTCTTCCTCATCTATCATCTTCAGTGGGCTACTTGCAGTATCCTTTATGTCCTCCTCCTTTTCAGTGCCAACTCCCGCCTCCTCTGAGTTCCTCTTGCGAGAAACTCCTATGTCATTACCGGGGTTTTCCTTTTCTTTCCAAACTGGACCACGAAAGCCTCCCCGAGCATTAGCACGCCCCCTCGCAGGTCGGCTAGATGTACGTCCCCCACGGCTATTGCCCTCCTCCTGTCGACCTCTTGAAGGCTCCTTAACCGATGACTGCGAAGCACGGACACGCGCTGTACCCGGGCGCCAAGTGTCCTCGTCCGCCAACATCCACTCGCCATATTGAAGTTCCTCCTGTGAGTACTCACCAGCACCACATTCAAGATGGATATGCCCCATCAGACCACAATGTGCACAATGGCGTGGCATCTTCTCATACTTCACTTGCAGAAAAATAGCATCACGACCCTCCGGCACCAAAGTGACAAACCTTGCCAATGGGTCTGATGCCGTAAGCAGAACCTTCGCCCTGTGAAAATCGCCTTCATTAGAGGCGACTGCCCTCATCTCCACCATGACTTCTTCCCCTACTCTAGCTGCCAGCTGCTTGACAATCGACTCCGTGCGGTAGAGGTGAGGAATCTAGTGAATCTGTATCCACGCTGGTACCTTGCTAGGGATTGTCTTGGGGACAATAGTGGAGCCGTCGAACGGTTCCAACATCAGTGCACAACCCCAAAAAATCCATGGCCCCTCTTCCATAATACGCTTCCAGTCGCCAAGGCAAAAATCCTGCACCGTGAACAAGTTCTTTCCTATAGGTCGGAACGAGATCTCGCGGGCAGGGTTCCATGCAGAGAGCATCGTGTTGAACAGTGAGTTAGGGCTGAAGTCCTTCACCGTCAACAGCTTGGCTACCGCCATCCACTTCACCTCCGGCAGATTGGATTGATCTTTCTCCACCAGGATCACCCCTTCCTTCTCTGCCTCACTCAAGCGCAGTTTTTGGAGGAGATCATTGACATCCATCTCCTTCGCCTTCGCCTTCCCCTTCGCCGTGAACGCCGCCATCTTCCCGAAACTATCAATCTCACGCCGAAACCCTAACACTGCACCCTACCAAGGCCGGGCAGCTGAACTAGTCAACCCCTTAATCAGCCCGAGTAGGTGCAAAGTTGAGGAGAAACGGGCGAGAGAATGGATCGGTCAAGAAACCTCCACCGGCTGCTGATCGCCGATGGAGTCGCCAAGCCCTAGTTCCCTAGGTCATCGCGGTCATGTGACTTGTTGATCTAGAAGCATTTTTCTTTCTGGATATGCAGCTTCGGATTCCGCCATTTTTCCTTCACTTTCCAGTTTCGGCCCGGCTTGGCCCGTGAACAAGTCGCTTGCGAGAAGTACTAGGCCGCCAGCGGCCCAGCTTCCCCTGAATCCCAAGTAACGGAACCGCCGCCCTCCACTTTTGTTGCGACCTACTCCACGAGCGGCGGCCGTTCGCCGGCGGCAACCGTCGCCATGTTCTGGCGGCGCGCCGGTGGCTGCGACACTGTCGCTATGACACCCATGGAGATGTGCGGCATGTGCCATGGGCTGTACCCAGGCCTTCTGGACGACCCCACAGAAATTGTGCTCACCTTCCTCGACACCTCGCTCCCCACGCTGCCCGTCTCCACCGCCGCCTCCCTCTCCTGCGCGGCCGCCGCCGCCGCGGGACACGGAGGCGTCGACCGCATCAGCGCGCTCCCCGACGAGGTCCTCCTCCGCGTCGTCTCGCGCCTCCCCGCCAAGGACGGGGCCCGCACCGCCGCGCTCTCCAAGCGGTGGGCCCGCCTGTGGCGGTCCGCCCCGCTCGTGCTCGTCGACGCCCACCTCCTCCCCGCCGCCGGGGCCGGGGGACGCCGCCGCCGCCTCCCCTCGCGCCGCGGCGCCGCCTCGCGAGCCGTCAGGGACGCCGTCTCCGCCGCCCTCGGCGCGCACCCGGGGCCGTTCCCCTTCGTCAGCCTCACCTGCGGCTTCATGGAGGCCGTCGACGCGGACCGCGCCGTGCTCGCGCGCTGGTTCCTGCACCTCGCCACCAAGGGCGTCGAGGAGCTCGTCCTCGTCAACCGCCCCTTCCCCATCCCGGGGCTGCGCCTCCCCGCTGCGCTCTTCAGCTGCCCCTCCCTCCGCAGCCTGTTCGTCTGCTCCTGGGAGTTTCCTGACACCGCCCTGCTCCCGCGCGGCGCCTCTTTCCCCAACCTACTGGAGCTCATCCTTGGCTGCGTCACAATGAAGGATCAAGACCTCGATTTTGTGCTCGCCGCGAGCCCCGTGCTGGAGATCCTCGCCGTTATTGGAAGCCCGGGCCGATTGACTGCTCGTCTTGCCAGCCACAGCCTGCGGTCTGCTCAGTTTGGCATGACAGAGTTGACAGAAGTGTCCGTGGTGGACGCCCCTTGCCTCGAGCGGCTCATCTTCTGGAATCGTCCGAGCTACCATCGCCATAAGAGGAAGACGGGAACGAGGATCAAGATTGGCCATGCCCCTCAGCTGACTACGCTGGGATACCTGGAGCCGGGGGAGCACATTCTGGAAATTGGCAACACCATCATCAAGGTCTTAGTTTCCATTTCCTTCATTGTTTTGATAAGTATAACATGTGTGGCTTTGATCCTTTTCTTAAGGATATATGCCAAATGATTAGTCTAATACAAATGGCATGCGATTCTTTTGATTGCACTGCAGGCTGGAACGAAGGCTAGCCCAAACACTGTTGTTCCGAGTCTGCGGATGTTGGCAGTGCATCTGCACTTCGGAATCTCCAGTGAAGTCAAGATGCTGCCAAGCTTCCTCAGATGCTTTCCCAACGTTGAGACCCTGTGTGTTGAGGTAAAATCAGCTCCCTCTCCCTTCATGGCATTTCATCATCAGTAATGTTCTGCATTAGATTCCTATTGCATGATCCATGACTATATGTATGGCTGAACCAAGCATTAAACATAATTTGCAGTCTGTGCAAACTTGTGAACCCACTGCCAACCTCAGCCACAAGTTCTGGCAGGAGACCGGTCCAATTGAGCGCGTCCAGTCGCACCTCAAGATACTGTCTTTCCGTGAATTCAGTGGGGAGCAAAGGGAGATGGACTTCCTCATGTTCATCGCTGAGAACACCCCAATGTTGCAGAGGATGAACCTTGTTTTGAGATATGATGGAGCGTGTTCTACGCAGGAAGAAATGAATGCAAAATTGAGGATTTTGAAATCTGCAAAAATGGGCCTGTGGACGCCAGAAAATTTGGGTTGTGGCGCGTGAATTTGGTGGAGGATTTATCCTACGGAGTCTTAAAGCAGGATGTGATTTCACATATAATGACCCTTTTAAGTGCCTTTGAGCTCAAACCCTGCCTACATGTTTAAGCAGCTTTGATTTCTCTGTAACTGATTGGTGCTTCGGTACTTCTGTTGTGGTATCTACGTTCAAGTTGCTGATGTTGTCTGTTGTTGTGTGTCCTTACCAGAGCTGTCCATCTATGGGCATTCTGGTTCACGTGAATCCATTTTATTTCCTTTGGCAATCGCGAATTTGGGCTTTATTAGCACAAGGTTTTATCAATACCATTAACCATCAGGTTACCTTTTGTCGATGGATTTTGATTAATCTTTTAGAATTTGTTGATGGGTGCATTTGATTTGCCGTGTTGGATATGCACTGTTATTTGTTAGGATGTTGCATGTGTATCTGTTTCTGCTATCCAGATTTTCTTTGACACGTTGCACTGCTCTGTTTCTTGTATGTTAAGTTTTATCTACATTTGAGCTGTTTACTGTGATTTTCAACTGTTGGTCTTTATTTTAGCTATAAAAGAGGCACCTGTACCGTTGTATAGCGATCAAGTTATGTGCAACATTTTTGCGAGAGACCACATTAAGATGAACACCACTAGTACAAATCTACAGTGCCTTCATGCATGGTCGTGGGCTCTTAGGGCGTGTTTGAATGCTGCACCGGAGGCACTAAAAAATGAGCGCCTGGATGGCTACCTGTCAGGTCTTGAAGCAAACATGCCCCTATTGCCTTGTTTTGGCTCGCTTGGAAACTTATTTCTTCAGTAAGTAGGATTCTTGTCTTCTGAATCTTGTACGGGAAACTACGGCATGTTCGTTTTCTTTAATCCTAAAGTTTAGTTTAGAGAATCTTGTTATTTAAAGGTATTAAATAAAGTTTAATTACAAAACTTTTTTACAGATAGGTGTTAATTTATAAGACGAATCTAACGAGCTTAATTAAACTATGTTTTGCTACAGTGATGCTACAGTAACTATCGTTTCATCACAGTTTAATTATCCTCATTAGATTCGTCTCGCAAAGTAGCCCGGGTTTCTGCAAAAAGTTTTGTAATTACACTTTATTTAATGGCAGCGTATCCTATGAGAACCAGGTTCGTGTGAGAACTATGAGAACTTTAATCTGGGTCACATGATTTTGATCCAATGGTGCGTTTGAATTCAGGTGGGAGGGAGGATTTACAAAATCACCGTCCACTTAATCATACTTTTGCAAATTCCCCCTCCCACCTCTCACTATGCACCCCCTTGAATCAAAATCATGTGACCCAGATTAGAGTTCTCATAGTTCTCACACAAACCTGATTCTCATAGGATACGTTACCATACCTTTAAATAACAAAAACTTTATACTAAACTTTAGTCCTAAACGAAACGAACACACCTACATGTCATTCCACCAAGTGTGCTGCTTAGCAGCAATCGTCCGTTTGATTCAATACATTGACTGAAGAGCACCGCATGGTAACAATATATTGCATTGCGTACTATTTGCCAATGCATCATTATGCATGGTACATAACGTACCCTTCTTTCTAAATTAGTCGTTCAGATAGTAAAATTAGCATTTCCCTTGTTTTATTTTGATTTCGTGGCTAAAACTGTCAAAAGAGCCGTTTACCGCAATCGCGCGGGAACAGGGGAGGAGAAGACGGGAACCGTCCAGAAGAGGTGCGACCGCGCGCGAGTCTCCCTCCCGTGGTCGAGTCATCCCCTCCCCGCCGCGTCGCGAACCCTCCCGAACCCCGACGCCCTCCGCCAACCTTCCCCACACATAAATACCCTTCGCGGCCGTTGAGCTCATCCGTCAGAGAGAGAAACAGAGCAAGAAAACCAAACGCGCTCGCGAGAAGGAAGAGAGAGGAGAGGAGGACGACGGCCTGGGACAAGCGGACCGCATCGCCCGCCGGTAGCTCGCGTCACTCGGCCCCGTGGAAATCTTGGTGGTGGCTCGTCTGATCCGCACTCTGCTGCTTTTCTCCGTCCCCGCACTGTGAGTTGTCTTGCCCCCTTCTCGATCCTTGTTTCCGTGTTTACAGCTCAGTACAGTTCCAGGTTCTGGTTGTTCGATTCTGCTAGGGTGTGATTTCCTCCGTGATGCTGAAATTCTGTAGTTCAGGGATTCATAGTTGGTTTGTGATGCTGAAATTGGTTGTGGTGAGGTTTCAGGATTTAGCAATTTTAGCTCGTCGTCAGTTGTAATTTGCTGAGCTAGTCACCGTCACGCGAGATTATCTTTTGCCGATATATGCAGGACCTCACTTGTGCTCTTCATATGCTTTGCTATAGAAAAATCCTCGGTTTTAGCCAGGCATCAGAAATGATTAATGAGAATTTTATGTAGTGCAGTGCAGTTTATTTCATTGTGATCTTTTGAATTGCTCCTTCTCATTACTAGTAGAAGTAATCTTTCGCGCGTATTATCTATCAAGAGTCAGATATGGTTTTATAGGAAGACTCTAGACGACCATTGCACATTACTAATTTTTAGGTTCATTTACGCCCAAGATTGGCAATGATATCACTCTATTTTGTTTAGTACTAGTTGGCCCTAATATGGAGTAAATTAATTTATCATATTCATGCTTACAAAAAATGGGTACACAACTATCCACAGTGAGTAGTTCAGAGCGTGCAATGATGTGCCAAAAAACCAGTTCTATTAAGAAAATGGGGACTGCCAAGGTGAATCCTTTGCTTTGTAGTCGGAATATCTTTAGACACCCACTGTATAAGACATACAAATACAATTTAAATCTATTTCGATGAATTGTATGTTTGTAACACTTTTTCTGTAGCCAGAAAACATTGGTTTTAATATTTTCCTGTTAGTTATTGCTCTATTGGTCCCACAATATACCCCTTGTTTACACATTCCGAAATGCTTGCTGTCTCTTCGCTAAAGTACAGCTGACACTACGTAAAATATGCCAAGTGATCTTCTCATTTTCCTAATCAATAACACTTTCTTTGAAATGATGCAAATTGCATATCTGTTATTTTTGTTGTTCTATCTCCACTATTTATACTGTATCTCACACGTATTTCATATGCATTGTTACAGGTATCACAGCCTCAGTGCCTGTTCAGCAGGTCTAGGCAAATTATCCTATTAGTTTCTTGTCTAGTAAATAATGTATCCGACGAGCCAGTACATGGATCCATACTACTCTCACTACAGAAATCATATACCCTACTCATACTATCCTCCTTCCGGATGGGAAGCTGGTCACCCCCGGGGAATGGATTCATCTTATCGTCCACCAAGCTATGGACCTTGGCCATATAATGCGGGTATGCATCACCCACATCCTCCTGAGTTCCACTGCTGCTGTAACCACTCGTATCCTCATGGGTATTACGGTTTCAGACCCCCATTCCCTCAAGAACTTCCACCTCCTCATCTATATTACCATGGACCATTTCCACAGCATCCAAATGAATTCCCTCCTTACTTTGCCCGCCCGCATCCTTATCCTGCTGAACAAACACAGTATGATTTCAACAAGTCCAAGAACCATTGCTGTGGATGTCCAAATCATGTTTGTCATGGTGAAGAGAAAAGCAATGTGAAAATAAAGGAAGAAAGACCTGATGGAAAGCCTGAGAGGGAGTTCAAGGGTGCTGATAATTCAAGTATAATTCGCCATCCAAACAAACAGTATCCTGCGATATGGCTTCCATCAGGCAACATTGAAGACAACGACAACGGAAAGCTTTATGAATTGCCACCTCAGCTCTTGAATGGCTGGGTTCCTGTGGGTGGCAAGCGGGCAGAGGATGCGAAGCAACAAGGGCAACATGACCAAAAGGAGAAACAGTTTCAGTGGCCAATAGTTTGGATGCCGGCTGGTTATGATGAGCCGAAACAAACAGCTAAAGATTTGAAAGAGATGGATGAAAACTCAAAGATTACTGAAGAAACTCCTCCTTCACCCAAGATTAAGATTATTCCCCTGTCATGGTTTGAGGATCAGAAGCCGGCTGCCCAGAGTGGTTCTAGAGATCACGGTGACAGATCAACATTGGAGAGCCAACCCACTACCACTGAGTATCGAGATGGCAGATTAGGGGAAGGACACCGTAAAACCACTCCAGATATGCCTAGGAGAGTAAATGATGAAAGGAAACCTGCAAGGGAAAATTACAAGACCATCCCAGTTTTGCCAGATAAAGAAACTGATGAAAAGAAGGTGACTACTTACCGAACTATTCCAGTCATGACTGAGAAAGAAACTGAAGAGAAGAAGCCTGCTGTGAGTGAAAATAAAGAGGAAAAGAAGTTTAGCAGTTCTGAAAAGAAAGGAGAACATGGGAAAGGAAATCATAGTGAATCGCCAACAGCTAAACATTCAAAATTGCCCCCTGTTTGCTTGAGAGTGGATCCACTACCAAGGAAAAAATCTGGAAATGGTTCGTCAAGGTCTCCTAGCCCACCAACCAGAAAAGATGCTAATAAAGATAAGAAGGACATGAACGAGGCCCAAAGCCAGAACTTGGAGCCTAAACAGTCTGATAAAAAGAAGCAAATAACTGTGTCTGAGGCGAAGGAAAAATCAGTGAACGAAAAATCACCTGATGACATGAAAAAAGACATGGGGTTTAGCAATGAAACAGTGCCAGCTGCTTCTGCAAAACATTCTCCGGAGGAAGAAAATGATGACCAGAAGGTCCAAGACAGTAGTACCAGGGTACACGCCCAAGAAAATGCAGGTGCTAACATAGTGGGAGGTGGTACTCAAGAAAATGCAGGTGCGGAGATCTTGAAGGAAGATGACAAGAGCACAGACAGGGATGACATAATTCGGAGTGAAACACTAAAAAATGATTCCAAGCCATTCAGAACAAATTTATCAGAAGCAGCAGCTGCAGTTCGTATTCAGTCTGCATACAGAGGGTATGATGTTCGAAGATGGCAGCCTTTGGATAAGCTCCGGAAGATCAGAGATGTGATTGAACAGATGCAAGGAGTGAGGAAGCAGCTGCAAAGCCTTGAAGCTTCATCCAAGAAACCAACAGAAAAAGAGCAAATGGCCGCTGGTGAGGCAATTATGAATTTACTCCTGAAGCTCGACACTATCCAGGTACCTTGTTGTAATTTCAGCCTTTCCCTTCTGAAACGGCATAAATTATCAAACCTTTTCTGGTATTGTTCATATAGACTGGTTGTGATCCTTTATACCCTTGTTACAGGGCTTGCATCCAAGTGTAAGAGATGCTAGGAAGTCTGTTGCTCGAGAGTTAATTTGCTTACAGGAGAAACTTGATTCTTTATGCAAGCAACCATTCAGTGAGTTTAATCACGAAAACGAGGATGAGATATCAGAAAGAGCTGATAGCATTATCCATACTGCAGCACCGACCTTAACATCTGAAGCTTCTGATAAAGTAAGTTTCACTTGTGTTCATAATGCTTTATAACCTCATTTTTCAATTGTCCATCAAAGCAGCAGTTTATATGAAAATTTACTAAGTTGTACCCCTTTCACCTTAAGATGTCTCAGGAGGAGAAAGCTGACGAGCTGAGAGAAGCCAAAGAATCATCTTCCGTGGATTCCATAGAGCTGCGTGATGCTGTTCCATCTGAAGTTTCCATGGAATTGGGGCAAGATGCTTATTCCAGTGAGCTGAAGAATCAAAAAGAAGAATCATGTTCCAACACAATGGAAGTACCACGTGAAGAAGTAAGTTAATTTCCATTTGTGTTTATTGCTTAGGTTACGCTTAAATCCTTGATAAAATGGAAGCCTTGTTTGACAATTGGAGCATCTGCCTACATTTGATCTGCACTAGCTAGCAAATTGTTCTAAGAAAAAGTATAGCGAACTTCAAAATAGTTTGTTAAAAAGGAAGTCTTCATACTTAGCTGCATCTGATTTTCATTCATAGAATGATTAATTTACAAGAAGAATTTAAAATTTCATGTTGAAACAGGAGACAGCTGCAGAACAGGTTGAATTTCAAGGAGCATCATCAATAGATACGATGACTGCCATGGCTTTACCTGAACATCCCGCTGACAACCACGAGTGCCGGATAGAAGAACCAAATGCTGGTTTGCTAGAAGTGACTGAAGAAGTAAGTTGTCTTTTCTATAAATGCCCATTCATTGTTCAAAGATGTAATCTATGCTATTGTGTATTGACAATGTTGTTGCATTTTTGTTTAACAGAAGAAAATTGCAATAGCGGATGAAGGGCAAGAGGCACCACTAGTGGATTCCATGGAACCATCACACGATGCAGCATCGACAGTGGACTCTAGTGGGCTGGAGAAATGCATGGCTTCAAGTGGGCAGAATCTCCATGCTGACGAGTTGAATAAAGAAGTTTCTCCTGCTATCAGCGGAGAAATTAAACCCACTGTGGCAACAGAGTCTTTGGATAATAGACTGACAGCTGATAATGTGAGTTTTCTTTTTATTCCTTTATATAATAAGGTTTGTACTGATTGAACTTTTGAGATATTGACAATGTGGCGTTAAAACAGGATGGCTCGGTGGATGATCAGATGGAGGAGGCTGTAGGTGTAGAAAGACCGGAACTGAAACATGATGTCTCTCCTGCTGAAGAAACCCCAGATATTAACTTGGAGGATCCGCTAGTACCTTTGAAGCACACAGAGCTACATGAGCGTGATCTAACTACTGCAGCTGGCTCATTTACGTCTAATGTAGATGGCCAACTAGAGGAAGCCAGGGATACGAACATGCAAGAACAAGAGGCAGATAGCACGCAAGATGCTACCAAAGAATCACCAGAGGCTACAATGGATGATATGGAAGCTGTTGCTTCTGGAGAGCCTGCTCAGGCTGTCTTGGTCGAACCAACATCGGAGTCAGACTCTGCCCCAGAACAAACTGTCCTGAAGGAGTCGAGCAACTCAATGCAAATTGAGCTTTCTGGCCAGGATGACTCGCCCCATGTGGATCAGAACAATGAAGTTGGCAAGCTAACAGGAGGAGAAATTGATGCCCTGGAGAGTAACAATAGACTTGCAGAAGAGGCATATGACACTAGAGCCGAAACTGTCTTCCCAGAATTGGACTCTTGTGAGTTATCATGTGCTCATGTTGATGCTACCTCAGGGTATCAGAGGCCTGAGATGAAGGTGTCACTGGAGAGCCAAGCTGCTGAAGAAGACAGCGTCTGTTCACATAGTTTGTGCGCAGATGCACAGGGGTCTGAGATAGATGAACGCACTGAAATGCCGAAAGATCCAGCAGGTGTGATGGGAGCAGATTATCCTGAAGAAGTTGATGAGCGGGTTTCTGAGATGGAAGAATGCAATGGGACGCCGAACGGTTCTCCAGTCTGCACAGCAGGAGTAACTTCTGCTGAAGAGGAAGCTGATAACTTGAAAGAAGTCGCCAAAGAAGATGTCGCTGTGCAGACAGAGAGCAAGGCCTCTGAAGAAGCTTTGCCTGCCGCAGTAACTCCTGATGCTCTGAAGAATGCTCTGAAGGATGGTGACGAGAAGAAGCTAGCCGAAGAAAACCAGAAGCTGAAAGAGATGCTCCAGAAGCTTCTTGCATCTGGCAATGATCAGATGGGGGTTATCACAGATTTAAGCGAAAAGGTCAAGGTGCTTGAGAGAAAGCTGGCACGCAAAAAGAAGCCAAAGGTGAGGGTTCACAGGCCATCCAGGCATGCAATGGCCAAAGTCCACTAGATTGATCTCTGAAGTGTGAGGATCTGTGTATGGATTCTGTGTATATCCATGTTGTATGTGCAACTGCAATGTACTGCTGCCAGTGTGTACTGCGATGTCCTGAAAAACACGAGATATTAAGTTGATCTAGTGCTTTGTTGGGTAGTCAAACGTGCAAGTCTTTTAACAAGAATGTAGATCTGGTTAAAAACTCTGGCATATGACGATTGGCCAAAACGCTAAAACTGGTGAGAGCTAGCGTTGCGTTGCAGGTACAGGTGGTGTTTGCGCGTTTTCATAGAAGATTTTGTCGCCGGTCTATATTCATCACACAGATGCGAAGAAAGTTTCTTCATTCTTGCCGTACCAGTATTTTCATGTGGGCAACGGTACGCTACGATCTGTATGAAAACTAGGTGGCCCTCGTGTAATGTTTTCATTTTGCCTGTTCAACTTTTCTTTTTCTTTGCCTGCACAATTTAGCTGTTATAGTGGCAGACAAATTAGCTGTTAGATTTTCAACTGCGTGTCTTTCCTTCATTTAGTGGCGGACCGTGCCTAAGATTTTGGCTGGGGCAAACTCCTAGATTAATCTTGGCTTGCGACGATATCCGCCATCAAATGGCATTGTCTACCACTGAACATGCTGCTGTGTAGCTGGAGCAGCTGCCCCATGGTTTAGGTCCATGATGCGTCTCTTTTTAGCCAGATCATTTTTATGAAATGGTGTATTATCTGATAGAACATATATGCTTTTTTTTTGTGCGAAAAATAGAACATATATGCTTGTCTGTGGCCAGATTCACTAAAAATTGTCTTTGACTACAATACAAGATGTTAGTCTACTTGTCTCTGGGCTTCTCGTTATGAAGTTAACGGATTCTACGAAATCTGAACCGTGTCATCTCTAACGCACCTTTTTGCGGTAGGCCGTGATACCGTTGGGTAAAAAGTACCATGAATAAAATCTGATCATCTATTTAAGTAGAAAACCATAATGTCTCTAATTTAAGTAACTTTTTTCAGTACTACCTATATGATGCCCATAATACCGCACCGTGATATGATCAAACATGTATCACAATAAAGATCTAGATCGTCGGATGAAGAAAATGGACGATGTGCATCCATTTGAGTCTATCTATTATAATAATTCTCTTGCAACATACGTCTCTAGCATGCTGCGGTTCATTAAACTGACATATCTCCAAGCTTGTAATGATCATACTTAAAAGTATGATCATAACATCTTTATAAGTATGATCATATAGTTTGACTCTAAGAAGGGCAGTGTACTTGCAGGCCTTAAAATTGCAGTACACGCTGTTATGATCATACTTATAAAGCTTGCCCCAAAAGGCTTCGAAAAGCTTGTTAAACATCTGAGATGGCAGATGAAGGTCAAAGCTAAAGGCGCGTCAGAGTGCAATCCTGAATATTCTGCAGTTCAGTTCACATACTTTACTTCCCTTGAAAAAAAAAAAGGTGCTGTGCCAACGAACCAAATCATGGGTGCTGCACTCATTTTGTTTCCATTGCAAGCAGGGCCTACGCAGAGAGCATGGTGAACATCATAAGATATCCCGTCGTTGCAACGCACATTGTCAGCAATTCATACCATCACCTCATGCACTCGCTACAAATGTATACTATTGAACTGACCAAACTCTGTGGACCATTGTTCAGGATTCCTAGAAGCATGGTGTACGAGGCCCTCCATAAGCATGGGCGTGCACTTATCCATTTATCCGGGTCTGTGATGACGGTAAAATTTCACCTCCATCAGTCTGAGAGAAGACGCAGGAGAGCTTTCTTTGTTCATGTGTTACTGTGTAAGACCCTGGTGGTTTCCTTGGCCAACTGCTCGACCTACCTTGCTCCAATCATCAAACATGTTCATGTCACCTATAGCAGCAAGTTAGCAGAAACATATATCACAAACTCGCAACTTTATTAGCCTGTACATGTACGGTGCAGCTTATTTTTTCGAAATAATGTACGGTGCAGCTTATCGCGTACTCCTATTTGCATATTATTTCTTTGTGGACAAGGAATTCACATATATGTATAACTTATGACATGACTTTACAATGATGCTTCGACGATACCAGGAAAAAAGAGGGAAGAAACGTGACGTTTTCCTAAAGAAACCCTCGTCTTTTTTATCCAAGAACAGGATCACTAAACACCAATGCTTGGAACCCGGAGTTGCATAATGTCCTAAGATGGCTAAGATTAATGTCACTCGAGACAAGGACATGCCGACAGTCAGTGGACAGCGATATCCATCTACATGCCTCTCCTGGTGGAGCTAATGGAATTGTTCGTGATGACAAGTATTTCACAAGATTCCCATACATACTGTAGTGTTACCATCGACAGACTCTTCCTAAAGATATTTCCTTTCCTTCTACCGTTCTTCCAAGTGACACGTTGCTTGAGGCATCTTGGAAGCTAAGCTGTCCTAACACTACCGGAGGATTTCTCAGTGAGCATGGTCCTCCTTCTATGATTAACCACTTTATATGACATATGACATAACATCTTCAAAACTAATATTTAGATTACTTACCATCAGAACTTAAATATTAAAATATGCTTTGATTAGGGCACTCTATTTGTCTTTTTAAAATGATTAGGGCACTATTTTTTGAATTGGTGGAAGTATGGGATTCCGTGGAAATGTACCCTTATTATATGAAAAGGATATAAAATAGCAGGCGATATGCTAATAATTGGCTACAAGACGAAGCCCATCACACAATAAATGACTATCATGTGAAATTTGAATTTTAGCTGAAGAAAACAGTTAGGAGGGTTCTTAACAAAAATTAAAAATTGAGATTTCAGTTTATTAAAAAAATGAATAAAGTTCATCTAAATAAAAGTGATGAGGCACGTGGTGCATGCTATTGAGAATGTCAATAGGACATCAGCACAAATATGATTTAGTTTCAATTGTCCATATGATGAGCAATTCTTTTTACCAGACTTCTTTTACTTCTTCTTTTAATGTCATTGTAACTTTCACTTTCGTTTTTTTAGGTGTCTTCCAGCAAGATAATTGTTTGTGCCCTTGAACCAATAGGCGTTTGCACCAAATAATTGTTTTTCAGAACCTACTGAACAGATATTGGTGGGACAAAATGATCAGGAGGTTGCATTAGAGTATATAGGAAATTAAAAAAAAATGTTAAAGTTGTTCTAGCAAGTGGAGTCGTCATTGCCTGAAAATTGTGCTGCGTCCAAGCGTTCTTGAGGTCTTCATTGATGCTATGTTTGGTTGATAACTCGAATACTTTTTGCGATGAACTTTGTAGTTATCATGGTTTCATGTGATGGTAATCTGCACTAAAACTCAAGGCCTAGTCTGCATCCGACTAACGCCAGCTCAGAATCGAAAAGCAAGGTCTTAGCTTTTCTCATGCAACATGTAAAAGGCACTGAGGCATGCTTACCAGCACATGGCACATATATACATAGTAGTGGACACTAATATAGTGGCCATTCTCATTAGTGCACTAGATAGCATGCCTTTCATTATTTTTTGGGGCATAGTTGGGATCCTACATCTTTGCCACCATAAGAATACTGTTGCTGTCAGGTGGCTTCGATTCATATACATGAAAATTGCTAGGCATGCAACTTCTTCTGCCCTAAAAGATGTCAACTTGTTTCCCTTTTCTTTTTGGTGTGTGTGCTGTGTGTGATGTGGCAATAGCTTAAGAAGTTGCATGAACCTGTTCAAACAGTCAAGCCGTTCTTCCAAAAAGGAGGAAAGACAGGTCTCACATACATTGCCACATCTACAAGCTATCTCAAAATAGGAATGGCAGGAACCTCATCACCACCTTATAAAGGTTAACATGTCCTCTTTGGGCATCTTGGAACAGTGGTCCGAGAGGAGGAAATGGTAACAGCAAAAGGGTGCATATTTTATACATACTCCGTATCATGGAATATCACTACTTAGATTCTAGAGCAGTGGGCAGCAAATAACCAAATACGGTTGATAAGTCGTGGCATGTGATGTGCTAGCACATGGGGACAGATTGTGTGCACCAGGTGTTTTGCACCAGGTGTTTTGGAGTGTCCAAAGCCAAAGGCAACAGGGGCAGCGTGATGCCATGCCATCTGCTACTGGACATGGCAAGGTATGGCATGGCCAGGTATGCCGCATCGCAAGGAATGATGGATGCAAGGTATGTCGTGCAACAATCCAAGGCGTGCACCAAGTTTGTTTGTCCCTTGTTTTGTATCCACTGCATCTGGTGTGAAAACAAGGATGTGCAAGCTTCTTTGGCCACTGCATGCTGTTGACTCATTAATTGGTCCCTACCACAACCTGTCTTTGATACGCTTACGGTGGAAGGAACAGATGTGCATCGTCTAGTCATATAGATATTGCAAAATCAGCATCTTTTAGTCTATCATGTTCGCCTCGCTGCTTTGCAGCAGCTACAGTGTTTCAGTTATTTCTTCAGCAGCCGTTACAGTGTTCGTAGTTATTTTTTCAGCAGCCGCTACAGTAAAACGGCTGCTTCGCAGCGAGGCGAACCGACTGACAGATCGGTACGTTGAGTTTGCCACCTTCTTTTTGTAATATGATATTTAAACGTGAAGGTTTGATGTGAATATATATCCAGAGATCAGCAAAAGACAACATAATAATGAACCCAATTCAAAACTCAACAAAATAGATATACACCGAGTGTTGTCACTATCAGTGACAATGCTCTTGATAGGTCTCTCATGCGGATTAGATGGCAAGCCAATACGACAGTACAAGATTCTTAGGACGTGCTTGGTTCGGCGCCTCACTTTGCTAAACCAAAGCTTTGACGGCGCCACAAATTTTACGTTGCTGCTTGGTTCAAGTGAACGCTTGCCGAATTTGGCGCCGCCGACGCTTGCCGAATTTGCCGCCACACCTTCGGCGGCACCGAACCATCGGCGTGGCAAGCGCAGGCCGTGAACCAAGCATGCCCTTACATTGGTTGGCTGGGAAAAATTAAGGTTCTTCCTGTATGAGCAACTATGGCAACTACGGCAACTTTGTTACTATAAAACTGCTCTAGAGACTTAGAGTATGTTTGGCATGGTTTATGCTTTTTGGTTTATGCATTGTTGCTACAGTGTTTCAGAGACATAAGTCATAAAAAGTCATGCGCAGTACCAAAAAATACATAAGCCGCTGACGCATAAGTCCAAATAAACCATGCCAAACACACCTTTACTAAAAAAAAACTGCTCTACAATTAGCCTCGAGACACATGCTTCCCACTGTTCCTACAATTAACTGCTCAGCAAAGGCACAAATGGTTCCCTAGAGTCATCTGCTATTAGGACGTTCTCAATAGTTACCTTTTAGCTAACTTTTATAATTATTTAATAAAGAAAAAAAAGAGAGAGGAAGCTGCTAGCTTTTTCTCAAGAGGCAGTCTCTAGTATTTACTGAGCTATTGGCATGTGGGACTAGCCATTAACTTAGAGTCGACATGAACTCTTATATTAACTCTTAGATGATGTGGAGAGACACCTTTAAAGACGTTTTTAAAGCTCCTCGAGCGTACCTTGGGCAATTGTAGGACTGCCAAACCACTCCTCGAGCGTCACATCTTTTCATTTTTCCTTGAAGAAGATCCAGCTTGGGGAAAAGGGAAACTAATCTTAGTTTTGGTGTTTTATTGATTCATACAAAAATCTATGTATAGATGAAACAATCATATGCATTCATATACATGCCTACTATAAGTATTCATTAACATAATGCTCAAAGAAAAATTGATAAATGCCATTAGCAAATCCATTTCTTTGGTGAAGCCATCACAAGGACAGCAACAAAGTTGAGGCCCACAGACACCAGGTGAGCTCACACCTTTCACGACCTTTCAAACGAGAAGCAACGCGTGCGTAGGATGGAGACGGAAGAGGTGGATGGGTCATGAGATAAACAATTTTGTTGTGACTTGTGAGTGATGCAGATGGAGCAGGGTTAATTAGGTAAAGGTGGCCCATGGTGCCTCACCCACCAATCATAAAATAGACCTCATCCAACTTTCTCTTGTGGCCCTCGTTTGTGCCCTTCGTTGATCGAACATCAAATCCATGCACAGAAAACCTTATGAAAAATCTCCTTAACAGAAACGGCAGCTATGCGCGGATCAAATAAATATTTCCCCTAACTAACGTATACTCCTACTTACAGAAAAGTTGTTTAAAAATTACTTAGCCAAGAGGCGACTTTGAGGTCGGTTCGATTTCTCGTGGGAGTAAATTTTTTAGGATTTAACGGCTTTGTACTTTCAGCGGTAGGCGACGTGGCCGTCGACAGCGAGGCGCCAGTGGTGACTTCGTCAATCTCGAGAATTTATCGGCTCAGTCTTCGAAGATGCTTATAGAGGTAGGGTTTGTGTATGTACGGTTATAGAGGTGAGTGTGTATACGTTGTGAGTGTCTGAATTGTACTGTATAATTAAAAAAAAAATCCAAGAGGCGACTTGTACCGCATTTGTGTTCACCCTCATGGCTCTAGAATTTTGTTCGCAAGTCAAAGGAGCAAACCCCAACTAAGTACGGTATACCTTCGCAAAGAAAAAGATAAACTGAGTATGGTATACGTGCTCTACCCCACAGATAAGGCGTGCATGGTGCAACATGTGGAACAGGTATAATTGGGACTTCGTTTTTTATTTGTTGAACAATTTCTATTATTAATAATATTATTTCTGTCCATGTAACGAGTTTTAGATTTAGTCAGGTTATTCTTTAAATTTTTTATAACAAGTAACTATTAGACTTTAATTGACAATAGCAAAAGGCTCTAGAGATCTACGAAATGGTGTTACTATTTTCATCGTGAAACCAACTATCATGATATACAATTCTTTCTATTTAACATAATTTATTTATAAGTAAATTTGACTTAGATCAACTTATTTTATAGAGAGGGAGTCTTTTAAGAGAACATTCTGGGATCTTATGTTTTCAGAAATAAAGAGTTTGTGACATGGCACTTAAAGAGACACGAGAGGCTAAAAGAAGCCATGTCAATGCAACACAACAAGGTGTAAGCATCATGGTGAGTGGCATGATGTGTTCGAGATGCCTATAATTGTAAAAGGTTTTGTTTTTTCAGTTCAACTGAAAAGGTCCTGAAAATTTAAATGTTGCGATATTGATAAAGAAATTAATGAATTTGAACCAATTCCTTCACGATTTTTTAATTAATGCATGTATGTCAAACCTCCTGGATCATCAATCCTTCGCTAGAAATCAAAATGCCTGACATATTCGAGCCGGAACTAGAAAGGAAAAAGTAGACGAATGCTTAAACAGAACTAGTATGACAACTGTCAGGGGAAAATGGACCAGCATGACAGTAACCTTCAAGTTTGATTAGTATTGTCAGATGTCCGGTAGAGTAAAGCACCTTCCATAGCATTTCTCTCTTCCTCTTCTACCCCTCCCTCTTCCTACTCCACTCAGCCCTTCTCTCTCTATACCACACCTCTCTCAGCTTGAAGCAAGCAAGCACCTTCCGCTCTCTTTTCTCTCTCCACGTTGCCTCACTCATATATACGCCATTGTGGCGTTGTGCTAGAGACCATGGCCATGGGGGCCCTGACCTAATGTAGGTGAAGAGGGGAAGCCACTGTTCCATCTCTTGGAGTAGAAGGGCAGGCAGGAAGGTCCCTCACCTTCCCCTCATTTCCCAACCCCCGCGCCCCCACCAGATTGGGGAAATTTCGCGCTCAACTCGATCGCCGCCGGCCGCCCAACCGCAAGGAACTGCCGCGGGTACGATCCCTGCTGCTCCTCTGTTCTCCTTCTATCTCTTTCTTGCAGTCCCTCTTGGTGCGGGATTTCTTTGTTCTTGATTCGTGGGAAAGATTGGGCTTTGGGTTTATGTTGTTTCATCGGTGCTGAATCTTGGCACTGAATCTTTGTTTCATTTCTTGAAAGGATTAGGAGGACGCGGCGGCTTGGTGGATTTCGAAAGGCAGGATCTTTTTCTTGGATTTCTGTTCTCCAGGAGGTAATCCGCGAGCAAAAACTTATCTTTCCCCATTTCTGTTATTATGTTAGGCCAGGCTGGAATTGTGGGATTTTGCTTGTTCCTCATGCATTAATAATACTGTGCTTTAGTGCCTGATTTTGTGCGGGCATCACGGATTGGTTGTCATAGGCTCATAGGCATGCTTTTTCTTGGTGCGGTTTTGGTAAATTTTGTTTGGTAGATAGTGCTGTTCATGGCCGCCTTGGCAGCGTTGGTTGCTTTATTTGTCCATGTCTTTAATGATCGCGATGTGGCCCTTTCTGCGGCAAATTGAATGTGGTGTTAGAAATTCCATTTTTTCTTTTCTAAAAAAATCCAATTTGTGATAGGGACATTAGTGTCCCTGCACTCTGTATTATTTCCCCCGAGATCCATTGATTAACAGCTATTTTGTCATCTCTCGTTGTACAAGAGACATGACAGAATAGATGCTAGAATCATAAGATTTTTTGTCTCAAAAAAAAAAGATTGAAACTTTGTCAATATTATTGTCTTTTGTGTTGTTGAAAGGTTAGAATGGTAATATTGGTTAGTACTCTCCCTAATTCAGGACTTAGTTTTGTCTGTTAAAGAAATGGCCATAGTTTAGATGTTTGGTTCTTGTCAAGCTGTGATGAGCTGCGAAATCACCTCTCGAGGTATAGATAGCCTGGAACTTATTTTGATTGTATTTGCTCACCATTCTACATCATCCTTCTTTTCTTTTTCTGCTGTTCATATGGGTGGCTAAACCTGATCTGAAAATGGCTTTGTTTATTTCCAATATGCTCAGAAAAGTTGCTGTTGAGCTGAGAATACTTGAGAAGAGGTTTCTCATGTTGCTATAGCGTCGTCCCTTATTTTATTATTTATTTTTGCAGGATCTTGTATTAGCTACCGTACTGTGTTATTCACCGGATGCTGGCAATGGGGTCAGAAGAGTGGGAGTTGTATCCTTCCTCTTACATTGGTGCTCAGGTCATAGAATACCGGCCAATTTCTGAAGACAGCGATGATGATTGGAATGGGGATGTCGCAGTATCTTTGGATGCTGTTCTCCCTGATGATCTGTTGGAGAAGGTTCTCTCCTTCTTGCCAGTTGTGAGTATCATAAGATCCGGGTCGGTTTGCA
Organism: Eragrostis curvula; assembly: GCA_007726485.1. NCBI lineage: Eukaryota > Viridiplantae > Streptophyta > Magnoliopsida > Poales > Poaceae > Eragrostis > Eragrostis curvula. The sequence goes on from CM017439.1 coordinate 56,506,108, forward strand.
AAAGATGGCACGAGATCGTGCATGCCCAAAGGCATACTTGGAGCAAAATGGTGCCTCAGAAGCCATGGTACTTCATGTTTACTTGCAGCGAGGAAGCTGTTTCAGGTTTTGCCTATGACCCGAGCCTGCGCAAGTGGTATGAATTTGACTTCCCTTGCATCGAGAGGAGCAACTGGTCTACATCCTCATCGGCCGGGTTGGTGTGTCTGATGGACAGTGAGAACAGGGGGCGCATCATGGTGTGCAACCCCATCACCAAGGACTGGAAGAGGCTTCTTGATGCTCCTGGTGGCAAAACAGCAGATTACAGTGCCCTTGCCTTTTCTGTTGACAGGAGTTCTCATCAGTACACTGTGGTTGTTGCAAGGAGCAACCAGGTCCCGTCGGAGTATTATCAGTGGGAGTTTGCCATCCATCTGTATGAGTCGATCACCGGTAGTTGGGTGACTCCCTTTACTGGAGTGTTGCTTGGATGGAGAGGTGGGGACGAATGCGTCATCTGTGATGGAGTCCTCTACTATCTGGTGTACTCCACTGGAGTTGTGGTGAACAATAATCAGCATCGCCATTGCCTTGTCATGTATGATCTCTCTGCAAGACCTAACCACATTTCTTTGATGAGCATGGCTATACCAGTACCATGCGCTCTTACATGTGGCCGGTTGATGAACCTAAGTGAGAGGCTTGTTCTGGTTGGCGGCATTGGCAAGCAAGATAGACCTGGCATTATCAAGGGAATTGGCATTTGGGAACTCCGTAACAAGGAGTGGCATGAGGTTGCTAAAATGCCTCACAAGTTTTTTCAAGGATTTGGTGAGTTTGACGAGGTTTTTGCAAGCTGTGGAGCGGATGATATCATCTACATCCAGAGCTATGGATCCCCAGCTCTTCTCACCTTTGAAGTAAAGCAGAAGATATGGAAATGGTCAGCAAAGAGCCCTGTGACAAAGCGCTTTCCGCTACAGCTGTTCACTGGTTTTTCTTTCGAGCCAAGGCTGGATATTGCTTCCTAGTTTTGATTTTTCAAGATTCTTACATTATATTTTGCCTGATTTTGGAGTGGCCAAAGACAGGAGATGCTAGCATTGGAAGCCATTTGAACACAGAAAATGGTCAGATCTACAGATCTATTCTATTGATTGGTGGGCGTAGTGATGGATTAACATTGCCTATCTTTTGTTGACTTGATTGGATAGTAGAGTGAGAGTTGTTACCTTCTACAATTTACACAATCATTGTTTCTGAATTTCCTTTTCTTTTGTTGCCTGCAAATTTAGTGCGCAAGTCCCAGAAGAATTCGTCCCATTCTGTTTTGCAGTCCTCTCGATATATGGTCCCTGCTGCTACTGAATTATGTTTTCCTTAAGCTGCAATTGCGTGATATGCATCCAGGAGTTTTGAGCTGCGAAGCTAGTAGTAGTACTTTGTTGCTGGACCGGTACTTGCTTTGCCTTCCTTGCAGCCATTTATGTAGAGCTGAGCCTGTTAATATGGTCAATTTGTCCGCTCAGTTTACAAATATTTTCATTTTCCTAGAAGTTGAATTCACAGAAGCTTTATTAATCCAAAAAAATTGCATATGGAACTGACAGTTCACATGTCTGTCTGCTAGTTTTTGTCTACCTGACTGCCCTAATCCTGCAGCCAGTGCTGTCATTGCATTGTCTGATGTAATCACATACTCCAGTTATGTACTGTAATACTACATGCTGTACCTAGAATCTTTGCCTGTTGCTTCTGATGCATCATCGCTGTCATGCCTTGCATGTTGCGCGCTATTGTGCAAAGACAGGCGAAGAAGCATGCTCCAGCATCTTCCCAGGAGCCTGCTTTGTCTATCTTTCGCCCTCTGTGGTATGGATCTAAACGTCACATTATTTTGCCCTGTCTGAACTCTAAACGTAAAAGCAGGTACTAACACCATCCAGGAAAGCAGTATTGTCTTGCATGTTACCGCTGCTCCAAATGGTGTTTAAAGCCAATGAAATGCCGTCTGTGCCGTGCACTGCAAGGCCGTGTGTGTCATGTTGAGATGTGCAGTGTCGGCTTCAAATGAAAATTTTGTTTTGAGCTAAAGCCATAGCAGCTTGTTGCTGTTTAGTCTTAAAGTGGATGCAATGTAGATGGCCTTTTTTTTTAGTTAAATGGGATGCAATATATGTACATCCAGTTGCTATGAAACATCTACAATATGAAACTTTTCTGTGAAAGAAGAAAAGCATTGTTGCTGCTATCGGTCACAAGCAGTAAAGAATAAGATTCCCCTGAACTGAAACGTGTTCCATGTTTTTAACCAACATCATGTACTTAAAAAAAAAAAAAAGGCATTGGAGTACTAAGCATGTCAGTATTTTGTCTTCTTCACACTGGACAATCGCACGTACTGGTAGTGATTAACACGAGTATCCGACGGTACGGATTATACATGCCTAAACAAAGTGAAACCAAGTAAGAGTACAATTTTTTAACTCGTTGCACAGATTCACCTCACCTAATCATTCTTTAAGTACAGAGAGGAAGATAGATTTTCTTTACACGTGCACCTGGACATGGTGCAGCAACCCAACAATTTTCAATGGACATCGCCATTGTTTATCAAGGACGTAAGTACTATTCATTTTCCTAGTCGGTAAACTGAACTTTCAATGAAGCAGATCACTTTCCCCGTCATTTTACTGAGCTTTGTAGGACAAAAAAAAAACTTCTTTCAAACCATTTTTTGGTTAACCTGACCTTTTTTTTTCCAAGAAACTACTACTCAAACTTATTAGGTACAATGAGCATGAAAAATCCATCAGCAAATACCAACGATTCGATTAGTAAACCGCGGCAGAAACGGGCCCAACCGCGAAATCGATGAGCGAGGGGTAATCGAGTGGAGTCATCAGTCACTGTGTCATGTGTCTGGTGCAGTCGAGGTGACTGACGGGCTGCTGAGGAGTGCTGGGTGAGTACGTACGCGCGCGTCCTTTGTCTGGGCTTCTGCGCGGCATGGACGGATTTGGATCCTGATGACTCGTCCTCTTGCTGTCCCTGTCCCCCGCCTTGGCAGATTGCGATGCAGTGCAGAGGAGGCAGAGGGCGAGAGAACTCACAGGCTAGAACCCAGGCCAAGCGGAGCGTGTGGTTCAATGGGGTCTCGTGACCGGACCAACATCTACTACTACTCCAGCTCCATTCCCTCTTTTTTCACGACCAGTGGTCAGAACGCTCGATCGAAATTCAATTTCGCGGGCGAAAATCAGATACGTTCGTTGTTCCAAAATTCAAAAAAAAATATTAAAAGGTTCAGGTTTGGCAAGACAGTAGTGGAGTACTCCCAATAGCAGACTGAAATCTTTGGTTGTTGAACGTTGAGCATCGCCAATCGCGTGCCATCCATGGGCCTGAAAGTTCAAAGAGTAGCAGCGGGTCCTGTGCCCAAGGCATGGCGCTCCTACCAACAGCACCTCGGTGGCGGAGCCCCAGGGCACAAGCATCACATTCCCGTGGCCGAAGCAATGCCCTAGAGGCACGGCACTGCCCCCGGCCCAAACCCAGCTCAGCTCGGCCGGCGTCGTCGATGCACGCGCTGCCAGTCTGGCAACACCATTGCCATTGAACGCGCCTCCTCCCGCGCCCTGCAACCTCCTCCATGTCCTGCCGTGCCGTGCTGTGCTGTGCTGACGCAGCACCCCCTGAATCCTGCCACCCTGTCGACCTTCTCCATCCGTCCCGTCTGAACGGAGGACGACTTTGGTGGCCGCTCCGTTGAAAACGGCCACGCCTGCGCCTTCGCGCCGCTGGGGAAGGAGAAACGGGTATTGGGAGCCGTGCGAGTGTTTGACAGCCTAGCCGTGCCCGGTGCGGCGCCGCGGCAGAGCGAAGAGAATTCAATGCCAGCTGAGCTCAGCTCTCGCGCCTGCCTGGGAATTCGCGAGTCACTGACCTCAGAATTTCTGCCCTGCCTTGCCCTCTGCTCTGATGAGATGTTGCATGCATGTGGAATGCATTCATGTGCTGCCCCGCTCTGTCCCTTGCCTGCTTCCTTTCCGTTTCGAGCAGTACTTGCTGATGCCGCGCTTCAGAGCAACGCTTCTTTCGAGAAGTCCAACGTTCGTCTACTGCCCCAAGCCGTTTTTGGGGCGAAGAATTCCTTACAAATATGAGATACCACTAGCACAAGGACTGATTACCAAAAATTTCAAAAATAATTTGAAGAATTCCACGCAAATAAAGATTAATAAGGGGCAGCAAAATAGTCATCGGACGTGAATATGCGTGTTTTTTTCCCCCGAAACAAATACAGTACAGGTTTGTTTCAAAGACATGCTAGCCAATTAATGTACTCCAAAAGAATGGAGTACACCGTAGCTCATAGTACAATCAGTTTGGACCATAAAGGGGTTGCATCAGCATTCAAGCCTTCTTTCAGCCGTGTATGTATTGTGGAGAAATGAACGCGGCGGAGGTTTGGTTTCAGAATGACGTCGGCCAGTTGTTTGGTCGAAACTGAAGGTCTAATATCCATTGGGCCGGCCCAACAATATTTGACTCTACAAGAAGTTGACGGCCTGCGCAACTACAAAGTGATTTCTTTTTGGAAAAAGTCCTATTTGCCTCCCTCAACTTTTATAGGAGGTGTAACTTTTACCTTCAATTACAAAACCGGGTAGCCTGACTCCCTCAACTCCTTCTCTCACTTCAATTTACCTCCCTGAGCGGTATTCAGAGTGGTTTTGTACTACGTGGCACAGTGGGTCCCATATGTCAGCCGCCACATCATTTTTTTTTTTCTTTTCCTTTTTCTTTCCTTTCTTCTTCTCTTTCTCCGCTGCTCCAAAGACGGCGGCGCCGCAGTGTCCGCGTCCGCCTGCGCGCCGCCACACCTGTAGACGCCATCGACGCAGAAGGAGAAGCCGCAAGGAGGAGCTGCCTTCGCGTCCCGGGAACCTCAGCAAGCGTTGGTCCGCCACCGTCGCGCTGCCCGCCACGAGATCGGAGCAGGGCGCAGGGAAGCGGCGACCGCCTCGGCGTGGCAGGCCCAGCACCCGCTCTCGTCGCCGCCTGCAGGGCCAAAGAAAAGGGGTTGCTCCGTCGCGCAGGAAATCGTCGAGGAATTCCTCGCCATCCGTTGCTCCAAGGACGGCTGCGTCCGAGCTGGAAGAAGAGCTCGTCGCGCACGCGTGCTGCAGCGTCGGCGCGGGCCTCTGCGAAGTGGGCATAGAGGCGTGGGCCAGCGAGGACGGCGCACGGCAGGTCCGGCATCCTTCAATGACTTGAGCGGCTTCACACAGTCCTCAAGCATCGTTAGCGCATAGAGATCCTCCTTGGTGCCAGGGAGCACGAGTGTTGCGGCCGGAGCTCGGTGGAGACAAGCAATCGTTGATTGACTGACTGGAGAGAGAATCAGAAGACGAATGGGGAACGTTTTGGTCATGGCGAGCAAGAGAGAGAGAATCAGAATACAAGCAATCGATGATTGACTCACCGGAGCAGGAGGCTCGTGGCCATGGTGAGCTTCGCAACTCGATGGGGAACGACGTTTTGGTGGCGGTGTTTCTTTCGGGTAGTGCTCCTCGGCAGCGGATGTTGAGCTTGACTCGGCGGCAATGGAGGGTGGGGAGCGAGAGAGGAAAGGAGGTGGCAGCGGAGAAAGAGAAGAAGAAAGAAAAAAAATGATGTTGCGCCTGACATGTGGGACCCACTGCGCCATGTAGGATAAAATCACTCTCAAAACCGATCAGAGAGGTAACTTGAAGTGAGAGAAGGAGTTGAGGGAGTCAGGCTACCCGGTTTTGTAATTGGAGGTAAAAGTTGCACCTCTTATAAGAGTTGAGGAAGGCAAATAGGACTTTTTCCTTTCTTTTTCGAAGCCAACTACTACAAAGTGATGAAGCAACGCATGGTATGCATCATCATCAGTCACCGTAGTACAGAGGCCTGGCATGTGAACTCAGATCTGCGTCAATTTTTGTTGTCGACTCCTCATCAAACAATGGATGAAAAGCAGGAATTTTGCATGAGCGGTACGTAGTAGCTCATAGCTGTAGTCCACTAAACTCAGGATCCAGGCACAACTGATCTTTGTGTGAAACGTGACCTTGAGGAGTCGTGCGTGCCTACATGACGAAAGCATGCGAGATGACAAACTAATAACTTATTCAAAGCAGGTATGTGCCCACGGTTACAAAGCACAAACACACTCGCATGCGCAGAACGAAACTACATAAACTCGGCCAGTATGCCGCGTGCCGGCGATGACAGAGATCGACGCTCTCCCACTTCCGACTAGCTTGCGGCCGGTCAGCCTTGACATGCATCGCCGACAGAGTCGCGACGTTGTTGATGCCAGGGGATCGAGGGTGCGCCACCTACCGCACGCCGCCGGCGCGCTTCTTTGGACCCGGCTTCGTCCCGTGCGCGGCGGCGGCGTCCTGCTTCTTCTGCTGCTCCACCTCCGCGGCAGCGTTTACGGGCGGCTGTTCATGCTGCGTCGTGTCGTCGTGTGCCTTGGCCTTCTGCGCGGTGTGCGCGTCGGCGCCCAGGCTCGCCGCGGACTCCTTGCTCGCCTCCATTAATTCCTCGCGCTCACTTAGCTCTCCCTCTCTCACTCTCTTGTCGTGTTAAGTGAACTGTGACCGTGCGAGATCTGAGAGGAACTGAGGAAGTGAGAAGATTTTATAGGCGCAGGTGAGTTAGGGTATGCGTTGAATAATACTAGTAAATTTGTGGATAATTGTTGCATGGACACGCAAGTGCCTTCGAGACGACACGTCCACCGGCCGCGCACGTGGAGCAGGCCAGCAGTGCGGCGAGCGCGCCGGGGACGACGACGGAAAGGAAGCAGGCAGGAGACGCGGCCAGCAAGGGACGCATCCACGCACGCACTCGTGGCTCACGTGCGAGTGGCCCGGCGTCGCGTCGACGTGGCTCGTGACACGCACGGTGCGCGGGAAACGACCGTCGCCGGCAGCTCGCGAAACGCATCGTGACTCATGACGTCAAGCAAGATCCGTGTTTAACTTATCTTCGGTGCGGGTGCGGCATGCAGATGCTGACGCTGATGCTGGAGAAGCCCAAGCCTGTGAGAGACACAACACAGTGCCTCGAGAGATAAGAGAACTTCAAGAGATCAGAGCGTGTGAGATCAGGTCGTTTTATGGGACGAGCTGACCTTTCCACATGGGCCATGACTGCTAAGCAGCTTTGGAGGCAAAGGCCCAGCGGTGACTACACTGGCAGCCCAATAATGCCTTCAACCTTTATCCTGGAGGCCCAAGCCTTACTTCTTTCGGAGCAATATCTTAGATGATGGCCAGCTTTAAGCCAGCCTTTTGTTAAATATAATCTGTGCTTTTAATTTCGTTGAAATGCAAGACAAGGAAGTACATGAATGAAACATACAAAGAAAAAAAGCAACTCCTTTTTTTTTTTTGAAACGAACAAAAAAAAGCAACCCCTTGCTAACACGCACATACGCACAAAGCTGCTTTTGATAAAAGGATCAATTAACACAAGACCCTACTATCCCTACTTGGCTACACTGATTCAAGATGAGACATCAACGGGCGGAAGCCGGGAGCTGGGCTGTCATGTTCCTCCGACAGCTAGCCGGCAAGCAAGCATGGCCAAGCTAACCTTTTCCTCTCTATCAATCAATCACTTCAGCACTGAGAAAGTTTTGTTGGCATGGAGACCTGCCTAGGAGTACGTCTGTTTCGTTCCATATAGTATACTACTGATACACAAGAATGAGGAACCTAGATCCTTCAAACAAACCGGAGCTTGGCATCAAACGATTCAACTTTCTTGGGATTCAAATTATCCTTTCGACGCTTTTCAATCAGGGACTGTTAGTTTAGCTCATCGCATGCCAGTTTGAGCATGCATGCGCGCATCAGTTAGTATACGTAGTAGTACACTTTTGTGTGATCAACTAACGATTCTGTCGTATGCCTACTCGGCTACTCCAAAGGGTCGGTATAGGTCATGCATGACTCATGACTGACGAGGACCTCTATACCATCTAAAGTTGGTGATCAAAGTACACTAGAATTTAGCTTATGGCCTCCTACTGCTCACGCACCAGACACCACGCATGATGCTCCTTTGGCAAATGAACGAAGCCGCTTGGCAAATCCACGTGGCCATGTGAAAGTGTGGGCTTTGGTTATTCTACATGATCGAACCACTCTTTTTGACTTTGACTGGACATGCTTGTAGCATTAGGGTACAGGCGTGCAAATAAGTAAGGATCGCTTCATTTCTTCTTTGTCCTATTGTCACATTGTTATTGATGATTTTTTACAATAAACTTTGCTAATAATGAATGTGAGAGAGAGAGAGATGAAGTACTAGTTTAGAGTTCGCTTGTTTCTTCGGCCATATACCAGCCTGTTCGCCTCGCTGCGATGCATTTGTTTTACTGTAGCGGCTGCTGAAGAAATAAATGCGAACACTGTAGCGGCTGCTGAAGAAATAACTGAAACACTGTAGCTGCTGCAAAACAGCTGCTGTAAAGCAGCGAGGCGAACAGGCTGTTACATCTCTAGGTGTAGAGACTGGTATGTTGTTTTCCTTATGACATAATTTCCTTTTACATACATCTTCTTTATTGGGCCTGTTCGTTTCTTTAGGACTAAATTTAGGCCTGTAAAATCTTACCATTTAAGGGTATTAATAAAGTATAATTATAAAACTTTTTGCAGAAATCTGGGCTACTTTGCGAGACGAATCTAATGAGGGTGATTAAACTGTGATTAGAGGATGGTTACTGTAGCATCACTGTAGCAAAACATAGCTTAATTAGGCTCGTTAGATTCGTCTCGTAAATTAGCACCTATCTGTAAAAAGGTTTTGTAATTAGACTTTATTTAATATCCTTAAATAGCAAGATTCTCTAGACTAAATTTTAGTACTAAAGGAAACGAACAGGCCCTGAGTTCCTCATTAGGTGGTCTATAACTATGACAAGGCATGCCCCCAATAGAGTTGTGGCAATGGCATATGACACATGAAAAGGGTGTGAGGTTGTATCTGTTTTTCACTATGGTCAATTCATAAAAGCTTATGGGTGTCTAGTGTTATTGACTGCTATATGGATTAATCTACAATATTTACATAGACACATAGCACATTTTTATTCTCTATAGACTGTTTTTGCAGCACATTATGGTTGGTCTAACCGTTGCATGTTGTAACATCGACAAAGCAGCTCTTAACGTTTTCTGTGTTGTCTCAAAAAAAAAAAAGGTTTTCTGTGTACAGTTGCTGCCATGAAGTGGACGAGAAAAGGAGGGAAAAGCCTCAAACAAGACGAAAAAAAGGAGGGAAAAGCCTCAAACGAGACAAGAAAAGGCGGTCGGGCGCGAAACGAAACAAAATTGCGCTCACATGCTGGCAAGTGGGCCCACGCCGCACTCTGACTGCTGAAACCTTTCTTCTCCCCTCCCTTTCCCCTCCCCCACCTCAAGACTTCCCCACTCCTCGCTGTCCTTCTGCCAGCTACAGCCTCTGCCATGGCGTAGGCCCTCCACCTAGCGGCCAAGCTTCGCAGCCTGCATGTCCACGCGGCCGAACGCATAGCCATGGAACCGTCCCCTCCCGCAGCGGCAGGAGGAGGGGGCGAGCGCGCGGAGGCCGTCGCGGGCCCGGTTCTTGGCGGGGCCAGAGGCGCGGCTGGTGAGCTGGGGCCCGAGACCGCGGGCCGAGACGGCCGCAAGGGACGCGGGGAGGCGGTGCCGCTGCGGCTGCGGCTTGGGAGGGCCAGACGGCGGGCGGGGCCCGGCACGCCGGCGCCGTCGTGGAAGATGGAGGACGAGGTGGCGGGGGAGGGCGAGGCGGCCGCGGCAAGGCGGAGCTCGGCGTCCGCGTCGGCGCGGCAGCTGGGCGCCAGCCTGTGGGAGATCCACGACGTGGCTCTGGAGGGTCGGCGGAGGCGGCGGGGCGGGAAGGGCGTGGCCGCCGGCCGGGAGGATGGCGGCGGCGTTGAGGAAGCGGATCAGGTGAGGGTTACGAACTCTGTTTTTCCTCTTTACACGTGGCGTAGAATCGGATGGATTTGTGCGGATTCCGTGGGCTGGTCCGTTTTACGTGCGCCAGGCAAATCAAACGGATAAAATCCTTCACTTTAGTAATCGATAAACAGTTTTGAGACCCAATTTTGTTTAGTTCTTGTCTCATTTTGCTTACGTTTACGAATTTCATACAAATTCATAGCAGGCTTTTGTTTGTGTTCGTTGCCGTTTAGTTTTTCACGTCCTCTGGCATGTCGACATTGCCTGTCCTTCACATGAGTTATTGGTTTGGCCTCAGTTAATTGATCTGCCTGCTGGTACCAAACTACCAACTTTGACCCATTGCGGCATTTGCTACTAGATGGATAGGGTGGAGCTCATGTAGAGGTGTAATGCTGCCATTCTTGTCCTACTATTGCTCAAGAACAATAGTAATTGCTTGCTGGAACGTAAGGATATGAAAACTGAGAAGGATTGAGAGTTTTGTTATGGCACAATGACGCAGCAACATAATTGAATGGAATTTTGTCCATCCCGAGGACTGTATACTGTGCTTGGGTCAGTCAAACGAAATTAATCCTATCCTTGTAACGTAGTGGCCGCTGTGCAGTTTCAGGCCTCAATTTTATTATTCTTTCCCTTGTTTATATGCATTAGGTTTCTTGAATAGAATTGTAGGTTGGCCTCAGTTCATCGGTTTGCTTGGTGGTACCAACTTTGATGATTTGACATCCCAATCTTGGTAGATGCTAGATGGCGTGGATCTTCTGTAGGTGTAATGCTGCGATTTTGTTCTATCGTTACTTTGCAAAATAATTGTGTCTAGAAACTTAAAGCTGCAAAATATGAAGGATCAAGAGTGTCGTATGGATCCGGAGGCAAAACGATCAGATTTGTTTCTTCCTTCCCTGAATTGGAACACCACCTTCGTCACTTGCTTCTACGATTTATTTATGTTAAATACTGCTACTGGCCATTTATCATCCATTGAGCCTATCTAGGTATTCTTTTTTCGTTCCTTCATGTGTGTTCCAACTTCTCAAGATCTTGACACAATGGTCACATCAAGCTCCTGTACCATTTGACACATGAGACGCTTTAAGCACGATGCTGCTGTTCGGGAGTGTATACAGATCGAACTTTGGGTTCCATGCTTTAGTTGCCACGGAAATGCTTATATTGTTATACTACTAACATGTCTTGATTAGGTAAAATTTTTGCAAGAAAATTGCAAATAATGTTACAGAAGTTCACCTCAAGCAAAAATATAAATGTTGGACTAATCATATCCCTTGTTTATGCATGTCCATGTGTGCCCACCCTAGTAAGTATCTAGCATCCTCCTTATGACAACCTAGTGCAATGGGACGAATGACGAGGCCTCTCCATTTTGGGACACAACCATGCGTCTATTGCTATCACACGTGATGTGGCGTCTCCCCTCCAGTTCCATGATCACCAAGCACCAAGTGTCCTTGCCCTTGTGTCACATATATAATCATTATTGTGATATACTCCCACCCTTCTTTGTTTCATGGTGCTGGTTAGCTCATGATAAAATCAAATTTGAGCTGCCTTCTTGAAACAAATGATCGGAGGGAGTATATTAACAAACTTCTTTTTTTATCTATGAATAAATATTAGACTCAAGAGTATTACAGGCTGATCTATTTGTGTATTTCACTGACTTTGCTTGAACGCTATCTGTTCTGCCTCAGCTAGTTTTTATTTGTGTCGGTGTGGCTACAAGTCTACAGTTAAAATCGTATTGTATATGTTTGCTATGCTTAATGATGGTTACTGTATATTATTTGGTATTTGGTAATATAAAAGCATGTTCCGTATATGTGATATGAAGTATTCTCAATATCCAACATGGAGCATATAGCCCGTCATATTGCTCGCCATTAATAGACTGGCCAATTCTTTGTGAACTTGGTGTCCACTATCTGCGGGATAATTATTCGACAAAATTGTTTTCCATCCAAGTTCGTGGACCAAAGCGATCTATGAGTAGTACTAGTGCGATGCATGGACATGTTGTGCTGCCAGATAATTTGTGCTAATGTTTTTTTCTCTAATCTCAGCCACAGGGTTCAGATGGCTTTGGTGTTTGTCATGCGAATTCATCAATGAAACATCACAAGTTGCATGAAGAAAGCAGTCACAGAATACAACCTTTCTCTCCTGCAAGTTATACAAGCTCAGTCAGGGTACGCATAGTTTTACTTTTTTCCTATTAGAATCATGTTTTTTCATTCATGTGATTTCTAGATGAATTTTATTTAAACATATGAGTCACTTGATTTAGGATATTGGGGTTGGAGAAATGCATCTTAGCATGCCTTTTCAATACAGTTTGTTGATTATACAGCTGATACCGTGAAAAAGCACCAAAAATCATAGGCGTTAACTGAATAGTTTCTGGGTTATTATTTAGTTGTTGGATAAAACAATTCCCCCCAAAAAAAGTTGTTGGATAAAACAAAAGCATGAGCATCGATGTCATCTCAGCGTATTTCCTGTTGGTTGTAGTTCATGAATTCTCTTTGATATAAATTAGTGAATTTTCTGATTCAAAAGGAATTACATCTGTAACTACACTGTTTTCCAGCTGTAAGGATCAGCACACAAAGCACATTTCCAAATTTTGATACTTTATCTTTGTATTATTCAGGGTTCTGCTGTGAATCATGCAATTAGTCCAGCTCATTCTTTGGATTTCAAGGGTAGATTTAGGTCGGCAAGTTCTAGCCTTAAAACATCAACTGAACTACTGAAGGTTCTAAATCGAATTTGGAGCCTTGAAGAGCAGCACACTGCTAATTTGTCAGTGGTTAATGGATTGAGGTTGGAGTTACAGCAGGCACAGGCACATATTCAAGAACTTATGCAAGAGAGACGGCGGTACCGCCATGAAGTTTCGTCATTGATGAGGCAACTCTCTGAGAACAAAATTGTTAAGAAAAACAAGGAGCATGGGAAGATTGAAGCAGCTGTTCATTCCCTGCAAGGTGAACTAGCAGATGAAAGACGTCTCAGGAGACATTCTGAGGACCTCCACAGAAAATTAAGCAAGGACGTTTCTGAGATAAAATCAGCGTTTCTCAAGGCAGTCAGGGACCTTGAGAAGGAGAAACAAGGAAACCACCTCTTAGAGGAGCTTTGTGATCAGTTTGCAATGGGCATCAGGAACTATGAAGATGAAGTCAGGGTGGTAAAACAAAGGCACGTAAAGAATTATGAACCCAATTTTGATAAATCAGTGCTCCATGTTGCCGAAGCTTGGCTTGATGAGCGAGTGCAAATGCAAAATACTGATGTCAAGGAAGACTTGGCACAGAAAGCCACAATAACGGATAGGCTCAGCAATGAAATACAGTCTTTTCTTCTTTCTAAAAGATCAGGTAGCTCTAAACATAATGAAAAATACATGAATGATAATGCCATCTTGCGTCGGCAATCCCTTGAGTCTGTCCATTTGAACGGAGCCACCAGTGCTCCTCAGGTTGCTGAAGATGATGACGATGATTCTGTTGCTAGTGATTTGCACTGCTTTGAACTTAACATGCATGGAAATGGCTTACGGAACCAAAACCACATGGGACCTCACAGAAGTAGTAGAACTGGCATAGACGCATCAAAGAGAAGATCAGAGGATATTCATGGTATATCTGCTGAAGGTTCACACTTGTCTCGGGCACCAATTCGTTCACATAAAGACAGTACAAGGTCCAGTAGCAGCAACCAGCAGCATGCCACTAAAATACCAGAACTCGACTCACACTGCAGTGGTGGATTTACAGCAGCTGAAGAGCCAAATGGAATCAGAAGCACCTATATTTCTCGAGGATCTCACAATGACCCATCGAAGAATAACCCAGAGGCTCATGTTACTTGTTTGGGGCAGGAATCCCTTGACCATTACTCTCGAACAAGTTTATTTTGTGAAGGCACTACTTCAGGGGATTTAGGCAACCCTGGCAGTCCAACACGGCAGCTGACCTACCAGTCCACATCATTGGACCCTGAGATATCGGAATGCTCACCTGAGCCACCACTAGGTGTGGTGGGGAACACACTGAAGGAAAAATTACTTCAAGCAAGGCAAGAGGGGCGTCATGCCCGACTGAAGGCATCAGGAAGTTCCTCAACCGGCAATAGGAAATAAGAATGCCCACCTTAAGAATCAAGGGTGTAATACAGTGAAACTATATCTGTGCTATTTCCAATTTCCTTCTGTCACGTCTATTGATTCAGTAGCCCTGTACATTCCAAGCTGCCCAAACATGTGTATCCAATCAGTGACGTTGTAATTAGGCTGTTACTTAGATGCCCGGCATGCTATAGGCTAATAACTACTCGAGAAGGTTTTTGGCTATGACATGTCTTGTTAACTTCCTGATAATTTGGTTGGCACTCCATTTGAATTGCTAGAGGTTTTCAGGCTTCTGAAGTTTCAGGAGTACTGTATGAGTAAGCATGACTTGTTGTCATCTCGAAAGCATGGAGTTTGCCATGACAAAATCAGTGAACGCCGCAAGATGTGCTCTTCACTTCAGGATTTCCAGAAACGTGCTTTTCCAAAATATATTGATCTTGTTGAAACGATTTTTTTAGGACTGCCTTAAACACAGTTTCTGTAACTTTTTAGAATCATTCAAATTTATGTAGGAAATAACACGGCTTTCAGTGTTATTCCTTTTTCTAGAAGAGTATTTCGACGGTGCGTTGGAACCACAGATTTTCTGGACGTGGGAGGTCAATCTTCCACATAGAGTTTGACTATTGAGTCTTGGTCGCAACAACAATTACCACCACCATACTCAAATACATGGCATTTTGAGCAAGGACGGAGTACGAGTGCTGATGTACTATTCTTCTCAAGTTAACGTTTGGATTAAACACCCCAAACGTTTGAATTTACCAAATTGACACCCAAACGGCCATTTCAGATGACCAAAATTGAAAAAAAAAGGGGGAAATAATTGCAGTTAGAAAAGGCATAATCCGAAATTAAGGTTTCATTTCATCCTCTATATTCTTATTTTGGTGAACCTAAATGTTTTGGTATTAAGTTAGCTAAGCCAATAGCTACGAGTCCTGCCTCTACTATTGCAACTGCCACTGCTGCAATTCATGTATACAAATTTGGTGGTGAATTTCCATAATAAAAATTATTAATTGTTGTATGGCGTTTAATATTGTTAACTAATTTCTCGAAGCGCCATATTTGTATAATGGCCGCGGATGACTATTTTCCTTAAAAGTTATCCCCTGCCAATATGCATGGGCAATAATTCATGATGCATATGAATATATATGCGTTGTGATGAGTAATTTCATTTCAATATTGTAATAAAGTAGCTTTGACAATCTGTCAACACTTAATATAAGTTTGTACTAGTTTCATTCGTAATAATTCGTATCTAGTGTTTTATGTAAACACGCTCTAAACGAGGAATGACTAAAGCTTCTTTGATCATCCGATTTAAATCATACGGGTCCGTCCTTCTTTTTTTTTTTAGATTACACAGTACAACTGGCGGCAAATCCTCCAGATTGACGAAGTCACCACTGGCGCCTCGCTGTCGACGGCCACGTCGTCTACCGCTGAAAGCACAAATGCCGTTAAATCCTAGAAAATTCGCTCCCACCGGGAGTCGAATCCAGGACCTCAAATATGCTACTCGCGTGCCTTAACCACTAAACCAAAGTGCCCTCAAAAAAAAAAAACACTAAACCAAGGCCCCTTCACAGGGTCTGTCCTTCATCTTCAACCTCGCACACCCACGCTTCTTATCTATTTCATACTCGGAACTATTAACTTTTCTTAATCTCCAACTAATGAGACTACCTCTAAAGTGTACACGTATGATTTTTATGTTTTGATACTAAATTTTTAAAGATAAAAATAAAAATTTTATTTAAATAAGGGCAGTGCATAGTAAATACGAGACATTAAACCGAATGAAATTGTTGAATATTGGCAACACGGCATGCAAAGGCCGTCACCCAACTGTCAAGCACGCTTTTCATGCCGCTATCGCAGCAACGCCATGACCAAAGCGTTTGAAGGCCCTTTCCCGTTTTAACCCCTCCCCTTCCCTCTTATTATAGCTACCTCCCTTCCCTCTTCCTTCTTCCCCTCCCGGCCACTGCTCCTCTCGCCCACTCGATCCCTCCGCCGGCTAGGGTTACGGTCACCGCCTTCCCCGGCTCCTCCCTTTGCTTCGCCGGAGGAGGAGGGTGGTTGGCTGGTGCGCGTCTGCGGCGGCGGGGATGGACCCGGACTTTTCGCCTGGGGGCGGGGGCCCCAGCTTTGAGTTCGCATTCAACGAGGTCAACTTCTCCGACCGGGAGTTGCGGATCGAGGTCGTCGCCGGTGATGACATGCCGGAGTCGAGCGGGGACGGCGGTGGCGGGGGCCTCGCCGACTGGGCGCGCCACCGCAAGCGCCGCCGCGAGGAGCTCCGCAAGGAGAAAGGTGAGTAGAGATATTCTGACTCCGCATGTGGTGTTTAGATGAATGGATGCGTTTCTCTGTGATCGTTCGATTGTTGTGTAGAATTAGGATTTTGAGGCGATTAGGATGTCGATTTGGGGGAATTTCGAGTTCCATTTTGGGATACTGAAGTTCAATTCTGATTACGTCAGGCAGCAGGCCGGATTAATCGCTTGCGAAACTGAATGATGGAGGGGAATTGTTCAAGTTTGGGTGCAATGGTGTTCTTGGCCAAGTTATCTAACATAGGAATACGTCATTGGCTGAACGATGGGCAAATATTTACATGAAAAAATCGTCTCATTTTGAAATTAGAATGCACCTTCCACAACATTTTAGTAGCGTAATTGGATGTAGCAATGGGGCTCCAACCATTCTAGCTGATAATCTTCTGCGCATAAGAGGGGTGCAATTCAGAAAATTTGGAATAAATTGCTTGTGATAGGCATGTACTCTTTACGTTGACGACATGTGGCTACATTGGACCCAGACAGCACGTAGATGTAGGAAGTGGTTCATGCAACTAATAAGAGCCTTAGGTTAAGGAGCAAGATGATCGTTCTTGCATAAAGATAGCCTTAGACGAGTAGTTATGTGCTTCACAAGATGTCCTGACAATGGCAGTCCTGCTCAGGCATGCATGCCTCAACTGGTTTGTGAGAAATGTACCTGATCTGTAGACATTTAGGCA
Source organism: Eragrostis curvula (assembly GCA_007726485.1). Taxonomy (NCBI): domain Eukaryota; kingdom Viridiplantae; phylum Streptophyta; class Magnoliopsida; order Poales; family Poaceae; genus Eragrostis; species Eragrostis curvula. The sequence goes on from CM017439.1 coordinate 56,523,302, forward strand.
TTGGCCTCCATTTAGCATTTTTAACTGGAAATCATCTGTATAAGATAACCTGAGAATAGTAGTTTGTTGCTTGATAAGATACACTGTGGATGGCAACTTTGTTTTTCTGCTGGGGCATGGACACCAAGACTAGGTTTTCATGAATTGTACAATGACATGTAAACATTTGGTCATTTGTAATCTTCACCTTTTGAACAGGAATCATTTGTATGTACGATGTTTGAAACCTCAGATCAGCTGCTTATTTAGAAACCTCTCATAAATTTTGAAACCTCAGATCAGCAATTTTAGTTTGCCAAACTTGTGATTATGGATGTATTCAGAATGTATACCTTCAACCCTAAGAAACGAGGCTCTGTAGCCGTTTATACTCTAATAAGGTACAAAGCTGTATATCTCTTATGTATGATCTATTCAGTAGATATGATTATTTTGCTATGGTAAAATCGTCATTTTATTTATGCTATATTTTATTTCATCATGTTTTCTAATGTTCTAGTTTATCTTCTGCCATTATGATTGCTGATGAAACATTATCTTGTGATGGTAAATTTACATCTGCAGAATCTGCAACACACATGTTGGACCAAACAGATTGCAATGATGATGAAGCAGAAGAGCGTGATGTGTTTGAAGATAATCAAGAGGAACCTGTAGCAATGATAGAAGAATCTCCCCCTGATGTTGGCCAAGATGGTTTGTACAGCTAAAATTTCAATTAATGAACTTGTTTTTAGTATATCTATTTTTCCTGTTACGATGGTTAGTTAGGTTGGTCACTGAACTCTTGCTTTTGGAAAATTATTGTGGGGTTTAGGTTAGTTGAGATGCAAGTAGTATTTTGTTTAAGCACTTCCTTACATTCCTTCCTTTGACCACGTCATATTGCTAGATATACTTCTATTAATATGCTAGTTTTTTTTATATCAAAGAGTTCAATCTCACGTTGAAACCCAAAATGCCTCTTTCGGGGCCAAAAGCTGTCTGGTTTTGGAATTGTCATATTCCGAGAACTAAAGCTCTGGATGTGCTTATATTGCGAAGCAGCCAAAATTAGTATTTTTTTTTATTGTGAACTTTTAATCTTTGTTTCCCGATACCTATCTGTCACTCTTGCATAGAAGAACTAATTTGTTCCAAGTATTTTAAAAGCTGGAAATCTGTGTGCCGTCACTATTTTGTACCTTTTAAGTCCGTTTCCTCAATTTCCATTTATTCTGTAACCTTGATGTCTTTATATTAGCAGCTGATGATGGACAAAATATTGATTCATCTTGGACTGTGGTGGGCACGCCAGTTTTACGAGTAAAGACAATCTATATCAGTTCGGCGATTCTTGCTGCAAAGAGTCCTTTCTTTTTCAAGGTAATTATGATTGCATCCTGGAACACATTTGTTCTGTACTCCTATCTCTTCACTGCTTTCTGATCGATTCGATGCATTTTTTTTTAGCTTTTCTCAAATGGCATGAAAGAATCTGATCAGAGACATGCAACCCTTAGAATTACTGACTCAGGTAATGTGATTAAGCTTAGTGAACTTGAATATGCTGCTTTTCTTGCAATAGTTATAATTTGTAGTGATTGTCATGTGATTCATTGTTTTTAAATTTACAAATTTACTGGAATGATTATATACAAAAGAGCAGGTTTCTTTTATTTCTTTGATAGTGAACTGGTTATTTCTCTTTCCCTCATTGACTTCAGCAACTAAATTGATATCTGTTTTCTGGTCTTGAGTGGTCATGATCAATGTCATTTACACATTGAAATATATACCTTTATTTTTGTTCATTTCTCAAGTGCACTTGATTTATGTGGCATCTGTACTTGAAACAGAGGAAAATGCCCTCATGGAGCTTTTGAGCTTTATGTACAGTGGAAAGTTGACAACTACTGAGCCCACACTTGTTCTGGATATCTTGATGGCGGCTGACAAATTCGAGGTTGTTTCTTGCATGAGGCACTGCAGCCAGTTGCTCACAAGCTTGCCTATGACCACAGAATCTGCACTACTCTACCTAGATCTCCCTTGCTCCATTTCGATGGCTGCTGCAGTTCAACCTCTCACAGATGCAGCAAAGGATTTCCTTGCTGTTAAGTACAAGGATTTGACAAAGTGAGTGATATCCATTGGATGGAGACTCATTATTTTACTTTTTGGGATGCTTAACAGAACATTGTTCTCTCAAAAATGATTGTAAGCACATAGTACTTAAGGCATGTCTTCTCTTGTTTCAGGTTCCAAGATGAAGTGATGAACATCCCTCTTTCTGGGATTGAAGCTATCTTGTCAAGTAATGACCTCCAGGTAGCATCTGAAGATACCATCTATGACTTCTTGCTCAGATGGGCCCGTGCACAATACCCAAAATCAGAGGAGAGACGTGAGATCTTGAGTTCTCGTTTGCTTCCTCTTGTGCGATTCAGTCATATGACCTGTAGGAAGCTGCGCAAGGTCCTAACATGCACTGATATAGACCACGAGCAAGCAACCAAGTGTGTCACTGAGGCACTTCTATACAAAGCCGATGCACCACACAGACAACGAGCTCTTGCAGCGGATGCAGCAACCTGTCAGAAATTCGCAGAGCGAGCTTACAAGTACAGGCCTCTGAAAGTTGTGGAGTTTGACCGACCCTACCCACAGTGTATAGCATACTTGGATCTGAAGCGTGAGGAGTGCTCTCGACTCTTTCCGTCAGGCCGGATATACTCGCAAGCATTCCATCTAGCTGGGCAGGGCTTCTTCCTCTCAGCTCACTGTAACATGGAGCAGCAGAGTACGTTCTACTGCTTCGGCCTCTTCTTAGGGATGCAAGAGAAGGGCTCAATGAGTGTTACAGTAGATTACGAGTTTGCTGCAAGGACAAGGCCTTCAGGCGAGTTCGTGAGCAAGTACAAGGGCAACTACACATTCACAGGTGGGAAGGCAGTTGGATATAGGAATCTGTTTCAAATTCCATGGACAGCCTTCATGGCCGACGACAGCCTCTTCTTCATCGATGGGATGCTGCATCTAAGAGCTGAGCTGACAATAAAGCAACCCTAGAGCGACGCAACAGCTGACCGATTGCCATCCTCTGGCAGAATTTTTCCGGTCCTGGGTGTTTGTGGGAACAAATGTCGTGTGCTGCAGATATCTTTCTTCTTGTTTTTTTATGCACCTTATTCCTTTTGTTAATAGACAGTTTGGTGATGACAAGTAAAAAAGGGCTTAAAAAGGCCCTTTGTTCTTTTCACTAGGAAGAAGGTTGTATGATCTCCGTCCTGAAATAGTGAAAAGTTGTTACACCAGCTAAAAAAGATATGTGGTACATAATTTGAGATCTGCGTGCCTTCAGAGTCCAGATTGGATCGCTTGTACTACTTGCCAGTGAGCTAGTATCTGAGCTCTGCCCTGTTTTCCTGTGTTATTCTTTCCCAAAGTAGCAGCGATGTCGTAAGCAGGTTTCCTGAAGCAAATCTGCAGATGCACCATGGGCATACATTTTTGGTTGGCAAGGCCAGCTGCTCCTATGGTTTAGTGATGGCCTTATTGCTTGGTAGCTTGTGTTTCGTGTTTGAAACCTGAACCGCCGTACTGTCGGCCAGCGAACATCTTGTAGCTTCTTCAAGCAGGATTTGAAAAGGTTCCATGTTCCCTTGTTTTGGAAGAGGCAATCGTCTGCTTGGTTCACGGCCATACTTGGCCACGCCACGCTTTGGTGCCGCCGCGGCTGTGGCGCCCAGAAACAACGCCACACCCGTCACAAAAATCTGCCACAGTTTTACTACTGCACAAGGGAAAACGACAAGGTGAAAAGCTGTGACAGGAACCAAGCAAGAAGCCAACAAACTCGCCGTATCTTAGGCGTGGCCAAGTGTGGCCGTGAACCAAGAGATTGGCAAGGAAGCTTGTTCCAGTTCTCCCTCGAACCAATGCGATCCGATGCGATGGGACTGAGCCGACGACGCACCTGCGTAGCGTAGGCGCGTCTCTTACTGGCAATCCTCTGGTGTGGACGAAGAGATACTGCTGTGCTAGCTAGGAGGTCGCCGTCGGTCCTGCGCTGCCACCCACGGCCCGCCGCGACGGCCGACGCCTCAACCTCGACCCAACAGCGAGATGACACCTGATCCTCCTCCTCCTCCCCGTGCAGGGACGCCGGTTTGAGGCCTCTCGGCGTCGGGTGGCCGGCCGCTGCCACCGTCCCTGTCCCGCAGGATCCTCGGTCCCTCGCCCTCCCCCTCTCTTTGTTCCCTGTCGGTGCACCCGTGTCAACAGCTTCGTCGTACATAAAGAGAATCTTCTAAACAAGGGTATTACACTGGCAAATTGAGTTCAAGGTTTCTAGAATTTTTTTTGTTGTTGATGATTTTCTGCACCTGATTGATTAGGTGCGCAAATTGAACTGTTTGAGAGAAAACATTATTGGTTGTTGAGTATAGGCATTGTTAAGCTGTCTGCAGTTAGTGTCAACTAGTGCAGTGCCTGATAGTGTGGCACATCGGCTCTGCAAAAAAAAAAACACTGACAATTTCTCATTCATCACGCCCCGGCTCGATGCATGTTCGAATCGAATCAACAGCCTCTATTACTGTAACGACCTGCTCTGTATATGTGATTGGCTTGATTCGTACTGCATTGCTTATTTGTCTTCAAAACTGTACCAGCTTGTTACTCCTACATCGAGACGTTTTGCGCCATAATATTTGTGAATTGTGATCCACATTTTAACAAATGAATGAGAAAACACGAGTAAGTAGATTCCAAACATGCCAGGTTTCATGTTCCTTGTTACATATATTTATGTATGTATGCCGACAAAGATCAGTTATTTTCCTTTTCTTATTTTGTAAGGGCCTTGGGTTGGTTTAGTGCGGGGATCCCATAAGAACGAATTAATATGGTGCCGACGCAATATCCGTGATGTTGATCTTAAACCAGCACCACTTTTCCAATCAATGCATAGGTCATTTTGTGGCACAACATCACGTATCACACATCCACGTTAGGCTACTCCCAGTGAAAGTTTCGTTCTCAATAAATGACCCGGCATGTCAATGTTTTCAATGATGTGGCAAGCTAGTAATGAAGAAAGAGAAGAATTGTGTTGGCACAATGCTTCCAATACTATGAAATACCTTGAAACTAGCATTGGAGACACTTGGGAGGTGTTTGGTTCAAGGATTGTAACGCAAACGCATTTGTAATCAGAAAACGCTGGTATCGTAATCAATGTAATAAAAACCTTACCTTGCTTGGTTGGCACTCTGTAATGGAAACGGAATCAGAGGAGACAGGTCTACGAGAATCCAACTCAGCCGCCGTGGCCATCGAGCAGCCAATCGTCCACTCGCCGAACCGAAGCCCGCGCGCAGGAAGCCATGCGTCGCCGAATCGTCGCTGGGGGACGCCCGCGATCTACCTCCGCCGCCGCCGTCGCGGCACAGATCTGGGCGTGATGGGGAGGGAGCGCAGAGGCTGACGAGGGAGCGAAGGGGTTGAGGAAGGAGGAGGAACTGAGGAAGGAGGAGGACCGAGGACGGGTCGCCACTGCTCGACGCCAAGCTGCCGCTATCCACGCGGGGAAGACGACGCGGGGAGGAAGAGGAGCGTAATCGATCCGATATAGGTGGGGGAGGGAGGGAGTCGGGTTTCTATACGGCTGTATCCGATTACCCGGTATGTGATTACGGGCTGCGCTCCACCAAACAAATGTAACGGATTGCCAATGCCGCCGGAATCCGAATCCGTTACAAATCCCCCAACCAAACACGTCGTTGTTTCATTTCATATGTGTAATAATTAAATGGTATAGCAAAGCATAGGAAACAACAATACGAAACAATGCATTGTAACCTAATCCTTTGTTCTTTTTCTGCTTTTGCATTGCGCAGGCTCGGCTCCCCCCCCCCCCCCCCCCCCCCCCCACCCAACAAAATGCTCGAGAAAAAAAAATGCATTAGAGGAGAGTATTTTATTTGCATTTTATATGATGTGGCACTCTACCGAAACTACAAAAATGAAATATTCCATTGGGACTAGCCTTAGAAACGCAGAACTCACATTGGATTACAGTGAACTACGTTAGATTGCAATAATTGCCTGGCCGATTCCACTACACACAAATGAAAAGTATCCTAGTATATAAGAATTAAGAATTTCCGAGGTTCTGAGTATTATTATGAGCAGAAATATTACAACGCTCTCTTGTCAAATCAGCACGTCATGTTTCATGATCATCATATGCCACAATCATTGTTGATTCTTGCGTGTCACCGCCGCCTCCACCGTTCCTGATTTCTCTCTCTAAAAGCCAAAGAACGAAATGTTGTCGCCATGCCAAGGGACTCCATGTGGGAGAATGTGGCCATGATTTGAGAGGTCACGAACAAAAGCTTCAACTCTTTGTCTGGTTCCTGCCAAAAGGGACATGGCTCCATGATCTCGATCCATCTCAAGATCTGTCTCTTCTTCGCTACTTTCCCCCCCTTTTCAACATAAATAAACCGTCCTTCGGCCAAGCAGGTGGTTTTATGTATCCACCGCGATGTAACATTACTCATTTTCTAGAGATGTTTATCAGTCCATTCTGAGTGTGTGTCTTTGGTGCTATGCATGCATGCATGCTGAGACACTGAACGATCTAATCCAACTGTACTAAAATTTACCAAACTAGCTGCACTGGAGAAGCGCTCAACGTCCGTCAATGCACCACCAACGAAATTGAATACCAAGTAGTTTTTTGAAAAAGAAATGACCCTTCGTCTGTTCCGCTCATTTCGGAACTTAAATTTCTTGTATTGTTTGGATCCATGTTGTGTCATCGTACTAAAGTGTACCTTCATCGCATCGTTGTAACTATACAAAATTGCCTTGTGAGATGGGCCAATGATCGTCTTTGTGACTGGCCAATGAAGCAAAAAGGGAAAAGGGGAGCAAAATTCTAAACGTGATAGTGTTGCAAACTTGCAATGTACAATCAGCAGTGCAGGGCCGTGCCGACAGATCGAGGATCATCTGGTCCTGATATAAGTCAGCTAGTTCGTGGACCATCTCACTCTGGAACGAGCTGAGGCTTGAATGCTAAGGATTGAAGCGGAAGATGCCACGGCTGCAAGCAAAGCATGCAGCTCCCATCAGTCCTGTCAGAGCAACTGATGATCAGAATCAATCACGTCGATCGTAAAAACGTCCGAAAGGGGCTAGAAATCAAGAAAAGGAAAAGTAACCAATGAGTAATAATCAGCAGGTGAAGCATATATATGAACGCCATGACAACAATGCAAAGTCGATCTTGTCCCTTTCCAGTAAGGATCCATGCGGCGTCTCCGTCACAAAATTTGCGTATCGCCCTGCCTGTTTGATGCTTACCAAGCTCAGCGATTCCAGCCGGCCTTGAAACCTAACCATTAGCTAGTCTATAGAGTAGTAGTAATAAGCTCCTAGTGCTCCACTCATCTCAGTTCCGTTTAGTCTAACAACACGACCGTTGCGGAGTGCGCGCCAACGTGTGGACACATTTGGAAAAGGAGACGGTCGTAATCGCAGGATTTGGTTGCGATTAACGTCCGTACATACATAATGGAACGATCCGTTTGTACACGCACCACGCATATAATCCACATGATTATTGCCTGGGCATGCACTGCTTTGCTGAGAGCTCCGTCCCAGCTGCAACGGTCGATGGATACATCATCGATCCTTCTTGCGTGTGTGTCCACAACCAAAGCTTGTTATACGTCGATGAACAACTTGCAAATTGAATGTCACAGAGACATGAACAGATAGATATACCAGGGGACCCGGCGGCCCGCGCGGGGGGAGGACGGCGACAGCGCGCCTGACGATCGACGCGGCCAGGTGATGCGATGCAACATCTGTTTCTGCTCGGCATGTTAACTCTCTTTTCTTTCGTTTTTCTTATTGATTGATGATCACCGACATCGATCGATCATCTTCAGTTCAGCTCACAGACTCGTAGTATGGCCTTTGTAATTGTTCGATAGGGCGGTAAGCCAGTGTACGTTGCTAGTACAAGCTCAAAAACAAGACCGCAAAACAAGTCCGTATGTGTCACTGCGACCCGGCCCCACCGGTCATCGCCTACGTCCCGCCGACACGAGCGCTCCGCTCCTCCATTCTAGCCAGGCAGCCTGTTCTGCCAAATTAAAGCTCGCCATTCCCGCTACATACATACAGTACTGGGCTTGCTACTTCAGTAGTACTAGTACCTCACTGACCAACCCCCAGCCTTTCCTTTTTCTCACCTCCATTACGATGCCCACTATAAGTAGCCACAGCTAATCAGTCAGCAACTAGTCACCAAACCATCACTTCACTCCCCCACCCGTCCGTCCACCGCGATCACCACACCACCCGCGCACCAAGAACCTCGCATTCGTCGGTGTGCGAGCCCACGCACACGCGGCCATGTCCGGCAAGCCGCCTCTGCCGCCGAAGCCGAAGCCGCCCGCGGCGGCGGCGGCGGGAAGGGGAAGACCGGCCATGACGACGCCGAGGCCGCCGACGGCGTCGCCGTTCAAGAAGCACCCACTCGCGCCGGGGCAGGCGGCGATGACGAACCCGCTGAAGCCGCCGCAGGTGATCCCGCTTCGGCCGCCGCCGGCGCACCTCTACCGGCAGCAGCACCCGGGCGCGCCGCCGCGGAAGCCTTCGCGCTATCGTCACCACCGCCGGGGCGGCGGGTGCTCGTGCCGCCGCGTGTGCTGCCTCGCCACGGGCCTCGTCCTCCTCGCTCTCTGCCTCGCCCTCGCCGCGTCCTGCCTCGCCTACCTCTACTACCGCCCGCGGCCGCCGTCGTTCCACCTGCAACCTCTCTCCCCCGTCCGCCTCCGCCTCGGAAACTCCTCCTCCGCCGCCGTGTCGGCCATCGACGCCACCGTGGGCGTGCGCGCGGTGTCGTGGAACCCGAACGAGCGGGTGGCGTTCCGGTACGGCGCCGGCGAGGGCCGCGTCGCGCTGGCGGACGCCGACGGCGACGTGGACCTGGGCTGGGCGCCCGTGGCCGGGTTCGACCACGCCGCGCGCACCGTCGCCACCGTGGCGTTCGTGGCCGCCGCCAAGGGCGTCGTGCTCGACGACGCCGTCGCGGCGCGCGTGCGCGACCGGTACCGCCGCCGGCAGCTCGCGTTCAAGGTCGTCGTCGACGTCCACGTCGGCGTGCGGGTTGGGAAGCTGAGCACCGCCATGGTGCCCGTCCGGTTGCAGTGCGACGACGGCGTCATGGCGCCGCGCGGCGGCGGTGGCGGTGGCGGCACGGGGCCCATGACCAAGTGCCAGGTGTACCTCTTCAGAGTAAGATGGTGAGTTCACTCCGATCTACTACTACACATCAACCTGCATTTCCGGCCTTGTTTGTGTCACAACTCACAAGTACCATCGCCCTCAGCATTTGCATGTCCATGATTTTGGTTTCCATAAACAAAATTAGCCCAGCACGAACAAACTTAATTTCACAAAACTTAATGTGGGCTCAGCCTATCAACCAAATGGTAATGAGAAACTTTGCTCATACTGACAGCTCCAGTCTCTAAAGCATTCTAACAACATACACTGCCTTCTCGAACATGTAACTTGAAACGAATTTTTTGTGCTCAGTCTAGATTATGAAGCAAGAGAACATGCTGCTTTTGCTACACTTTTTTCTCTGCGAAACCCAATCATTTCATACCCAACCAAAATTTGCCAAGTTGGCCAACGTGGCCCAGAACCATCCAACCATCAGGTACACATAGGGAAGATTCCAATTCCATAGGGTCAATGCAGGATTAGGACACAAATAAAGCCAAGTATTAAGCTCATTTTCGTACGACCATGAGATACCACTGTTGCATGGGGCCCCTGATCACTGCCACGACAGCCTGACGAGCCACCACACGAGATGCCATCGTGGATCGAGCAGATCCAAGGGCCTGTACAGTGGAATGTTGAAGAAGGGGCATCTGCCGTTGGCGTGCTTGGCGCTGATGAGTGAGCGGAACGGCTGTCTGTCTCCCTCCAAGCGAAAGCAACCCTGGATTCTCTCTGTCCCTAGCGACCTGTATGTAGGCTAAACACTGCCACACAATTCAAATCGCTATAATTTAGTTCGAATTGTATACTATACCTACAAATTTGGTGTGTTCACTATGGATATTCAACACATTTTATTATACTATGTCAGCGTGTGGCATTATGGATATTCACTGTCCAACTTTGCTGGACCCTCATTAGTGTGCCATGTATTTGCAAGTTGCTTTTAATTGGACCATCAATCTCCCGTGTACAGTCAAAAAGAAACCAAAATTGGATCCTTGATGACCGGAACATTATTGGTACGAGCAAGGACCAGTGTCTGTACAACTAAAACACGTACCCAAAGTAGCTCACGAGTTGAATGATCAGAGAGACAAGTACAGGACAAAAGATTGCTGCGTGAGAAAAGATAGTCTGAATGTACTTTGGAAATTTCACTTATAGTTAATATAGACGTAATGACAGGCTTGTGGTATAACAGCAACACCCAGCTTCAAATGCGATCGTTCTTTCTCTAATTTATATGTTGGACAACATACGATTGTTGAATTTACACGTTACAATAATATTTTAAAAGACAAAGCATGTAGTAATAATCTGGTCGGGCACAGCTAGCACGCCCAATTCATCTTTCTGCTTGCTGTCCGGCAAATGCTGCAGTATTTTATTTTACTATACCGCTTATTCAAACTATTTTTTAAGGCAAATATTCAAACTATTGACACATGAACCAGTAGAAAACAAGAAAGGCATGTTATTATTGGAGCAGTTTTATTGTCCAAAATAATGGCCATTAGTTTAAAAAAATTAATGGCCATTAGTTTGATCCGACGGTGTAGATCTAATCTCAGAAATTCGCTACTATTGGCCATTATTTCATCAAATCGAGGGTAATAGTGGAAAATAAAAATAGCAGACTTGTAATAAATAGTTTTGTGTCCATAAAAAAATCAAATTAGTAGTATGATTAATCTTTGATATGTATTAAGCTAGTAAATAATTTGTGTATTGTTAGTACCTCCGTCCTAAAATACTTGACGCCTTTGACTTTCAGACATCAACTTTGACCACTTGTCTTATTCAATTTTTTTGTGCAAACAACAAAACAAACATGTCATGGTTGAAGTATCTCGAATGTTTAAACAAGTTATAACATAAATAAATAACATTTGCGCAAAAAAATTGAATAAGACGAGCGGTCAAACGTAGTGTCTGAAAGTCAAAAGCGCTAAGTATTTTGGGACAGAGAGAGTAGTAGGGTAGGGTTAAGGTTTTTCTTATCTATCATAAAACATAAATTCTTAATTAATTGTGCAATTACAAAAATACTCTTAAACTAATGGCCATTAGTTTCTCAAAACTAATGACCATTATTTTGGACTTTAAATCTCCTCTATTATTGTGTTCAGCTGCCTACACAGGAATGGCAGATGGTCCTTTTCCATCTGAGGGAATATAATCTTAGCCAGCGTGTGATGCCTCACGACTAATTATTACCAACAAACTACGTATTTCTAACATATATCAACTTGGCCTTTAGAACTGTCCACACCTCTTTGAACAATCTCAACACATGCTGAACTTTTAAACCAGGAACTGAATGTGACTGACATTTTTGCGACGAATTTGTTGCAGGTTTAGCTTAAACTGAGGTCTCAGCAGATCAAGGGAACAAGTCCACGATCTGATTAGAGATCCAACTGATAGTTGAAGCTTCATATGTTGTATCTTCATGTTTTGCCTGCCAAAGAGATGATGATTGGTTTGGTTCGAGCTTGATTGGTGGCCAACAGGCAATACCATACTCGTCGTCGATGTTCTGAACAGCATGAACTCTCTGAAGCACGTAGTAAGAGTTAAAGAAAAAGTTTGTAACTGTATATTACACTCCCAGCTCCCAATTCTTTTTTATAGTGTGGTATAAACATAGCGGGATGAAATGATGGAAGTGTGCGTTTTCTCTGCAGTACACTAGTAGGGGCAATTGCTATTCCATTATCACAACTGGTAAACCGGATGACGGTTCCGATTTGAAATTGGTCAAAACTGGGTGCGCTGCCTAATTTACCAAACCAGGCGTTAGATGGCACTGAGCCACTGACAGTTTCCTTTGTCTCTTGAATACAAGTTCGGACCTTGGACCATGTGTAGGAGGCTGAAGAGAAACGATTTCCTTGAATGTTCTCTTCAAGTCCAACTTTCTGTAATGTGCACAAATAAACTCTTTCAAAATTTCAAATGCGTCACATCTATGATCTCATTTTTGATAGCTTTTTTTTTTTGGGTTGCAAAACATCTTTATATGTATGAAAGGTTCAAACGACGCACTTTATCAATTGATTCCACAGAGCGGAGTAACGCTGATTTCAGAGGCTACTGAATTTGCTATTCCATTCAGTCGACGGCTCCCCTGTCAGTGGATCATGGCCTTGGTTTGATTGTTCGACCTGAGAGTCCACTCCGTCGTCGCCGCCTCTGCAAGGCCGCCACGGTAGTAAACTCCAGCCGAACACTGGCTTCTGCAGCCCAACACCAAAACCATTTGCAACGTGTTCACTCTAGAGGCCCAGCCCAACACTCGTTTTCAATGCTCTCATTCGTTTCCCGCTCTCCTTCACCCTCCCGTCTCGGTCCGCACTCCGCAGGCAGACCAAAAAAACGCCATGTCGATGTCGCCAATTCGCCATGGCTAATTAGCCTGCTGGTGCTTCACAGCCAGAGTAGCCACACCTACAGTGCTCGTCCAAGAGAACCGTCGCCAGAGACGCGTTGAGGGGTTCCATTTTTCTTGCTTTATCTAGAATTCTCCCTGGCCGACGACCCGCTGTTTCTTCGTCTTTGATCGTCCTCTTGCTACTCTTTCTCTGTGTACTAGCGATCGTTCCCTCGGCCATACGCGAGCCAGGAGGAACAAAACGAGGTGGCCTGCGCGAATACTGAATAGTCTTCCTATGGAATTCAAACGAGCGGACAATGCATCCAAATCTTGAGGAATCTCATCCTACGATTTTTCCCGGAAACTAACCTAGCTTCGTCTGACGGTGCTAATTTGACCAATGCAGACCACACGAAGGGAGTCTGCAATAGCGTTGATTTAGAAAGCGTGTTTCCCGATAACTTCAAATGGAGACGGAGACTAAAATATCTTTGTTGCCGCGTGGAAATTAAAATGTGCTTCCATGTCCATGGAGAACTTGACTACAAAATAAGAGACCATCCATCCGTGTTTGTTCCAGCTTCACATCACACGCACCATCTATTAATTGCCTTCCACACAACTACACCGGCAACCATCCGACCGGTACCGGAGATGGAGACGGCGCTCGGCGCGGCCCACTGGGTCCTTGGTAAGGTGCTCAACAAGCTGTCCGATGACCTGGTGGCCGCGTACGTCTCCAGCAAAGAGCTCGGCTTGAACTTCGACAAGATGAAGACCGAGATGAAATTCACGCTGGGGCTGCTACACGAGGCTCAACAGTGGGACGTCACCATCACCAACCCCGGCCTTCAAGGGCTGCTCGAGGACCTGAGCAAGAAGGCCGATGAGGCCGAGAATGCTCTGGACGATCGAGCTCCACTACTTTAGGATCCAGGACAAGCTCGACGGCACCCGGGAGGCCGTGCCTGACTTGGCTGATGTCCTCAGCAATGACGTCCGGCATCTCCGCCATGCTGCTGGTAACTGGCTCTCATACTCTCTTGTTGCCGTGCGCAAGATGATCCTCATGTTGCTGCTGTTAACAACAACAAACACAATGCTGTAGCAACGGTCAAGTCCGAAACTGGTAGTAATGGGGATGCTGAAAAGTTGACATTTGATAGAGTGACCATGTCAAAAAATATCAAGTCACTGATGGAAGAGATGAACACCTTGTGTGATCGTATCATCAAACTGCTTCAAATAAGGCCTCTGCAAGTCATTGGCCTGAAACGGCCTATCACTTGTGCAACAATCACAGAAAATAAGTTGTACGGGAGGGATGCCATTTTTAGCCAAACCATAGATGACATGACCAATGGCACATATCATGAAACCCTGTCTGTTCTTCCTATAGTTGGACCTGGGGGGATCGGAAAAACAACTTTCACCCAGCACCTGTACAATCATGAAAGGACAAAAGAGCACTTCCAAGTTAGGGTCTGGGTCTGTGTATCAACTAATTTTGATGTTCTTAGGCTCACCCAAGAGATCCTTAGCTGCATACCTGCCGCTGACAAAGAAGATAGCAACCAAGCAAACAACACAAGTAATTTAAGTCAGCTTCATGAATCTATTGAACAGAGGTTGAAATCCAAAAGTTTCCTGATAGTTTTTGATGATATATGGGAATGCAAGAATAAAAGTGACTGGGATACCCTGCTAGCTCCATTCAAGAAAGGCGAGACCAAGGGTAACATGGTGATCGTCACCGCTCGGATTCCAAAAATAGCAGTAATGGTGAAGGGAACAGTTGATCCGATCAACCTAGAAGGTTTGGAGCCTCATGAGTTCTGGAAGTTCTTTAAAGTATGTGTATTTGGGTACGAGCATGATACACATGACCTGATTGACATTGCCAGACAAATTGCAAAGAAACTGAGATGCTCCCCACTGGCAGCGAAAACTGTTGCTCCTTTATTGCATAAGAACCACTCTCGGGAACATTGGATGGAAATTGTTGAAAAGAAAGAGTGGAAAAATCAAAATGACAATGACGATATTATGCCTGCCCTTAAAATTAGCTATGATTATCTTCCTTTCCATCTAAAGAAATGTTTTTCGTACTGTGCACTTTTTCCTGAGGATTATAAATTTAATAGTCCGGAGCTCATTCGTTTTTGGGATGCAATAGGCATCATAGATACTAGTGGCCAAACCAATAGTGTGGAGGATTTAGGGTCAAAATATTTGAAAGAACTAGTAGACAATGGTTTTCTCATAAAAAAAGATGATGACAGGTCCGAATATTATATGTTGCATGATTTACTGCATGAGCTTGCTCAGTGTGTTTCAAAAAAGGAATGTGCTAGTATAAGTTTTTCAGGTTTTATAGCTGATGACGTACCACTGTCTGTTCGCCACATATCTGTTACGACACAAGAACATTTTTCTGAAAATATTGATGAAGAAATGGATAAACTAAAGAGAAGGATAGGCATAGGAAATTTGAGAAGCTTGATGATTTTGCCAAGCTATAGACACCCACGAAATAGGAACCGTATTACAACCTATGGAAGTGTCAAACATGCCAGGATTTTAAAAGATACATTTGACGAAATAAAAAATCTCCGTGTTCTATTCATATACCTGAATCCCTCAGAAAGTTTGCCACTCAATTTTTCAAAACTTATCCACCTCAGGTACCTAAAATTTGAAATTATCGGATCAATCTCTTTATTACCTAGTGCCATATCCAGATTTTATCATCTCAATTATTGTTTTTTGTGGAACCGCCCAAAGTACTTTTTCAGAAAAGTTGATACGCCTGTGCCTAAAAATTTCAACCATCTTATAAATTTACGCCATCTTCATGCTTCAAGTGAATTCCATTCCAATATTCCTGGGGTTGGTAAAATGCAATGCTTAGAGGTGCTGCATGCTTTCTGTGTTAAGAAAAAGAATGTTGGATTTGAATTGGCAGAACTTGGGAAATTGAGAAACCTTAGAGGACACCTAGAGATATGTGACCTTCAAAAAGTGAAAACCAAGGAAGAAGCTGAAGAAGCAAATTTGAAGAATAAATGTAGTCTAGAAGGATTGACCTTAGTGTATGATATAGGACAACCCACCACTGGACATGATGTTATTGATGGCCTTCAGCCACACCCTAGTCTGAGAAATCTTGCAATTCATAATCACGGCGGTCCCACTGGTCCTAGTTGGCTAAGCCGTGATATCTGCGTCACATCATTGGAGTGTCTGTCTCTTTCTGGCATCTCTTGGGACACTCTTCCACCTTTTGGCCGGCTACCACTGCTCAAGTCTCTACGCTTGTGTAATGTTGGTGGATTGCGTCAGTTTCAACTTGACTCTGGTGGCCTCACAGATGGAAGTTTCAAGCATTTGAAAACAATTGTTTTATCTGAAATGCAAGATCTTGTTGAGTGGATCGGGGAAGATAATAATTCTCATTTGTTTTCAATGTTTGAGCATATCTATTGCTACTGTTGTCCCAATCTCACAATGCTTCCCTTTTCTGACTGCAATGGTCCTTCTGCTGAAGCTGCAAACATCACATGGTTTCCTAAACTGCGTGGGCTTGTTATTGAAAACTGCCCTAAGTTGTCCCAGCTGCCCCCCATGCCATACACTTCTACATTAGCATATATTAGGGTGAGACAAGATGGCTATGATAAGTTGTTCTATGAGAGCAGTAAAAATGCATTGACCATTGAGGCATATAGGGGTGCTTTGACTGTCATCAATATGGGTAAGAGTGTAGTAAAAAGAAACGAAGGTTCATTGATCGTTATCGGATATAGTGGTGCTTTGGCCTTCCACAATATGGGTATAGTAGAAAGCATGGGCATGGAAAATGCACCGCACATATCATTGACAGACCTCCAAATGTTAAACTCACTGAGAAAACTACATATTGTTGGAGATACATTCTCCCGAGAAGTGGGCGGCAGTGTTGTCCTTCCCTTGGTTCAGAAGCTCACGCTCGAAAATTTCCATCCAAAGGAAAGGTTGTTGTCAAATGTTTTCAAATGTCTCCCAGCTCTCTCTGAATTTGAAATGGAACGCTCGAATGAAGACCATGGTGAACTAATGCTGCAGTTCCCATCCTCCAGCCTACTGCATAAGCTCGAGATGGCCTGCTGCGATAACTTGGTTCTAAGTGCAGAGGACGGAGGAGCATTGCGCGATCTCACGTCACTCCACTCATTACGTATAAACCGTTGTGGCAAGATGTTCTCTCATTGTTCCTTGTCAGAAGCAACTCAGATCATCAACCTTTTCCCTGCATCCTTAAGGGAGCTTGCGATTTGTCAACAAGCTGACATGCTGTCCATTGGTATGCTCTCAAACCTCACATCCCTCACCAGTCTCTCACTATTGTCATGCCATAATTTTGCTGTGGATGGATTAAGTACACTCATCACACTCAACCTCAAAAGGCTCGAGATTCATAGGTGCGGCTCTATAGATCTATCCTCAGAGTTTGCAAGGATAGTGCCGGTAGATACCTGCCAGTTGGAGCATCTTGTGGTGGATTGCATTGCAGCAGTGCTTGTCGCTCCAGTTTGCACCCGCCTTTCCGCTGCACTAGGCAAGTTAGAATTC
Source organism: Eragrostis curvula (assembly GCA_007726485.1). NCBI lineage: Eukaryota > Viridiplantae > Streptophyta > Magnoliopsida > Poales > Poaceae > Eragrostis > Eragrostis curvula. The sequence goes on from CM017439.1 coordinate 56,540,592, forward strand.
TTCAGTGATCGGATGATCGAAAGATTCACCGAAGATCAAGAGAAGGCTCTCGAGCTCCTCACAAACCTTGAAGAACTGACATTTTCATATTGCTCGTCTCTTGAGTCCCTCCCTGAAGTGCTGCACTGCCTTTGCTCCCTCAAGAAATTGAGTATTTGTGATTCTCCGAAAATTCAGCGTCTGCCCGAACATGGTTTCCCAACTTCACTGAAGTTCCTGAGCGTAAAATCTTGCTGTAACGAATTCCAAACTAAAGTCAGTGAGTTAAAACAGAGTCACCCAAACTTAAAAGATGAGGGGTCAGCCTTCTAGTTTTTCAACTGGTCTGGGCTTATTCCGCAGGATTGGACTTAATTCAAGGTAACCCCTGCGAACTCCCCTCTCACCCCTGAACTCCTACCAAACATGTGCGATTTGACGGGCTAACTTTTTGTGCCTTTTTTTTTAAATCCAGTCGGGCACCATTCCCCGTTCCAGTAGCCAACTCTTCAGCTTGAGGAGGCGACGGTCAGAGCGGCATGGAACTGCGCCGAGTCCCAACACATCAAGCGGCTGGTTCGTACACTGATTAGATGAATTCATTCACAAAGCAAACGACCTCTTTGTTTGGCTATGTGGATTTTTCTCGAACTATTGTCAGTTGGCTATTTGGGTTGCTTCATCTTTAACAGTGGACGTGGTCCATTCCCATGCTGCCAAACTATAGCTTCACTTTTGTGTCTTCCTTTTGATCTTGGTAGCCTTTGTTTCATCTAATATTTACACCACATTTTTCTGTTCTAGGAGGTGGACGCCTTTTCAGTATTCAGTCTAGCTGCTCCTCTGCATGGATATGATTCTGTTGGAAGCGAATTTGTGACAAAGAGATCATTCGACAGCAGGGGCAACCAACTCTCGAATCGGTGAGTTTCGCTTCAGCTTTGAATAAATGTGATAGACAAATCTCTTTCTGAATTCTTATCATCTCCGTGTGCTCTTTCCTTTGTTAGGACATCCGGAGCATATGCTTGCTGCCATGCTGGCATGTGCGTGCTTCTGAATTACTATTAGCTGTGAGAGAGGCAAGCCAAAGTGTTTCATGCTTTTACCGTTTCGGCGTTGTGAACACTAAGAGTTTCGAGATCTTTTTCATGCTTTTACCGTTTCGGCGTTGTGAACACTAAGAGAAAAGAAAAAGAAAAAGATGTCGTGCCATAAAAGTGGTGCCGTCTGAATTACTCCTGCTCATCGTTCGGAAAAGAAAAAGATGTCGTGCCATCAAAGTGGTGCCGTCGTCCCCTGAACCCTGATTGGCATTCTCTGAAAGAATTATGGTAGTAGCTGTGTTGCCATAAACAGAGCTGCTACTTGGCTGAATGTATCTTTGGCTCCGTAGGATGCTTTTCATGCAAGACATGTATAGTACATTCAGGTACTCCTGCGTTCTCTTTTTTTTTTCTAATCAAAATTATTAGTTTTTCATAACCTTTTTTTCTGACCAGTAGCACGTAGTAAAATGAATGTCTGCTTTTTATAGGACATTTACCACCTTCTACAGAATTTATACTTTCCATACGTTTGGTCAGGTGAAATTCCATGCGTCCATCGTTATTCCAATCTACTAGCAGTGTCAACAGTGTGAGATTGGGTCCATCCAGGGACCAAGGTCCGTGGTATGTATCTCTGTTTCTCTGAAAGTAGTGTTTTTTGCAGCACTCGACTCTTTCCATACATTTTTTTTCAGACTTCACTTCTCTGAAAGTAGTTTTGCACGAGAATGCAGCGACGTGTTAACTTGGACTGTTGGACATAAGGAGTAGGGTACCATTTTTCATTCAAGTGTGTACTCTTTCAATCCTACGGAATCCGACATGTCAGCAAGCCCAAGTCTCAACACAGCGAGCGGCAAGTTACACAACAAACCGATTGGAACTTTTTTTTTCCGGGTAAAACCGATATTTGGTTGGCTATGGAATATTGTGTCCTCTTTGATAGCGCATACAAGATCCATTCCTCGACAACCAAATATAGTTTCCCCTTTTGACTGACCAAAATGGTTTGATTTCGATCAGTGAATTTTGGTGGCTCTTATTCCATCTCACATTAATGTATTTTTTTTTTCAGAACAAGGTACTGCAGTTGCAGGCGCATGCTAAATTTGAAGAACCTGAGACCCTATGGAGCTGGAGGTAAATATCTAGTTTTTATTTTCTTTGCATGAGTAATTAAAAATTTGTGTGCTGCGGTATATATACTATAGCTGTTCGCCTCTACGGAAATAGTACTGAAGCAAACCTGTGACGAAAGGGAACATGCTAGAAGCAAGTGCAATCAACCCTCGAATCGTAAAATTTGCTTCAGCTTTGACCTTAACATTATAGATGATCATTTCCTTGTGCTTTTTTCCCTTTCAGGAATATTCGGACCATGCTACCATAGACATATGTGCACTACTGAATTATGATCAGTCTTTAGATCGTTAGAGAGAGGCATTCTGAAGGCTGAAACGTCGTGGCTGCTAATTGGTATTATTCGCGAAGGCCATGCATATTCATAATGAAGTTTATACCTCTCCAAGAGTTTGCCAAGTAAGCTTCAATTGGCACGATGGTTTAGGATCTTTGTCAGTTCGGCGACTGATGACGTGACGAGGTACATGAATTACGGACCTATAATTTGTCACCTTGCAACTTTCGTGGCACTGACCTGGTGTAATCTTATTTATTTCAGCACTTCCTTTCCGACACGTTGACAACCTATCCAGGCTTTAAGAAGCTGGCAACAGGACCTTTCAAAATGGTGAGGGTAAGTGCTACTAAGCACTAACCACAAGATTTCTTCACATTAACAGAGCCACTTGGGAGACTGAGATACACATCTTCTGTCTGGAATGTAAAATATAAAAAAACACAAAAAAGGAAAAAAAAAGTCAGCGCTAGTGGAAAGACCACCGTGGGTATTGCATTAAATTTTAGAGGTCTAAATTTTAGAGAGGTCACGTCAAAGAAAATCTTATCATTTAGAAGTATTAAATAAAGTTTATTTACAAAATTAACTGCAAAATCTCTGGTCTAATTCGTGAGACGAATCTAATGAGGGCAATTAGGCCGTGATTAGAAAATATTTACTGTAGCACCACTGTAGCAAAACATAGATTAATTAGGCTCATTAGATTCATCTCATAATTAGCACCCATATATCAAAAAGGTTTTGTCATTAGACTTTATTTAGTATCCTTAAATGACAAGATTTTTTTTTATGTGACAAGCCTAAAATTTAGAGGGCTGCAGTCAGGACGCGCCTGCAGGCCACGATATCTCTATTAAAAAAAAAAAGAAAAAAGAAGAAGAAGTTGCTTGAGGCAGCTAAGGTAGCTGCATTTCCTGTCACATAACAACCATTTTTTTTTCATTCTATTGGATCAATGCCTAACCTTCATTTAATAGTATCATCCGGTTATCGCGAGTACTTAGGAAGCATCAACAATCTGAATTCTGAAGCTCCGGTGCTGAGATGGGGGTCTTCAGGTTACTTATCTCATCCCTAATTTCTTAAAGTAGTTTTCTGAGTTATACAATCACTTGCATCAGTCTTAATTATTTCTCTCCTCTTTTTCCTTTCTAGACATGAGTCAATTGATCCAACAATCACCTGTGTGAGCAGTGGTCCGCATGAGCATGACACAAGGTCCAGCATCTCTTCCTTTTACATGGTTTAATACAGCATTAGCTCTACAGAATCCGATATTCGTCATAAAGGTTTAGCATGGTTTATGCAGCTTAACCTGTGAATTACTTGAATCTTTTTTAGGAAGTTCCTTGTAAGGCCACTTCCAAGCACACATGATACCCACATCATGCAAAGAAGCCATCTCAGCTAGCGTGCAAATCTTGTATGAGAGGATGTGATTAAAAAATAAGTTTGTGCATTTGAGTTCCATTTCTAGGTATGCTCAAAGGTTGTTTGGAGAAAAAAATAAGTTTTTTCTTTAATATTACACTATTAAACCATGCCGTACGGCTGAAGAACAATGCCTCTTGTGGCCATGCCAGGATCTCTCAGCTGTTTCAGAAAACAGAAGACATGGAGGAGCACTGTACAATGGGCATTCCGTGATGACCAGGGTGCACTTGCGCTGTTTGGAACAACAGCCGATCCGGGTCTGTCCAAGTTAGTGCAGAAGTGAGAGCGTGTTGCCAAGCCGCCAAGGCGTGCGTGTGGCTGGCCGGCTGCATCGCTTCCCAGAGGTGTTGCCACCAGAGTGTGGTGGCTGGCAATTTGACCGTGAATTTTAGTTAACGAAATCAAGTATTTCAGTTACGACGGAGAGGAAAAGAACAGAGCTGGCTCAGCTTTCATTTTTACCAATTAGAAGCATGAAAAGTTTTTGAACCGTGAGTTGTTTTCTTCATCTTTACAGATGATCTGTACCTGTATATGTAGTTGCGTGATAGCTTGGACGAATCATGATGATTTTGTCCAAGGAAAATTACTAAAGACCCGAACAATTCAATTAATTTTCCCCAAAGTCAGATGAGAAAAAGGAAGATGTACGATATAGTTGTTGATTGTTCCATGTCAGCAGACAACAGCCACTTTCTCTTTCTGCCTACCCATGACTACTAAGACAGTGCTTATTTGAGCAACATAAGACACCATCTTTGTTCCCACATTAGGACCTCTTTTTTCTTTACCAGATCCAAATTCGAGGAAAGAAAAAAAGCAAACAACACAGAGCATCAAATTCACTTTTCTAACATAAGTGCAGATTTTGTTCAAAAGAAAAAAAATGGGTTATAGTACGATTGGTTAAATCATAAGGGTCAAGACACATGGCATTAGTAGGTGTTGCCAGATGAACCAACATACAGAAATGATCAGTCGCAGAGCTCGGCAAAATAGACATCCTACAAGCTGTCAGTGAGCAACAGAAACTTGGAAAGAACAAGAAATAATGCAGATAGTGTTTCAGCTGTTATCAGTCTAAACATCCATTTATGCACCTCATGAATGAGAAGATAAAACATACGAAGTGCATTAAAGCACACGACCAGTTGGAAGAAACATGGGTTAGTCAGATAGACAAGTGGGCAAGGTAATAAAGCAGAGCAACAAAGATAAAGCATAAAATAGAAGAAAGCAACCGTCATCTCTACTTCATTAAAGCATAAACACAAGCAGCACATGTATCCATTTTGTGGCCATGACAATCCAAAACTTTGAAGACAAGAAGGGAACCTTCAACACACCTATTCCAAGGCTCCTAGCACAACAAAAAGTAGTTTTCTCTGTAGAATACCAAAACTGGCAAGAAAAAAAGGAGGAATGGTGAGGGAGACTCGCCTTGAAAACACGGCTATTCAAGTTAGCTTGAACAACGATTTACAAAAGACTTGCCAGACAATCCATCTCTAAAGACAAATCCATTTACAATTTGGGAGGTATGACACGTGGTATCCTGTAAGGTAGTCCATCCAAAAGAATCTGACACTTGGTGCCATAGTTGCCTAGAACAGAGTCCAAGTCCAGAGTAAAGAATGATTAGTGCCCTAACAAAACCGACAAAGGCTGACATCTGGTCAAAACTTTCTGTACAACCAACAGCATGATCTAATGATTCATCAGCCTCTGGCTAAGTACACCTCAAGATGCTTGCCTCTATCATTCGCTTGTGAGCTCCCAGAAAATCTGTACTCGATTCTCTTCTTGTATTGTATGGCTGGAGTTCTACTTCCAAATGCAATTTGATGTAGCTGCAAGAAAGCAAGCATACTGACTGCAAACACTGCAGCATTGCCCAGAGCGCCACCGATCTTGTCAACTCGGAATGAATTCTTGGCTAAAGACAGACTGCACGACAGCACGTTTGCCATGATCCTTGAACTATTACTCCTGTTGTCTTCTGCATTATTCCCTGACTGGCTCTGTGTTGCACGGACATCTTCTGGTGAGATAAATCGACCCTTGTCACTCACTTCACCCACAAACTCCAAGGCCTCATCAATGACTCTATACTTCTTCCCTTGGTGCTCAGCTAACCGCATAGCAAGAACAAGACGACTTTGCTCCAATCTAGCAATTGCAGCATCCCGCTCAGCACGCTGTTGGGATTGAACAGTCTGTAAAGCAGCAACAACAGAAGTTAGAGATAAATCTCACATATTTCGTAGGAGGGAAAGAACTGAAGAATTAAAGGCCCTGGAGTTCCACGTCATCTATATTCCTCTTCTCAATAAAGACACAGCTTTCTGCTTCTGGCCAGAAAAATTATTTGCAGCCATAGACAATACCAGAAGGACATTCAAAACTTACAGGGCTGAAACAAAGACCGCTCCCTCCGATTTTTAGTTGATGACATTATGAAGAATAGTTCATTTTTGAGCTTAGGAAGTTGTCCTAACATCATCGAGCAACAATCAGATGGAGAACTAAAGTAAGAGTTACTGCAATCCTGTGGCCTGGGATTTAACTATTGAGTTGTCATGCGACAGGAAACTGCATCTGTGAATACCAGATTAATAGGTGTATCTACACTACTATACCTTTCTGGATTTGGCAAATATTTATGAAATAAGACAATATTTTATAGCCAAACTGGTACCCACGGACATGTGGATTGTGTATTGCCTCTAAACACTCCCTTAACGTCCACATGGCTCTCGTTCCTATGCGCATCTAAATTTGTAAGAGGCAGACCACTTTTGAGTCAAAAAATCACCTGACACAAAATAACAAATCGGACAGCCACAAAAGCAAAAGCCAGCATCCGCCACTTTACGCTAACAGCCTTGGTAATAAAGTGCTCCCTCTTGAAAATAAATTGGAGGAGGTGCGTGAAATGACATTCAGCCGCATACCACAATAAGTAGTCAACCAAAGTAGTATCGGAGACAATCTACTCTTGCAGGATTTGGGAGATGCTAATCATCAATTGACCGCATATCTAATACGGGCACGGCATTATGGAACCGGTGGAAATTTCACATGCCTGAGTTGCCCAAGCGAAACGACTCGCAGTCACGGGAACAACGCGACTGGCGCTCGTGAAACCATTCTCAATTCATAGCAACAGCAGCCAGGCGTGGTCCTAACCGGAATTAACTGACGCTACCAATCAACTCGAAACCCTAGAGCAGCCGTGAAGAGACAGGGGAGACAGAGCAGGGGGGCGGGAAGAGCCTCACGTGCAAGAACTCGAGGTTGTCCTCGAGGTCCTCGAGCGCGGAGCGGATGGCGTGCAGGCTCCTGGCCTCGGCCACCGCCTCCGCGGCCGCCAGCGCCGCGCCCTCGTCATCCCCCGCGCCGCCCTTGACGAAGACGCACCCGTTTCTGCAGCAGCCGCCGCCGCCGCGGTGAGCGCCGGCGGGGGGCGCGGACGGCGCGGGAGCGGGAGCGGGCAGGAGGAGGCGCGCGCGGGCGGTGGCGAGGATGGCGTCGCTGAGGCGGTCGTGCAGGTCCCAGATCCGCTCGAGGGCCGCCCCCGCCTCCGCCGCGTCCCAGCGCATCGGTCCTGGGCTCTCCGGGCGCGGATTGGGTGGAGCGGGAACGGAGGGGCGGCGGAGGGAGGAGGCAAAGGGCAATGGTGGTGGAGCACGGGGACTGGGGAGGAAGGGAGGGAGGGAAGGGGAGTATGTGATGACGGCACGATCGAGGCGGGTGGGTTTTTTTGTTGTTGGTCGCGGTGCGGCAGGGAGAGAGGGCGGCGAATTTCCGAGGTGTTTGTTGGGCAACGGCGATGAAGCGCCTGGAAGTGTTGGAACCTTTGGTGAGCTGGCTCAACCGGATTTCCTAATTTAAAGGGAGCTGAGTTTTTTTAAAGTTGGGTATCGCCGCAGTGGTGACAGTAGGATTAGGATCGCATCTTTGATTAAATTTAATGTGGGTCAGACGATGTTCTCATCTGTATCAGGGAATTTTTGTCTCTTAAGGTTCAAATTCCTGAGGTTTTTCTGGTTTACATCAATTAGTTTTATCCATCTTTTGTATGCGTTTGATATGGCTTTAGATTCTACTAAAAACGTTTCATATTCGGTTTCTCTCTGTGAACGTTTCTCTGCTAGTTTCCTCCTCAAGAAAAAAAAAACTAAAATGTTTCACATTTCATTGCGTTTGGTAGAAATTCTTGTGATTCAAAGAAGAAACTGAAATGTTTCTGCTTGCCAAATGAATGGCCAATTGAGGCTCTTTCAAAGTTTTTTTTGTCTTTTTAATAAAATTAGAGTTATTTGAGTTGATTTTGTAATAAGAAGATGTAATATGTTTTAATATCATTGGAGTACAAATCCCATGTTTGTTTTCCTTCAAACCATTTAAAAAAAAGAAAAGAGAAATCACGCTGTTAAATACAGTCTGCTGGCCCATATGGGCTTGCTCTAAGGCCCATGGACCGAATTTACTCAGGACGCGAACTGGCCTGTGAGGCAAGACGAACCCATCATTCGGGTAGGAGGAAGATGAGGGCCGCCGCAGTCCGTCCAGTACTCCAGTGCAGCAGCACGGCGGCGCAAAGCTAACCCAAGCCACCGGAGAAGACGACCTCGCCGGCCGCTGCGGCGGCTGCAGCGATCGATTTCGGCTCGGGTTTCATCGTCCTTTCTGGTAAGTGTCAACCTCTCCTCATGCGCTTCATCCATCTCCCATCGCCCACCCTGCGCCACTCGTAATTAGTAGATCTTGCTCGCGGCTTCGATGAATGACAACGATTTCCCGCTATTGTTGCAGATCCGCCGTCGCGGGCTCTGCCATGGCTCAAGCAACCCCGCAGTCCGGGGTGGACCTGCTGGCCCAGCAGGGCGGCGTGGCGCCACTGCCGCTGCCCCAGGACGCGGTGTACGAGATCCTGCTGCGCCTCTCGGCCAGGGACATCTGCCGCCTCCGCGCCGTCTGCCGGCCGTGGCGCTCCCTCTTTTCCGACCCGCAGTTCATCGCCGCCCACAAGGCCCGCCACCCTACGCCGCCGCTGGTTGTCCTTGGCTACCACACAACAGGTTTACGTTGCCCTGACGAGCAGGTCGTGTGCGACATGGTGGACCTCTCCGGGAAAGTCCTCAGGCGGGTCCACGCAGCGGGGGAAGTGTGGGTGACATCCGTAAACCGGGACTTCGTCTGCACTTCCAAAGATAGCAGCTATTGCATCCGATTGTTCAATATGAAAACGGGAGATGTGTTTGCCTTGCCTGAAGAATTGTCAGAAGAACATGCGGAAGAGCGGGACATCCTGGAATTCACTTCTGTGGCTGCCATAGGGCAGGTTGCCTCGACGGGGGAGCACAAGGTGCTTCGTGTGCTCGATTCCTTTGATGAGTCAGACCAGCTATGTGAGGTTTTCAACCTTGATGGCAGCAGCCATGCTCGGTGGAGGGCCAAGAAGGCCCCTCCAACTCCTGTTTCAATGACCCAAAGTGTGGTTGTCAATAATATTGTGTATTTCTTTGACTATCCGGAGGAGGACATAGCTTCCTTTGACCTCGAGAGAGAAGAGTGGATGCCGGTTCTCCAGGGACTCCACTATCAACAGGTTCGTACAAGTGGAAACTCGATGGGACTCTCGATGGCTGCTGTGAATGGGTGCTTAGTTTTGGTCCGTCGCTATTTCTCTTGCTATGTGGACTTATGGTTTCTAGTGGACTTTGAAAGAGGTTTGTGGGAAAAGCGGCACAGCATAAGAGCTCTACTCTGTGGTTTTACAATGACAATACATCCCTTGCTGGTGTTAAATGATGGGAGAATAGTGGTTGCTCATGAAGGAAGTACGAGTGAATCGTTGAAAATTTACAATCCAAGGACCAACACGTATGCAGATGTTGCAAATACGGGGCGTTGTTGTGCAGTTGGTTTGTACTCCGGAAGCCTGTTAAGCCTTACAAATCGCCAGATAATGTGGTTAGTGTTATTTTCAGTGTCGTTAATTTTTTATTGATGCATATGCAAGTTGTAACTTTGTTCTTTTTCACTATATTTCCAGATAACACAGAGTTGTCATCATTTGCTTATGCTAAGGAGAGGCAATAGTGATGCATGCCTTGTTGAAGGAATGACTTTGAAGCTTTGGAAGTAGATTTACTGAAGGTTGATGAACCATTGATAGCTTTGTATGTTTAGTTTCCTTGAAACTATATTGTGCTGCCGCTTGCTCCATTGTTTATTGTATTTTTCTTGTGTTAGCTTTTGTTAAGCTTGAACATTTGGTTCTTCCATTGACAATACTATTATTTTGTGTTCTTGTACATTAGGAATATTTACTTTTATAATCTGACTTGACTGCTTGAGTTGGTTACATCACATCAAGTGCCCTTCAGGTTGTTCTAGATCCTCCATATCTAGATGTTGCAGAGCAGACCATGAGGCAAGGCCTGGCACTACACACATGGTGATAAGGCAACTTGTTACAATTAATGGTTAACTGAGATTGCTTTGGATCATCTACCTTTACTGACATTTCCCTACTACATGTATTTGTGGTTGTAGTTATATATTTGTGTTTAAATGTTGGTGATGCATGCCGGGTGTTTGTTGCTGGACCAGCATTCTTATATTGTGGTTTTTTACAATACCAGCATATCCTCTTTATGTAGTCTTGACTAGAGTTGGGTATTTCGCACGCCCTTTGAGTTGTTCCGCACCTTCACAACCCAAATGCAGGCACATGAATGATTGTTTGTGTGAACCTTTTGTTACTTGGTTTTGGGTAGGGGGTTTGCATGCTACGGAAAGAGTTTTTGTGTGGTTCCTTCGACACTTGTGTGGGTACGGTGCTCCACACGAATCTGCGAAAGTATCTGATCTTATGTCGGACCGGTGCCTCCCGTTCTTAGTCGCCGGTGGCGTCACGCACGGCAACAGAGTTACAAGCTTGCTCCTCGGTGTCACCGACATGTTCTTAGAGTGACGCACGGCAACAGAGTTACGAGCTTGCTCCTCGGTGTCACCGACATCATCATCGCCAGAGCTGACCACCGGCTGTGTGGCGCCTCTTGCGCGGCGCCAAGACGCTGGACTCATCACGGCTGTTTGCACACGGCCTCCGCCGTGTCCCACCGCATCGGTCCTGATCTCTCCGGGCGTGGATTGGGTGGAGCGGGAAGGGAGGGGCGGCGAAGGGAGGAGGGAAAGGGCAATGGTTGACGAGCACGGGGAATGAAGGAGGGAGGGAATGGGAGCATGTGATGGCGGCACGATCCAGGCCGGTGTGTTTTTTTTTATTGTTATTGGTCGTGGTTAGGAGCTTGCTCCTTGGTGTCATCGACATCATCATCGCCAGAGCCAACCACAGGCCGTGTGGCGCCTCCTGCGCGGTGTCAAGACGCTGGACCCATCGCGCATCCGGTTGTTTGCACCCGGCCTCCGCCGTGTCCCACCGCATCGGTCCTGATCTCTTCGGGCGCGGATTGGGTGGAGCGGAAAGGAGGGGCGGCAAATGGAAGAGGGAAAAGGCAACGGTGGAGGAGCACGGGGAATGGAGGAGGGAGGGAATGGGCAGGCCCGGCCCTAAGGGGAGGCTAGCGGGGTGGCCGCTCAGGCCCCGAATCAAAGGAGGCCCTCTTTGGCATGTGTATGACAGGGAGGTATAGGCCTGTGGCCTTGGTCCAGTAAAAACTTCACCCGAGCAAGCTGTAGTAACGCTAGTGCAAGCTAAAAATTGAGTCCGCCATCACAGTATTTTGTTATCTGTAGCCTGTCTCCCTATCATGTACAGTCAATTCTTGCTCTAAAAATATAAATATAAATAAGCCCAACTAGTATAATACAGTCAATTTGCCTGTCACTGCAAAGCTCTTGTGGCGGCGCATACATCGCAAGCCAAGCTACTCGGCAGCCCGCGCTGCTGCAATCCAGGCGAGTCACCGTTCCGGTGCCACGGTCGCGTCGCGTCATCAACCCAAGGAGCTACATATATGTCTTGTTCCTATGCTAATTGTTATGCCCATAGTTGTTAACCGCATGAATACATGATCCATTAATTGATTTTTTTGCGAGGGAATCCATTAATTGATTTTGATCAATTCATTTTCTAATTTTCAGCAAGATCATGTCAAATAAAAAGTATGCAAAATATGAAAAGATAGGAAATAAGTAGATGAGTTAATATAGTAAAAAGGTGTCATGGATTTTTTTTTTAAAAAAAGTGCTACCTGCGTCTTGAAATTTTACAAGAAAAGAATATAGTAATATGAATAAATCATTAGATATGAGCCATTTGCCTTAGAGATAAATCCATATTACCCCCTTCAACTATTACCAAAGTCTAGAGATCAACCTTCAACTACAATACCAGACAACTTACACCCTCAAACTGCTAAAACCGGACAAGAAACAACCCGCAAGCCAATTTCATCCGGTTTTATCTGCTATAGGGCCCACATAAAATATTTTTTTTACTAAAACATACTGCCTGCTCCCAGAAGAAAAGAGAAAAGAAAGAGGCGAGAGGGTCGAGAACTGGGGAGGAGAGAGAGACGACCACCGGCCATGGGCATGCCGCGCATCAGTTAGCGCCGACGCTGGTGACTTCGTGTGGACGAGGAGGTCTGGAGAAAGTTGAGCGAGGCCGGGGTTCACGTGAACGCCATCAAGTGCCCCCGGACCTGCAGCTCCTCCACCGTTGGGGGTGACCTGACAAGAGCAACACGGCACGCCACGGCGACAGCTCGGCGCACCGTGGCACTAGGGACTTCGGGTGCGCGAGGCGGCAGGACCTTGCTCCGTGGAGTCGAAAAGGTGTTCTCTTCCACTGATGTACTCCACGGCTCTCCCGCTGGCTCCCACAATGCCACAAAGCTCCCATGCAACGCCGCCTGCTGGCTCCTGCAGCCGAGCTGGAGGTGGAAGGGGAGGCGGCCATCGCTGGAAGGGAAGGGGATGTTGGCCGCACCAGTCCTCCGACGGCGAGGAAAGCACACGGAGGAAGAAGAGAGAATGAGAGGTGAGCTCAATAAAAAATTGTCTAACATATGCCCACGTCAGGTCAAAACTGGGTGGAATTGGCTCGGGGTTGTGTTTCATCCGGTTTCGAGAGTTGGAGGTTGCATTTTATCCGGTATTGGAGTTGAGGGGTGAAATTCAAACTCTATCAAAAGTTGGAGGGGGTAAATTGGACTTATCTCTTTGCCTTACTAGTAACAAGTTATATAAGAAAATATAAGTTAAAATTTAACTTTGTATATGGAGGGGGCCCGACTTTTCATTTCGCCCCGGGCCACCAAAACCTCAGGACCAGCCCTGAGAATGGGAGTATGTGATGGCGGCACGATCGAGGCGGGTGTTTTTTTTGTTGTTTTGTTGGTCGTGCGGCAAGGAGAGGAGGGCGGCGAATTTCTGAGGTGTTTGTTGGGGCGGGTGGGTTTCTTTTTTTTTTTTTTGTTGGTCATGGTCGCGATGCGGCGAGGAGAGAAGGGCGGCGAACTTCCGAGGTGTTTGTTGTTTTGTTGGGAAACGGCGAGGAAGCGCCTGAAGTGTTTGATATTTTGGTAAGAAAAGAGTCATCTAGATTCACAGCCGAGCAAAGAGTCATCTAGATTCTACTCTACGAGAAACATTTCAGATACGCTGGCAATTTGGTTCTTTTTTTTTTTTTTTTGATAGGGGCAATTTGGTTCTTGAATGGCTGTTGCTAACGCTCAAATGTAGCATTTTTACGGACAAACGTTGACACGGGGGTGGGGAGTCTGATACGAATCCCATGTGTTTCTCGAGTTCCGATCACAACGGTGTGAAACTGTGAATACAGTCTTCTGCTATGATCTTCAAACCATTTCGAAAAAAGAATTACGCTGTTAAATATAGTCGGCTGGGCCGTTTGGGCATTCTGTAAGGCCCGTGGACCTAATTTACTCAGGACGCGAACTGGCCTGTGAGGCAAGAGAAAAAACGAACCCAATGGCATTATTTTGGGTCGGAGGAAGATGAGGGCCGCCGCAGTCCGTCCAGTGCAGCAGCACGGCGGCGCAAAGCTAACCTAAGCCGACGGAGAAGACGACCTCGCCCGGGCCGCTGCGGCGGCTGCAGCGATCGATTTCGGCTCGGGCTCCACCGTCCTTGCTGGTAAGTGTCAAGCTCTCCTCATGCGCGTTATCCATCTCCCGTCGCCCAACCCTGCGCCACTTGTAATTAGTAGATCTCACTCCCGAGCTTCGATGAATGACAACGATTTCCCGCTATTGTTGCAGATCCGCCGTCGCGGGCTCTGCCATGGCGCAGGCAACCCCGCAGTCCGGGGCGGACCCGCAGGCCCAGCAGGGCGGCGTGGCGCCACTGCCGCTGCCCCAGGACGCGGTGTACGAGATCCTGCTGCGCCTCTCGGCCAGGGATATCTGCCGCCTCCGCGGCGTCTGCCGGCCGTGGCGCTCCCTCTTGTCCGACCCGCAGTTCATCGCCGCCCACGAGGCCCGCCACCCTACGACGCCGCTGGTCGTCCTTGGCTACCACACAGGGTACCATGACGAGCACGTCGTCTTCGACATGGTTGACCTCTCCGGGAAAGTCCTTAGGCGCGTCCACGCGGCGGGGGAAGTGTGGGTGACATCCGTAAACCAGGACTTCGTCTGCACTTCCAAAGATAACAGCAGTTGCATCCGACTGTTCAATATGAAAACGGGAGTTGTGTTTGCCTTGCCTGAAGAATTGTCAGAAGAACACGCAGAAGATCGGGACATCCTGGATTTCACTTCTGTGGCTGCCATAGGGCAGGTTGCCTCGACGGGGGAGTACAAGGTGCTTCGTGTGCTCGACAGTGCTTCCTTTGATAAGCCGGAGCAGCTATGTGAGGTTTTCAACCTTGATGGCAGCAGCCATGCTCGGTGGAGGGGCAAGAAGGCCCCTCCATCTCCTGTTTCAATGACCCGCTTTAAAAGTGTGGTTGTCAACAGTATTGTGTATTTCTTTGTCCAAGACTCTCCACTTGAGGACATAGCTTCCTTCGATTTTGAGAGCGAAGAATGGAGGTCGGGTCTCCGGGGACCCAACTATCAACAACTTCGTACGAATGAACTCTCGATGGCTGCTGTGAATGGCAGCTTAGTTTTGGTCCATCGCTATCTCTCTTGCTATATGGACCTATGGTTTCTAGTGGATTTTGAAAGAGGTTTATGGGAAAAGCGGCACAGCATAAGAGCTCAACTCCATGATTATACAAGTACAATACGTCCCTTGTTGGTGTTAAATGACGGGGGAATAGTGCTTGTTCACATAGGAAGTGACAGTGGATCGTTGAAAATTTACAATCCAAGGACCAACACATATGAAGATGTTGCAAATACTGGGCTTTGTTTTGCAGTTGGTTTGTACTCTGGAAGCCTGTTGAGCCTTGCAAATCGCCAGACAATGTGGTTAGTGTTCTTTTTAGTGTCATTAATTTTTTATTTATGCAAATGCAAGTTGTAACTTTGTTCTTTTTCATTATATTTGCAGATAACACAGAGTTTCCATCATTTGCTTGTGCTAAGGAGAGGCCATAGGGATGCATGCCTTGTTGAGTGAATGACTTCGAAACTTTGAAAGTAGATTTACTGTGGGTTGATGAGTCATGGATAGCTTCGTATGTTTAGTTTTCTTGAACTATATTGTGCTACTGCTTGCTTCATCTTTATTGTATTTTTCCATTTGCCTTAGCTTTTGTTAACCTTGAACAGTTGTTGGTTCCATTGAAAGTACTCTTATTTTGTGTTCTTGTAATCTGAATTAACTGCTTGAGTTGGTTATATTACATCAAGTGCCCTTCAGATTGTTCTAGATCCTCCATATCTAGATGTTGCAGAACAAACCACGAGGCAAGGCCTGGCACTACACAATAACTTTTGTCAATTATGGTTAACTGAGATTGCTTTGGATCATTTACCTTTACTGACCTATTCCCACTGCATGTTTTTGTGGATCTAGCCGCACAGTTAGAAGGTTAAACATCATTTCCTTGATTACCTGTGAAGATATTCATCTCTCATTGAGGCATCTTGCGTGTTTTATCTTTAAACTGTTGATGATGCATGTCGGGTGTTTCTTGCTGGACCAGCATTCTTATCTTGTGGTTTTTTACAATACTAGTATATCCTTTTTATGTAGTCTTGACTATTTGAGTTGTTTATTTCGAGTTCCCTTTGAGTTATTCCACGACCTCGGCAACTCAAATGCACACATGAATGACTGTTTATGTGAACCTTTTTCCCCCCTTCGTTTTGGGTGGGGGATTTGCCTGTTACGCAGAGAGTACTTTCTTGTTATTGTGTGGTCTCTTCCACACCTGAATGTGGGTATTTTGGTGCTGCTCTGTATACCAAGAATCCAAGATAATATTCAGAAGTGTTAATCTCTTTCCCATACGTTTTGTCCTGTTAACTATATATGTAATAATTTGAAGGCAAATGTTTCTCGCACTTTTGTATTACAGGATGTCAGAGAATACCTGTGGTGTTTCTCATATGTGATGATTTTTTTTTTTTTTGGGTTCAGTCAGATAAAATCAAGTAGTTGAGAGATTCCATTGTAAATATAATGGAACCGTGGTTTAATCTATGCATATATTTTTATTTTTCTCATGGTGATAGTGGAATCTACATTTTGTCCCATGATATGGTGTTATAATTGTGGGTTGAATGCAAATATTTTCTGCTACTTAGAAACTTCTTGTTTTCTGCCATATGAGGAACATA
Source organism: Eragrostis curvula (assembly GCA_007726485.1). Classification (NCBI taxonomy): domain Eukaryota; kingdom Viridiplantae; phylum Streptophyta; class Magnoliopsida; order Poales; family Poaceae; genus Eragrostis; species Eragrostis curvula. The sequence goes on from CM017439.1 coordinate 56,557,211, forward strand.
TGTTAGAGATTCAGATTGAATGTGTTTGTACGTTTCCTTGTGTACTTACTGAGGTCAGGGTTCAATGGCCATACATTCTGGTGAACCCATCTATAATTTGACTGAGATTTCTCCTTATCATATATCTTCACTGATCTGTTTCTACTGCATATATTTTTGGGCCTGGCCATCTACGAGTTTGCAGGTTTCTGGTCTGGCTAGCTTGTTAAATTTAATACATCTCTAAATTGTTGGTATGCACGTTGGGTCTTTTCCGCCGTGAAGTTTGCACTTGTAACCTTTAATGCTTGCTTGTATTTGATTCTTCTGGTGATGGTAATACCGTATTTTATTTGGGTCTCGAGTGAAGCAATATTGCACCTGTACGCTTCATATCATTCTCTGATTGTATTTAGGTCTCTTGGTAATGATGATGCTGCACGTTATGGTCTGACCTGCATATTACTCTTTGAAAATGGGCAACCAGGGTGGGGATAGCACTGCACCAAGCAGCCAACATGCACGCCACGTACTCGACATTGGGGACACGTGTATTTGTTTCAGAGGCACGTAGCAGTACTCCCTTGCGTCGCCCCAAAAAAAATAGTTTTACTCCTTGAGTTAGGCAGCCGCAGTTAAAGCGGAGCACCGAACTGCAGGAGCTTCGGCGCCGCAAGGTAATCCAATCCAAGGAGGCACCGCCGCACCGGAGGAAGACAAGGAGGCGCCGGAGGAAGATGAGATCGTGCGTTCGCTGCCCCTGCTAGGTGCAGTCCAAGACTCTGCCGCGCTTGTCAGGTGAGCTCTCGTCATGGCCCTTCTCCAGACCTTTGGCTCAAATCCCCATTCATTCCTCTCACTGCTTCTCGATGGGAAGGAACGAACTACTTTCTGCTGTTGTTTATAGATCTTAGTCGTCGCAGGAGCAAGCTCGGCTATGGCGGCGTCATCAAGCCTGCGCTCCGGGCCTGGGTCCACCTCACAGGGCGGAGGCATTCGGCCGCCGAACGCCGATGAGCTGTACGAGATCCTGCTGCGAGTCCCGGCCAAGGACCTCTGCCGCTGCCGCGCCGTGTGCCGGTCTTGGTGCTGCCTCCTCTCTGATCCGCGCTTCATTGCTGCACACGCAGCCCGCCATGACCCGCTCATCGTCGCCGGCCACAGCACGCATAACCAGAGCACCCTATGCGACATCATGGACCTCTCAGGGCGCGTCATCAAGCAGGTCCATGGGACGGGGAACTGGTGGCCGACAGCCATACACCTCGAATTCATCTGCATTTCGAACGGTAGGACCTTCCGCCTGCACAACCTGTCCACGGGAGCTGTGTACAACCTGCCTGAGGAATTTACAGAAGAACATGCAGTTGAAGAGCAGAACACCTCTCGTTTCCATGTTGAGGCTGCTTTCGGGCAGGCCAGGTCAACTGGGCAGTACAAGGTGCTTCGTGTTCTTAAATGTCGCTCCAATCATTGCAGAGAACAATTCTTTGAGATAATCACCTTGGGTGGCGGCAACAATGCTCGTTGGAGAGCCATGAAGGCACCGCCATATTCTGTCTACTTGGGCATGTGGGCAACTATAGTCTTAGAGGGGATTGCCTACTACTTCTGTGATGAGCCTGTTGATCAGGAAGAAGGTTCCCGCATAGCTTCCTTTGACCTTGAGACGGAGACATGGAGGCCAACTCAGCGTGGCCCCCTACGCAGCAGAATGGATTATGCTCCTGGTCAACCCTTTCATCCTTTTGAGAAGGCTGATTGTTCAATGTCTACCATCGATAGCAGCTTAGTTGTGGTCCATTGCACTTGTCCTGCGCCCCTTGTTAATTTATGGTTTCTGATGGACTCTGAGAGGGGCTTATGGGTCAAGAAGTACAGCATACAAGTTCAATCCAGTGACCCGGATATGTTTCTTTCTGCAGACCCAATACGTCCCTTGTTGGTGTTAAGTGATGGGAGAATATTACTTGTTCAGGTAGGAGATGGTAGGGGGTTGCTGAGAATTTACGATCCAAGGACCAACACTTATTCAGATGTGGCAGAAATAATGGGGCGTTGTTCTGCAGTTGGTTTATACACAAGGGGAGCCTTAGGCCTTGCAAATGGTACTGGCTAATGGTTTTAGTATCACATTTTGTATAAATACCCAGGGGATAACTTGGTTTATTTTCACTGTCTTTTCTAGATAGCACAATCGTTTCCCATCATTAGCCCAATGCTAAGGAGAGGCTTTGGTGATGTTTCCTGGGAACATGATATCCGACTCATCATTGCAGCATCTACAACTTTGCATTGCAGTCTGATGGTTTGGCTGATTGGCTCACTTGTTAAAGTGACATCCTATCAGTTAGTGGTTTGCTAGGGATCTTTAAGTTGTTGGTATTTCTGCTGATCTTTCATCCGTGTAATGAATGTAGTGGTAACAGTGTAATGCTGTAATGCTTGGATCAGGAATCAGGAGACCCCATTCTCTGAATATGTGAATTTTTTTCAGAACTGCTTGATTGCTGGAAAGTAGAAACAATGCTGGCTTCTCTGATTTGTTGCATTCTCCTGTCAAAATTTGTTGCCATGTTACAGGAAAGATCCTTTTCATAATTGTAGCAAGCCTGTTGCATGTTTTCCTTGCGGATTTAGGACTTTATTGTTGACAGCCACTTATCTAAGGAGAGTTAGGGTTTAGGGTTTAGGTGATGTTTCCTTGATCTCCTGGGAACATGGTATCCGACTCATCATTGCAGCATCTACAACTTCGCATTGCAGTCCGATGGTTTGGCTGATTGGGCTCACTTGTTAAATTGGCATCCTAACAGTTAGTGGTTTGTTAGGGATCTTTAAGTTGTTGGTATTTCTGCTGGTAGTAATATTTTGTTTGTAATCTTTCATCTGTGTAATGAATGAAGTGGTAACAGTGTAATGCTGTAATGCTTGGATCAGAAATCAGGGGACCCCATTCTCTGAATATGTGAATTTTCTTCAGAACTGCTTGGTTGCTAGAAACGATGCTGGCTTCTCTGATTTGTTGCATTCTCCTGTCGAAATTTGTTGCCATGTTACGGTAAAGATCCTTTTCATAATTGTAGCAAGCCTGTCGCATGTTTTCCTTGTGGATTAGGATTTTATTGTTGTCAGCCGCTTATTTTCATAAAAAAAAAAGGCCGATAAGGCCTAGCAGTGGGATTGGTGAATCCCTCACAAATGGTTCCTGGAATTGTTATTCTCTAATTTCCATTTTGACCTTACTCCAATGTTCTTTGTGGGTGCTAATTGGCTTTCAAGTAATCCTGGTTCAGAGACATATTGCAGCTTCTTGCCTGACCGCTGCAACATATGAACGTCATTTTCAGAGCTTGGCACTCAACATGCACGTCTCTGTGAACTAGAAAGATTTATTATTCAGAAGAGAATAAGTTGCAATTAATTAATCTCTGGAGACACTCAAGACTGGTTGTTAGCACCTGACTCAATTTTCATTTCCTTGAGAAAAGGAGTCTGAGAAGATTCATGTATGGCATCGCTATCCCATTTCGCTAGCTGTTAGCACTGTTAGCTTAACAGTACGGAGTGTGACTAAAATTTCGTAAAATCATGGCTCCACTGCTTTAGAGACATATTGCAACTTTTCTTCTTGCACGCCTGTTGCTAGTTGCTGCACATGAACGTCATGGTTCAGACTTTGGCACTCGCAATGCACTGCTCCTATGAGCTAGTAAGATTTATTATTCAGAACGGGATAAGGTGCAATCAAGACTGGTAACTAGCATCTGCCTCCCTCAAGATCTCATTTTCTTGAGAAAAGGGATCAGAGAAGTAACTAGCATCTGCCTCAAGATCTCATTTTCTTGAGAAAAGGGATCAGAGAAGATTCATATACGGCATCACTACCCCATTTCGCTAGCTGTTAACAGTACGGAGTATGACTAAATTAAAATTTCGTAAAATCATGGCTCTACTGTGATAGGAGACGCCGGCTGCAGTCGGGTTATTACTGTACCTTGTTTTGTTACAGGAAGGGATGCAGCGAGAGGACGTTTGGTGAGAAGACCCTGCAGAGACCAGACCACGGCGAAGCGTGCAGTTCGATACAACGCAGCCCTGCGCCTCAAACTTAAGTCCGTTTTGAACACCTCGTGCCAGACTTGGGCCTTGGTCCCATCATCGTGCGTGTCGGACGAGCGCGCCGGCCTTCGCCCGGGCATGGCAAGCTACAGGTCAGTCAGGCATTTAACTAAGTCCTGTTTGATTTCCTCGAGCCAGACTCGGCCTTGGCCTCGTCGTGCGTGTCACGGCCGCGCATGGCACGCTACCGGCCAGGGTGATCCTGCCATGGCGGCGCTCGAGGAGCACCGTCCGCACGGTGAGTTCCACGGACGCCGCCACATCGGAGGCATTCGGTTGTTACAGAGGAAAGAAACGGACGGGCGGCGACGCGCTGTGTGGCCGTGGAGGCATCGTGCAAACTGAAGAGAACGAAGGCGACGGCGAGCGTACCCCGGCCTGGCGAAGTCCATCGTCACGGCGCATCGCAGGCAGCAGTGCGCCAGTGCCATCGTCAGCCATGCCTGCTGGAGCGCTCATCTTGTTGCTGCAAGAACGGCAGCGATGCATGGGACGTAGCCAGCTGGGAGGAACCCGGCATACCATCGGCGACGACCAGACGATAATCTACTCGAGGCGGATGCCCAGACGTCGGCGTCGGTCCTGCGTGCCGCTGGGGCTCGATGCCTCGTCTTATGTGCTCGTACCGCGTCCGGAACGCGGCGGCGCGGGATGGAGGCAGCGTCTATGTGACGAGCCAGAGTGGACGCTATTTCAAATAGCGACCGGGTGGTCGTTGTTTGAAACAGCGACCGCCCTTGGTTTGTTTTTCGGCGTCGGATCGCGTCCCTGCGGCTCGGATCTGGCGTGGTTGGGTTGCCCCTGCCTGGGCTCCGTGCCTCCGTCGTCATCCTCCTCCTCCTCAAGCCGATGGGCCATCAAAGTAGTCAGATGGGCCGTTTGGGCTTAGGAAGTGGCCTCGCGGGCCTGTACGGGGAATTTGCTCAGGATGAAACCGTCCCGTTCCCCGGCCAACCTCTTCGGCTCTTCGCCTCTTCCCATTACCCGGCCGCCATCTCCTCGAGCGTAGCCCGCGCAATCGACTAACCGCCGGAGGAAGACGAGGCCGCCGCGGGCTGCGGCGGCGGCGGCGATCTACACCGCCTCGTGCTCCGCCGCGCTTTCCCGGTATGTACGTTCTCCTTCCTGTAGTTCCCCCGTCTCTGGTCTCCTGAATTGTGCCGCCCCCTGCTTCGCTGAACCCAATCGACGAATGCTAATCACTCTCCGTTGTTGTCGCAGGTTGAGGCGGCCACCGCGGTGAAGGCACGTTCATGGCGCCCGCAAGATCTCGCTCCAGGCCGAGCTCAGACGCCGCCGTCCCGCTGCCCTATGACGCGGTGTACGAGGTCCTACTCCGCGTCCCGGGCAGGGACCTCTGCCGCTTCCGCGCCGTCTGCCGGCCGTGGCGCCGCCTCCTCTCCGACCCGCACTTTATTGCCGCCCACGCGGCGCGCAACACTGAGCCGCCGCTCTTCGTCGCCGGCTACGACACGGGGTTACGAGACGACGGCGTCGTCTGCGACATCGTGGACCTCTCCGGGAAAGTCGTTAGGCGGGTTCGCGCGGCGGGGGACGCATGGGTGATGTCCGTAAACCTGGACCTCGTCTGCTTTTCCAAAGGTAACAGCAGGTGCATCCGATTCTTCAATATGACCACGGGAGATGCGTTCGCCTTGCCTGAAGGATTGTCGAAAGAACATGTGGAGGGGCGGGACATCCTGGATTACAGATTCGTGGATTCCCTAGGGCATGTTGCCTCCACGGGGCAGTACAAGGTGCTGCGTGTGCTCAAATGTCCTTCCAATGATAACCATCAGTTGTGTGAGGTTTTCACCCTTGATGGCAGCAGCCATGCTCGGTGGAGGGGCAAGAAGGCCCCTCCTCGTCCTGTTTCAACGTGCCTCTATGAAAATGTGCACCCTGTTCGGCAGGCTGCAATAATTACGAACACTGTAGCTGCTGTTGTGAACACTGTAGCTGCTGCTAAAGAAATAACTGCAAACACTGTAGCTGCTGCAAAACAGCTGCTGCAAAGCAGCGAGGCGAACATGGTGGTGGTTGTTGACAGTATTGTTTACTTCATTGACCAAGCTAATTGGTTTGAGGAAATAGCTTCCTTCGACCTCGAGACAGAAGAGTGGAGGTCGGCTCTTAGGGGACCCCACTATCAACAGCCACGTGCGATTGAAGTCTCGATGGCTGACATGAATGGCAGCTTAGGTATGGTCCATCGATATCTCTCTTGCTATATGGACCTATGGTTTCTAGTGGACTTTGAAAGGGGTTTATGGGAAAAGAGGCACAGCATAAGAGCTCAACTCCATGATTATACAAGTACAATACGTCCCTTGGTGTTAAATCATGGGAGAATAGTGCTTGTTCACTAAGGAAGTGACAGTGGATCGTTGAAAATTTACAATCCAAGGACCAACACGTTTGCAGATGTTGCAGATACTGGGATTTTTTATGCAGTTGGTTTGTACTTTTGAAGCCCTGTTGAGCCTTGCAAATCACCAGACAATGTGGTTAGTGTTCTTTTAGGTGTCATTAATTTTTTATTGATGCATATGCAAGTTGTAACTTTGTTCTTTTTCGCTATATTTCCAGATAACACACAATTTTCATCATTTGCTTATGCTAAGGAGAGGCAACGGTTCTGCATGCCTTGTTGAAGGAATGCCTTTGAAACTTTGAAAGTAGATTTGCTGAAGGTTGATGAGCAATGGATAGCTTCGTATGTTTAGTTTTCTTGAAACTATATTGTGCTACCGCTTGCTTCATCTTTATTGCATTTTTCCATTTGTGTTAGCTTTTGTTAAGCTTGAACAGCTGTTGGTTCCACTGTCAACAGTACTCTTGTTTTGTGTTCTTGTAATCTGACTTGACTGCTTGAGTTGGTTACATCACATCAAGTGCCCTTCAGATTGTTCTAGATCCTCCATATCTTGATGTTGGGGAGCAAATCATGAGGCAAGGCCTGGCACTACACACATGGTGATAAGATAACTTGTGCCCATTAATGGTTAACTGAGATTGCATTGGATCAACTACCTTTACTGACCTATCCCTATTGCATGTCTTTGTGGATCTAGCCATGTAGTCAGAAAGTTAACTTCATTTCCTTTACTGCCTGAGAAGATATTTATCTCTTGCATCAGCAACTTTGCTGCACGCTGGTTTTATCTTTAAACTGTTGATGATGCATGGCGGGTGTTTCCTGCTGGACCAGCATTCTTATATTGTGGCCTTTTGCAATACCAGTAAACCTTTTTTATGTAGTCTTAACTACTTGAGTTGGGTTTTTCAAACGCCCTTTGAGTTGTTCCGCAGCCTCAACAACCCAAATGAAGGCACGTGAATGATTTTTTGTGTGAACGTTTGGTTTGGGTTGGGGGTTTGCCTGTTACGCAAAGAGTACTTATGTGATCTCTTCGACACTTTAGTGCGTGTTTTGTTGCTGCTCTGTATACCAAAGAATCCAAGATAATATTCAGAAGTGTTAAGCTCTTTCCCATACATTTTCTTCTGAAACTATGTAACTAATAATTTGAAGGGAAATGTTTCTCGCATTTTTCATGGACCCATGTGATCAGTACCGGTCATGGTGTTTCTCATATGTGATGATTATTTTTGTTCGGTCAGATAAAATCAAGTAGTTAAGAGATTTCATTGTAAATATAACGGAACCACGCTTTAATCTATGCATATCTTTTCTATTTGCTCACGGTGATAGTTGAATCTACATCTTGTCACATGATATGGTGTTATAATTGTGTGTTGACTGCATATATTTTCTGCTACTTAAGATACTTCTTATTTTCTGCCACAGTAGTAGAGATTCAGATTGAATGTTTTTGTACGTCTCCTTGTGTTCTTGCTGAGGTCAGGGTTCAATGGCCATACATTCTGGTGACCACATTTTTAATTTGACTGAGATTTCTCCGTATCATCTCTATCTTCACTGATCGGTTTCTACTGTATATATTGTTGGGCCTAGCTATGTAGTTGGAGATACTATTCCATTGTTTCCTTAGGGCCTGTTCGTCTCGTTTAGGATTAAATTTTAGTCATGAAAATCTTACTATTTAAGGGTATTATATAAAGTCTAAATTTAAGTTTAGGAGGAAACTTGCTGAAGATGATCTCATATCCAACTCTCACTGATGCATGTACGAGTTGGCAGCTTTTGGTCTGACTCGCTTGTTAAATTTACATCTCTAAACTGTTGGTATGCACCTTGGGTGTTTTCCTCGCTACACTTTGCACTTGTAACATTTCATGCTTTGCTTGTACCAGTCTCCTGGTGATGGTAATACCGTATTTTATTTGGGTCTGCGAGTGAAGCAGTATTGCATATGTAACATTTCATATCATTCTCTCATTGTATTTGAGTCTCTTGGTAATGATGCTCCTGCGTATTATGGTTTGACCTGCATATTACTCTTCGAAATTGGGCAAGCAAAATGGGGTAGAGCACACGCACGTCTCTTAGGTTACTCTTAATAGGAGTTTAATTTTCAATAAATATGATGCTACGGCAAAGAATTGATGGAGATAGAAATGATAAGAGTCCAACACAACTTGTCTCTTGTAATTTTTTGAAAACAAAAAAAATAAAATAATACATTGTATGAGGTATTTTATTAAAAAAAAACTTTGCATTGAGAGTACCCACACGCGACCCTTGGGACACAGGTATTCTCGCGTAGGCACGTACTACTCCAAGTCAGGTCGACACTGTCGCTGACATGTGGGCCGTGACTGTGGATGGTCCACGTGTCAGTAGCGTCGATCTGACTTCAGGAACCGCGTGTGAGTCAGAGCGTCGATCCGACTTAAAAAGAAAAATAACAAGTCAAGGAGGCAGCTGCATTCTCCATTTAAAGTGGAGCACCGCACTGCAGCAGCTCGGCGCCGCAAGCTAATCCAATCCAAGGAGGCACTGCCGCACCAGAAGAAGACAAGGAGGCGCCGGAGGAAGACGAGACGAGATCGCGCGTTCGCTGCCCCTGCTAGGTGCTCTGCCGCGCTTGTCAGGTGAGCTCTCCTCAGGGCCCGTCCCCAGACGCTGGCTCAAATCCCCGCCCCTTGTTCATCCCTCTCACCGTTCCTGGAATCCTGGTTGGGAAGGGGACCAACTACTTTCTGCTGTTGTTTATAGATCTAAGTCGTCGCAGGAGCAAGCTCGGCTATGGCGGCGTCGTCGAGCCTGCGCTCCGGTACTGGGTCAAGCTCACAGGAGAGAGGCATCCCGCTGCCGAACGCCGACGCGCTGTTCGAGATCCTGCTGCGAGTCCCGGCCAAGGACCTCGGCCGCTGCCACGCCGTGTGCCGGCCGTGGCGCTGCATCCTCACCGACCCGCACTTCGTCGCTGCACACAAGGCCCGCCATGACCCGCTCATCGTGGTAGGCTACTGCCCGTCTAGCGAGAACACCCTTTGCGACATCATGGACCTCTCAGGGCGCGTCCTCAAGCAGGTCCATCGGACGGCGGGATGGTATGCAACATCCGTACACCTCGACTTCATCTGCAGTTCCAACTCGAGGACCTTCCGCCTGCACAACCTATCCACGGGAGTTGTGTACAACCTGCCTGAGGAATTGACAGAAGAGCATGCGGCGGAAGAGCGGAACACCTATCGTTTCTTTGCTGCTGCTGCTTTCGGGCAGGCCAGGTCGACAGGGCAGTACAAGGTGCTTCGTGTTCTTGTACGTGAGACCAGTGCCTACACAGGAAACTTCTTCGAGATAATCACCCTGGGTGGCGGCAGCCATGCTCGGTGGAGAGCAAAGGAGTCACCTCCATTTTCTGTCTGCTTGGACATGTGGAAAACTGTAGTCATCGATGGGATTGCCTACTACTTCTGCTGCGTTGATCCTGCTGTTCGGGAAGAAGAAGCGGCATCCGACCGCATAGCTTCCTTTGACCTTGACAGGGAGGAGTGGAGGCCAACTCTGCGAGGGCCCCTGAGCAGCAGCAGTGTGGATTATGCTCCTTATCGGCCCTTTCATCGTATTTATCCTTTTGATCTCTCAATGTCTACCATCAATGGCAGCTTAGTTGTTGTCCATCGCGCTGATCGTTCGTCCCTTGCTGATCTATGGTTTCTGATGGACTTTGAGAGGGGCTTATGGGTCAAGCAGCACAGCATACGAGTTCAATTCAGTGACCCGGTTCCTTATGGTCTTCAAGAGACAGTACGCCCCTTGTTGGTGTTAAGTGATGGGCGAATAGTATTTGTTCAGGCAGGAGATAAAAGGGTGTTGCTGAGAATTTACGATCCAAGGACCAACACTTATTCAGATGTGGCAGAAATAATGGGGCGTTGTTGTGCAGTTGGTTTATACACAGGGGGAGCCTTAGGCCTTGCAAATGGTACCGGCTAATGGTTTTAGTATCACATTTTGTTGTATGCGTGCAAGTAACCAGGGGATAACTTGGTTTATTTTCACTGTCTTTTCTTAGATAGCACAATCGTTTCCCAACATTAGCCCAATGCTAAGGAGAGGCTTTGGTGATATTTCCTGGGAACATGATATCCGACTCGTCATTGCAGCATCTGCAACTTCGCATTGCAGTCTGATGGTTTGGCTAATTGGCTCACTTGTTAAAGTGACATCCTAACAGTTAGTTGCTTGCTGGGGATCTTTAAGTTGTTGGTATTTCTGCTGGTAGTAATATTTCGCTTGTAATCTTTTCATCTGTGTAATGAAATGTAGTGGTAACAGTGTAATGCTGTAATGCTTGGATCAGAAATCAGGGGACCCCATTCTCTGAATATGTGAATTTTCTTCAGAACAGCTTGATTCCTAGAAACGATGCTGGCTTATCTGATTTGTTGCTTTCTCCTGTCGAAATTTGTTGCCATGTTACAGGAAAGATCCTTTTCATAATTTTAGCAAGCCTGTCGCATGTTTTCCTTGGGGATTTAGGATTTTATTGTTGACAGCCACTTGTTTTCATAAAAGGCCGATAATGCCTGGCAGTAGGATTGGTGAATCCCTCACAACAGGTTCCCGGAATTGTTATCTTCTAGTAATTTTCATTTAGACTTTACTCCAATGTTTTTGGGTGCTAAATGGTTTTCGAGCAATGCTGCTTCAGAGACACATTGCAACTTATTCCTGCATGACCGCTGCTACACATGAATGTCATGGTTCAGGGCTTGGCACTCGGTGTGCACTTCTCTATGAACTAGAAAGATTTATTATTGAGAACAGAATACGTTGCAGTTAGTTTCTAGAGACATCGAAGACTGGTTACTAGCACGTGACTCAAAAATTCATTTTTCCAGGGGTATGTTCTAACTTGCATCTAGAACTTGGATCCTGCTTTTTGGCAGCTGAACGATAGCTGAGTAAAGGTGCAGTATGGTATCGTGGTGATCCGTGGATCAGTTATCCATATATAAATTGCGAGCAAACATGGCTTCAGATACGGTTGCAAACTTGCAATATGGTGCTTGAAGAATGGCCGTTGCTAACGCTCATATGTTGCATTGTACGGACGTACATTGAGATGCGGGTGGGCAGTCTGATATGATGTGTTTTCTGGAGTACCAATTACAAAGGTATGAGTACAGTATAAATACTGCTATGATCTTCAAACTCTTTTCGAAAAAATAATAGCAAAAATCGTTGGCTGGGCCGTCTGGGTATGGTCAAAGGCCCATGGATCTAATTTGCTCAGGATGCGAACCGGCCTGCGAGGCAAGAGAGAACGAGCCGCTGCAGTCAGTCCAGTGCGGAAGCACGGCGGCGCAAAGCTAACCTAAAACCTTAGCCACCGGAGAAGACGACCTCGCCCGGGCGCTGCGGCGATCGATCTCGGCTCCGACTCCACCGCCCTTGCTGGTTAGTGACAAGCTCTCCCCATGGATTTCAGCCATCTTCGGTCCCCCAGCCCCCGCACCGCTCGTGCGTTGTAGATGTCGCTCGCAAGCTTCGACGAATGACAACGTCTCATTTCTCGCTGTTGTTGCAGATCCGCCGCCGCGGGCTCGGCCATGGAGCACGCAACCCGGCAGTCCCGGCCGGACCCACAGGCCCAGGTCGTCTTCGTGCCCCTGCCCCTGCCCCAGGACGCGGTGTACGAGATCCTGCTGCGCCTCTCGGCCAAGGACATCTGCCGCCTCCGCGCCGTCTGCCGACTGTGGCGCTCCCTCTCCTCCGACCCGCAGTTCATCGCCGCCCACGCGGCACGCCACCCTAGGCCGGCGCTCGTCGTCGCCGGCTACGACACGGGGTACCGAGACAATGGCGTCGTCTGCGACATCGTGGACCTCTCTGTTGGAAATAAACATGCCATGGTGTGTTCCTGGCATGTGTGTGCGTGTACGAGTTAGTTTGAGTTCAGTTTAGATACGGTGCGTGCGTGAGTTTGTTCCGCCGCCGCCGTCGTTCAGTTGAGTCCAGGTGCAGAACGTGCGCATGTTTGTTGCGTGCTGGCTGCCGTGTTGATCGAGTCTTAGAGTAGTTAGGAGTAGTCGTGTGCATGAAGCCTATCTGCATGTAGGAAGCCGCGTCGTTCGGGCGAGCGAATGGCTCACGATGACGCTGAGCAGGTCATGCGGATCATGGCGAAACGGCCGGACGTGGAGGCGTGCTCCTGACGAGTCAATGGCCTATTTGTAGCCCCTGCTCCTCTGTATTCAGTTTGTCCAGTCCAGAGAAATAATACAAGCCAAGATACGGGAGCTATTGGCTCCGCGGCGTTCATCGCCGGCAAACTACTGTACATCTTCTTCCTCTAGTTCGTTGAGTGAGAGAGTGCAAGGCTGTAGGTTCCGGCTGGTCCAACACTTGGTATTCAGAGCCTAGAGTGATCGGAGATGTCGTCCTCTGGCGTGAAGAAGCCGCGCCTCGACTCCGGCGTTGACGGCTTCGGCGACGCACCGCGTTCGGTCACGGTGGCGAGCGCCGGCACCGTCGAGCTGCCGATGTTGACGAGGACCAATTACCACGATTGGTCCCTCGTCATGAAGGTGAGTTTGGAGGCGCTGGGCTTGTGGAAGGCGGTGGAGGCCGAGAAGCCGGAGCACCAAGAGGACCGGATGGCGCTGGCGGCCATCTTGCGTGCGGTGCCCGTCGACATGAAGGCGAGCCTCGCCGTGTTGAAGACGGCCAAGGAGGCATGGGCGGCTGTGAAGACGGCACGCGTCGGCGACGCCGGCGTCAAGGAGGCGAATGTGCAGCGGCTCTTGAAGGAGTTCGAGACCGTCGTGCACGTCGACGGCGAGAACATCGACGACTTGGCGGACCGGATCAATGGGATCGCCGGGCGGCTGCGGGAGCTGGGGGAGAAGGTGGAGGAGAAGCGCGTGGTGAGGAAGATCCTGCGCGTCGTCCCCAAGCGCTACAACCAGATCGCCGTCGCGATTGAGATGTTCGGCGACCTCGACACCATGACCGTGCCGGGACTCGTCGGCAAGCTGCGCGCGGCGGAGGACCGCTACGACGACGACGTTGCTGCGGCGGAGGCTGGCGTCGAGCGCCTGCTGCTCACGGAGGAGCAGTGGGAGGCGCGCAAGCGACACGGCGGCAAGGGGCGTGCGCACGGCAGAGACGGTGCGAAAGGCGGCGGCCATGGCGGCGACTGTGGCGACGACGATGACGACGGCGGCAGCAGCACGAGCTCTGGTCGTGGGGGGAGCCGCTACCGTGGCCGGTGCTTCGATTGCGGCGTTCGCGGACACATGGCGAGGGACTGTCCGAAGAAGAAGAAGGAGCGTGCGCTGCTCTGTGGCGTCGACGATGACGATGAGCCGACGCTGCTGTGATGGCGAGGTGCACCATGTCGTGTTTAGGGGGAGATTGTTGGAAATAAACATGCCATGGTGTGTTCCTGGCATGTGTGTGCGTGTACGAGTTAGTTTGAGTTCAGTTTAGATACGGTGCGTGCGTGAGTTTGTTCCGCCGCCGCCGTCGTTCAGTTGAGTCCAGGTGCAGAACGTGCGCATGTTTGTTGCGTGCTGGCTGCCGTGTTGATCGAGTCTTAGAGTAGTTAGGAGTAGTCGTGTGCATGAAGCCTATCTGCATGTAGGAAGCCGCGTCGTTCGGGCGAGCGAATGGCTCACGATGACGCTGAGCAGGTCATGCGGATCATGGCGAAACGGCCGGACGTGGAGGCGTGCTCCTGACGAGTCCATGGCCTATTTGTAGCCCCTGCTCCTCTGTATTCAGTTTGTCCAGTCCAGAGAAATAATACAAGCCAAGATACGGGAGCTATTGGCTCCGCGGCGTTCATCGCCGGCAAACTACTGTACATCTTCTTCCTCTAGTTCGTTGAGTGAGAGAGTGCAAGGCTGTAGGTTCCGGCTGGTCCAACACTCTCTGGGAAAGTCGTTAGGCGGGTCCGCACGGAAGGGAAGGAGTTGGTGAAATCAGTAAACCTGAACTTCATCTGCACTTACAGCCATTCCAGCAGTTGCATCCGATTGTTCAATATGACCACGGGAGATGTGTTTGCCTTGCCTGAAGGATTGTCGGAAGAACATGCGGGGGAGCGGGACATCCTGGATTACACTTTTGTGGCTGCCTTAGGCCAGGTTGCCTCGACAGGGGAGTACAAGGTGCTTCGAGTGCTTGACTGTCCTTCCATTGATAACCCACATCAGCTGTGTGAGGTCACCCTTGATGGCAGCAGCCATGCTCGGTGGAGGGGAAAGAAGGCCCCTCTCAGTCCTGTTTCAATGATCTGCTATGAAAATGTGGCTGTCAACGGTACTGTTTACTTCCTTGGCCAAGATTCTCCACTGGATGACATAGCTTCCTTCGACCTTGAAAGAGAAGAATGGACATTGGGTCTCCGGGGACCCCACTATCAACAACTTCGTTCAAATGAATTATCGATGGCTGCTGTGAACGGCAGCTTAGTTTTGGTCCATCGTTATCTCTCTTGTTATGTGGAACTATGGTTTCTCGTGGATTTTGAAAGAGGTTTGTGGGAAAAGAGGCACAGCATAAGGGCCCGACTCCATGATTATCTAAGTACAATACGTCCCTTGTTGGTATTAAATGATGGGAGAATAGTGCTTGTTCATGTAGGAGGTACGAGTGGATCTTTGAAAATTTACAATCCAAGGACCAACTCGTATGCAGATGTTGCAGATATGGGACTTTGTTTTGCAGTTGGTTTGTACTCTGGAAGCCTGTTAAGCCTTGCAAATCTCTAGATAATGTGGTCAGTGTTTGTTTGAATTTAGTGTTAGTAATATTTGATTTATGCAGATGCAATGTGTAACTTTGGTCTTTTTCACTGTCTTTTCAGATAATACAACAAGTCTCCATCATTTGCTTATGCTAAGGGGAGGCCATAGTGATGCATGCATTGTTCAAGGAATTACTTCAAAACATTAAATGTAGATTCAGTGATGTTTGATGAGTCATGGATAGCTTCCTAATTTTAGTTTTCTTGAAATCAGAAGCTAAATTATGCTACCGTTTGCTTTTCATTATTGTATTATTACTCCATCTGTGTTAACTTTTGTTGGTTCCATTGATAGTACTCTAAATTTGTGCTCTTTTTATATCAGGAAATTACCTTTTTACCCGACTTGACTGCTTGGGATGGTTACTTTAAGTCAGTTACCCTTCAAACTGTTCTAGATCCTCCACATCTAGATGTTGCAGAGCAAACCACGAGGCAAGGCCTTGCACTGCACACATGCTGTTAAGATAACTTGTGCCAATCAATGGTCGACTGAAATTGCTTCGGATCGTCTACCTTTACTGACCTTTCCCTACTGCATGTGTTTGGGTACCTAGCATGCAGTTAGAAATTTAACTTCCATCATTTACTTCATTGTCCGAGAAGAATTCATCTCTGATTGCAGCATCTGCAACTGTGCAGCTTGCTGGTTTGGCTCAGTTGTTAAGGTTTTATACATTTATCTTTAAACTGTGCGTTGATGAATGCTGGGGTGTTTCCTGCTGAACCTGCATTCTTGTTGTGTTTTCTTACAATGCCAATATTTCCATTTTATGTAGCCTTGAGCCCTTGAGTAGTTGAGTTGGTTGCTTTTTGAGCTGTTCCGCCACCCTCCACAACCAAAATGTGCGTGTACGGATCACTGTAAGTGCAAAAAAAAATTCTTTGGTTTTGGGTGGGTGGTTTGCCTGTTGTGCAAACTGTACTTTTTCATTATCTTGTGATCTCCAATTCTTTACTGTGGGTATTTTGGTGTTGCTCTGTGTACCAAGATAATATTCAGAAGTGTTAATATCTTTCCCGTACATTTTCTCCTGTTAATTATGTACATAATTCTTTTAAGGCGACTGTTTCTCTTTTTTCGTGGACCAAAGCCATGTGATTGATTGGTATGTAATTATAGAAAGTCAGATAATACCTGTCATTGTGCCTTTTTTCCCCCTCCACATCTTGTGTTTTATTATTCAGTGAGATAAAATAATGTAGTAAAGAGATTTCATAGCCAAAACCATGGAACTACGCTCTAATCTCATGGTTGTAATGAAAATTACATTTTTTTCGCATGATTTGGTGCTATTATTGTGGTTCGAATGCAAATATATTCTGATGCTTAGAAAACTTTATTTTCTGCCACTTGAGGAACAGGTAGTTCTGCCACTCGGTACTATAGATCAGGGTTTTTTTTTTTTATGAAGGCACAACGACCCCGAAGGGTCTCGAATGCACATTAATTCCTGGAAACAGGGAAGTACAAAGCTGCAACCCCTTTTACAAAAACACCCACACAAACATAACATTTACAACGAAGCCCAAATGAGTTCTTGCAGTCGCACATGGAAGACGACGATTGAACCAGCTTCACCGGCGCCAGATCTCGACAGCAGGGAACGAGGCGTCTCTGCTCGCCAGCTAACTGCCGCCGAATGGATGAGGAGGGCGCCAACTCGTGGATTTGGCAGCGGAAACAACTGATTAGTTGACATCGCCACCGATCTTTGAGGCCTCCAACTTGGAGGTTGAAGAAACCTTGGTCGGAAATGATCCTCGTCGACCAGAAGAAGTCGCATGAATAGCCGACCAAGAAGGAAGAGTAGTCTTGAACTCCAATGATTTGGGATGTAGGACTTACATGGGGTGCTGCCTCTAAAGAATCCAGGACAACAAGCACAAAAGATGAAGAAGGGGGAGGACCACGCACGCCGGAAGGGAAGCCGACGGCGGAATCGAAAGGCATAACGCCTACAACCACAAGGGAAACCATAGGAGAGAACTCCAACCAGCGCCGGAGAAGAACAAATCGCCACCACAAAGGACGGCGATGAACGGCTAAACCGGGAAGGATGTCTTCAAGCTAACTTAGATTATTAGATCCTACTACTAAAGCTACAACTGTACAGGGGAGGGACCCTCACCCTACACGACGCCGACGACTCGCCGGAGAAGGAGGGGAGGGGCCGGATTAGGCCCTCAAGGAAGGAGCAGACAAAGGCACTGTTGGGGAGAGAGCTTTCGAGAATCCGGGTATAGATCAGGGTTCAATGGCCATGCATTCTGGTGAACGCATTTTTATCAACTTACTCCGTGATTTGGCTCTTCACAATATGACTATTTATTTATGTTTCCACGTGTTGATGAATCCTTGACTGAGATTTCTCCTCTCTCTCTCTCTCTCTCTCTCTCTCTCTCTCTCATAGTTGGAAAGATGATACCCGACTTTCACTCCAGCATTTACTGGTTTACAGTTTGGTGGCACCTTTGAATTGTCGGTATGCCCGTTGGAAATCGAGTATTGTATTATACTTTTGTATACAATTCTTTCGCTGGTATGAATTGATTTTCGTGCTTTGATTGTGCTTTTTCTTTATGATGACTGTAGTAATATATTAAAGAAAACCAGGTGTAGATAAGGCAGAGTGTAAGCACTGCTCCAGGCGGATTACACGCCACGTACGAGACACATGTCTGAAGGCCACAGCATGCTCGTCTTGTATCAGAGGCACATGGCAGTTTGCTCGTTGCGTTGGCAACCGCAGTTGAAGTGGAGCACCGCACTGCAACAGCTCGGCGGCGCAACCTAGTGACAGCCTGCTAGTGCTAGCCCCCGGAGGAAGACGAGATCGCCCGGCGGTCATTGCGGCTGCTGTAGGTTCAGGGCAGGACTCCGCCACGCTTGCCAGGTGAGCTCTCCTCCTGGACTTCACCGCGTCTCCAGTCGATGGCTCAAATGTCAAATCCCCGGCCGCCCTTATTCATTCCTCTCACTGTGCCATGATGGAAGGTGGCCAACTATATTTTTCTGCTGTTGTTTACAGGCTGGAGACGTGGCAAGAGCAGAGTATCGCTTATGCCAGCGTGGTCAAGCCTGCGCTCGGATCCCGGGTCTAGCTCACAGGACGGAGGCGTCCCGCCGCCGAACGCTGATGCGCTGTACGAGATCCTGCTTCGCGTCCCGGCCAAGGACCTCGGCCGCTGCCACGCCGTCTGCCGGCCGTGGCGCTGCATCCTCACCGACCCGCACTTCGTCGATGCACACAAGGCCCGCCATGACCCGCTCATCGTCGTCGGCTACAGCACGTATAGCCAGAGCACCCTTTGCGACATCATGGACCTCTCAGGGCGCGTCCTCAAGCAAGTCCATGTGACGGGGTGCTGGCGAGCTACGTCAGTACACCTTGACTTCATCTGCGCTTCGAGCTCGAGGTCCTTCCGATTGCTCAACCTCTCCTCAGGAGCCGTGTACATCCTACCTGATGAATTGACGGAAGAACATGCAGCCGAAGAACAGAACACCTCCCGTTTCTATGTTGATGCTGCTTTTGGGCAGGCCAAGTCAACGGGGCAACACAAGGTGCTTCGTGTTCTTGACCGTCACTCCAATGACGGCCAAGGGCAGCTTTTCGAGATCTTCACCCTTGGTGGCGGTAGCCATGGTCGGTGGAGAGCAAAGGAGGCACCGCCATATTTTGTTCTTGTGGGCATGTGGAAAACTGCAGTTTTCATCAATGGGATTTTCTACTTCTTCTGTGTTGAGCCTGTCGTTCGGGCAGGAGATGTGGCGATTGACCGTGTAGCTTCCTTCGACCTCGAGACGGAGGAGTGGAGGCCGACTCTGCGCGG
Source organism: Eragrostis curvula (assembly GCA_007726485.1). NCBI lineage: Eukaryota > Viridiplantae > Streptophyta > Magnoliopsida > Poales > Poaceae > Eragrostis > Eragrostis curvula. The sequence goes on from CM017439.1 coordinate 56,576,341, forward strand.
CCCCCTAAGCAGCAGTGTGGATTATGTTCCTGGTCAGCCCTTTCCTCGTTTTGATACGGTTGATCTCTCAATGTGTGACATCAATGGCTGCTTAGTTGTGGTCCATCGCACTCTTTCGTCCCTTGTTGAGCTATGGTTTCTGGTGGACTTTGAGAGGGGCTTATGGGTGAAGAAGCACATCATGCGTGTTCAATTCAGGGACCCTTATAGTGTAGCATATACAGTACGTCTCTTGGTGGTGTTATGGGATGGGAGAATAGTATTTGTTCAGGTAGGAGATGAAAAGGGGTCGCTAAGAATTTACGATCCAAGGACCAACACTTACTCAGATGTGGCCGAAATGGGGAATTGTTTTGCCGTTGGTCTATACACAAGGGGACTCTTAGGCCTTGCTGATGGTGCCAGTCAATGATGTTAGTATCACAATTTGCTGTTTCTAGTACTCGTTGTATGTGTATTATTATTGTCCCAAGGGATAGCTTGGTTTATTTCCAGACTCTTTTCTAGAGCACAATCCAAAGACCAACACTTCTGTAGCTATGGCATCCAGTTAAGGATGTTGCAGTTTACTAGTTTGGCTTATTGGTTTGTTTGTTTTGTACTGTATCTTTAAGCTTATTGTCCTTATGGTTTGTTTGTTTTGTACTGTACATTTAAGCTGTTGGTAATGCATACCACGTGTTCACCCCTTGTAACATTCCATTCTGTTCTCGTATTTGAATAATCAGTTGTACTGGTGTATTGTTGTATGTTTGGATCAATTGTATTGGTGTCGTACGTTGGATCAGAAATCAGAAGATGAAAATTCTTTTCATGACTGTTTAATCGCTAAAACAGACGTTGGGGGTTCCTGTTTTCTAATTTCATTTAAACCTTGATCAAATATTTTGGGGGTGCTAAACGGCTGAAACAGTGATGGTGATGGCCTTGTGATTTTGGGGTGGTAATTAAGCTCGCAGGTCGACAACGGTGGCAACCTGACGGCCTTGGCTTGTTTCAAGAGCTCCACATTATATTGATCCCATTAGCAGAGCATTTCACAGATCTCTGTCCTGTCAACTAGGACCTCGACATTACATTGGTCATCAAATTTGAATTTTCTTTTTCTGTTTTAACAAAGCAAGTGCCAGAAGGATGCGTGTATGTTCTTTCAGAGTGTGCTTACCTTCCTCCTATTGGCACTGGGCTGCGCAATTTTTATATGAAGGACCGACCTTGTCGAGCAGTTCTGCTATGATATATTTAACTTGATGCAGACTGCAACGACATTGAATGCTTAGCGTCTTCCAACATCAACACGATGCAGATTTTCAGCATTGAATGCTTAAGAAATTGTCGATGGTGTTTAGCTTCTGCCAACGAAACCGATTCATCTTCTTAGCTCGATTGCATAACGTCTGCTGGTTACTGGTATGTGGTGAGAGAAGAGAGTGTTGAGGATAGGGGCTTTCCCGGAGATGAGGGATTCAGGAGGCAGAAGCTCTGCTTGTGCCTTTGGTTGGTCTTTTAGAGGCTCGGCTCTACAGATTGTCTTTGCAAGAAAGCAGCTTTTCTTCAGTGCAATCCTCACAGCCACTCCAGAGTTACTTTCAGCGGCTGTGGGATGAGAGTTTCTTCCAAATTACCCGCCTGCCACCGATAAGTTGCGTACCGGTTCGTTTTCTTTTTCCTCTCAAGCAAACAGAAGGAGCGACACCGTGCAAAGCTTCTTCCTTCCTCGCCGGCGGCTTGCTGCGTCCTGCTGCTCGCGCCCTCTCTCCGCCGAGTCGTCGTGCTGCTGTTCACGTCCTCCCTCCGCCGAGTCGTCGTGCTGTTGCTCACGTCCTCCCTCCCCCGCGTCTAGCAGCTCGCCGCATCTGGTGAGATTCGTTGACAGCGCCGACCGTGAAGACCCGCCCTCCTCCGGCGCCGCCCCATGAAGACGTGCCCTCCTTCGGTGCCCTCCCTTGAAGATGCGGCTTCTGCTCAATCTCCCCATGGGCTAACATAGCCATCGGTGAGCTTTAGATTGGGATTTTATTGTTTTCCCCAACATTCAAACCCTAGCCGCAAATTGATGAAATTCGTTATGCAAACCACGTGTGAGGCCAAATTCATCACGCAACCAACTCATACACCTCGTTGTGGTTCCATTTTGCTTGTCAAAACTACATCTCCACCAATCCTTGTGGCCAGCGATTCGATTTTGCAGGAATGAACGAGCCGGACCAGAGGAGAAAGACATTGGAACTAGCTTTTGCAGAAAGACCCTCATAAAAATGTGTTAACCCAGTGGAACCAGCTTGTGTCTTGATGTTTTTATACAAAACCCCCAAAACTAAAGATAATTTCTGAAAAGCTTTTTGAAATTTAAACCATGTGTTAACGTGGATGTAAATTTAATTAAATTTTAAGTTTTGTTTTTTTAAATGATGGTTTTCATGTAAATATGTGAATAACACATTGTTTTACAATCAATTTGCATATAAATTGTCTCTCAGACCTTTAGGGGCATTACAGGTATTTTCACAATCTTTTCACAGCCAGAGCTACTTCAACCAAACGGCTTTCAGCTTTTTTCACAGTTCACAGCCACAACAGCTTTTTCCACAGCTCACAGCCACAGCAGTTTTTTTCACAGCCACAGCCTAACCAAACACACCCTAAATCAGAAGTTGCTGGTTTTTTATGTCCAGACCCCAGGGCATGGTCTGCGGGCTGCGGCAGCTGGACGGCGATCCTACCGCCACCATTCGAGGACATTGCCTTTGCCAAGAAGAACAGCTCCCGGCTCCTCTTGCCATGGAGAGATGACCGGCCGCGAGATGCGTGGACGCGCTGTGGTCGTGGATGCAGCATGCAAAGGAACGAAGGCGACGGCGAAAGTGTACCAGCTCGGAGAGGTACGGCGTCACGGCGCATGCGAGCAGAGCAGCAGCGGCGCCGTCGCGGCGGACTGACGCCCAGACGTCGGCTCGGGCTCCACGCCGCCGCGTCTTATGCGCACGTACCGCGTCCGGAACGCGGCGGGTGGAACGGAGGCAGCGTCCATGTGACGAGTGACGACCCGGGGTGGACGCTATTTGAAATAGCGACCACCCTGGGTTCGGTTTCCGGCGTCAGATCGAATCCCTGCGGCACGGATCGGGCGGGGTTGGGTTGCGCCTGCCTGGGCTCCGTCGTCATCCTCCTGGTCAAGCCGATGGGCCGTCAAAGCAGTCGGATGGGCCTTTTGGGCTTAGGAAGTGTCCTCGCCGGCCTGTTCGTGGAATTTGCTCATGATAAAACACCGTCGTCCCGTCGTCCCGTGACGAAAATCTCTTCCCATACCCCGGCCGCCAACCGCCATCTCCTCCTCGAGCGTAGCCCGCGCAATCTACTAACCGCCGGAGGAAGCCGAGGCCGCTGCGGCGGCGGCTATCGACCCCGCCTTGTGCTCCGCCGCGATTTCCCTGTATGTACGTTCTCCTTCTCTGTAGTACCCCCATCTCTGGTCTCCCGAATTGTGCCGCCCCCTGCCTCGCTGAACCCAATCGACGAATGCTAATCACTCTCCGTTGTTGTTGTTGCAGATCGCGGCGTTCATGGCGCCCGCAAGATCTCTCTCCAGGCCGGGCTCAGACGCCGTCGTCCCGCTGCCTTCCGACGCGGTGTACGAGGTCCTGCTGCGCGTCCCGGGCAGGGACCTCTGCCGCTTCCGCGCCGTCTGCAGGCCGTGGCACCGCCTCCTCTCCGACCCGCAGTTCATCGCCGCCCACGCGGCGCGCAACTCTGAGCCGCCGCTCGTCGTCGCCGGCTACCACGCGAGTTACGGAGGCGACGGCGTCCTCTGCGACATCCTGGCCCTCTCCGGGAAAGTCGTTCGGCGGGTCCACGCGGCGGGGAAAGATGTGGTGACATCCGTGAACCTCGACTTCGTCTGCACTTACAAAGGCTACAGCAGTTGTATCCGATTGTTCAATATGACAACGGGAGATGTGTTTGCCTTGCCTGAAGGATTGTCAGATCAAGAACATGCGGGGGAGCGGGACATCCTGGATCACCCTTCTGTGGCTGCCTTAGGGAAGGTTGCCTCGACGGGGGAGTACAAGGTGCTTCGAGTGCTCAACAGTCCTTCCATCTATAACCCGGCGCAGCTGTGTCAGGTTTTCACCCTTGATGGCAGGAGCCATGCTCGGTGGAGGCGAAAGAAGGCCCCTCCCAGTCCTGTTTCAGTGATCTGCAATGAAAGTGTGGCTGTCAACGGTATTGTTTACTTCCTTGGCCTTTCTCCGCAGGAGAACATATCTTCCTTCGACCTCGAGAGAGAAGAGTGGAGGTCAGGTCTCCAGGGACCCCGCTATAAACAACTTTGTATGAATGAACTCTCGATGGCAGCCATGAATGGGTGCTTAGTTTTGGTCCGTCGCTATCTCGCTTGCTATGTGGACCTATGGTTTCTAGTGGACTTTGAAAGAGGTTTGTGGGAAAAGCGGCACAGCATAAGAGCTCAAATCCATGATTATACAAGTGCAATACGTCCCTTGTTGGTGTTAAATGATGGGAGAATAGTGCTTGTTCACGTAGGAAGTGACAGTGGATCGTTGAAAATTTACAATCCAAGGACCAACACGTATGAAGATGTTGCAGATACGGGGCTTTGTGTTGCAGTTGGTTTGTACTCTGGAAGTCTGTTGAGCCTTGCAAATCGCCAGACAATGTGGTTAGTGTTCTTTTTAATTTCGTTTTATTAATATTTGCTTTATGCAGATGCAAGGTGTAACTTTGGTCTTTTTCACTGTCTTTTCAGATAATACAACAAGTTTCCATCATTTGCTTATGCTAAGGGGAGGCCATAGTGATGCATGCCTTGTTCAAGCAATTACTTCGAAACTTTGAATTATTGTAGATTCACTGATGTTTGATGAGTCATGGCCGGAGAGCTTCCTAATTTTAGTTTTCTTGAAATCAGAAGCTAAATTATGCTGACGTTTGCTTCATCATTATTGTATTATTACTCCATCTGTGTTAACTTTTGTTAAGCTTGAACAGTTGTTGGTTCCATTGATAGTACTCTAATTTTGTGTTCTTTTATATTAGGAATTTACTTTTTTTCCCCGACTTGACTGCTTGAGTTGGTTCCATTGCCTCAATTACCCTTCAAACTGTTCTAGATCCTCCATATCTAGATGTTGCAGAGCAAACCACGAGGCAAGGCCTCGCATTGTTAAGATAACCTGTGGCAATCAATGGTCGACTGAAATTGCTTCGGATCGTCTACCTTTACTGACCTTTACCTACTGCATGTATTACGGGATCTAGCATGCAGTTAGAAATTTAACTTCCATCATTTACTTGATTTCCTGAGAAGAACTCTCATTGCAGCATCTGCAACCATGCAGTTTGCTAGTTTGGCACAGTTGTTAAGGTTTTATATCATACGGTGATGCATGCCAGGTGTTTCCTGCTGGACCTGCATTCTTATTTTGTGTTTTCTTACAATACCAATATTTCACTTTGTGTAGGCTTTAGTTGAGCTGGTTACTTCAAGCTCTCTTTGAGCTGTTCCTCCACAAACGGATCACTGTATGTGCAAACTTTTCCTTTGGTTGGGGGGGGGGGGTTGTCTGTTGTGCAAATTGTACTTTGTCATTATTGTGTGATCTCTTCAATTCTGTATTCTGTGTACCAAGATAAGATTCTGAAGTGTTAATCTCTTTCTTGTACATTTTCTCCTGTTAACTATGTACATAATTCTTTTAATGCGAATGTTTCTTGCATTTTTCGTCGACCAGAGCCATGTGATTGGTATGTAATTATAGAAAGTCAGATAACACCTGCCGTTGTGCCTTTTTTTCACATCTAAAGTTTTATTATTCATTGAGATAAAATCATGTAGTAAAGAGATTTCATAGCAAAAATATGAGTATTTATGTCTCCTTATGTTGACGAATCCTTGACTGAGATTTCGTAGCAAAAATCATGTAGTATTTTTTTTTTTTGTGTGGATCTGGCAGTGTATTTGGAAACATTATTCCATTGTTTGCTTAATCTCTGGAGAAGATGATTTCCACTTTGGATCAGAAATCAGAAGACCATAGAATTCTTAAAAATTCCTTTCATGACTGTTTGATCGCTAAAACAGATGTTGGTTCTGGTTTCTGTCATTCTCCTCCATTCTTCCTACAAATTTTGCTGCTATGCTACAGGTATGACCTTTTCATAGCTGTGATTAGGCTGTCGAAGCAATTTTTCCCTTGCGATTTAGGATTTTAACTGTTCATGGCCACTTATATCATGAAGGCCTAACAGCGAGATTAGTGAATCTGACTCCTAACAAAAGCTCCAGGGATTCCTGTTTTCTAATTTCATTTAAACCGGCGATGAAGTGCACCTCCGGAACCTGTTTCATTGCTGGGGCCCTGCTGTTCTGTGGTGATCAACGGGATTGTGTATTTCTTCTCGGCTCAAGATACTGCACAGGAAGCATATTGAACTTTGCAAACAGTGCCAGATAATTAGTAAGAGCTTGAGCCTAGCTCCTGTCATCATAAAAATACTGCAATATAGTTTGACCTTTAGACTGAATATATATGCTGCTATGTTCTGTACTTACTGGGGAATAATGTCACCGGTTCCTAATGACCATTCATCCTGGTTATTGCAATATTCTTTCAGTTCTCGGTGGATTGCCACCATACGCATGTTATTCAAGAGCCTGGTCACTATTGTCAGTTAATCCTTAATTGGGATTGCTGGCTTTGGATCATTGACCTTTACTGATGCATCCCTACTAAATGTATTCTGGATCTGGCCATAGAGTTACAAATTCTGCTTCCATTAATTTCTCAATTGGCTAAGAAGGAGATGGTGTTCAAGTCTCATTGTCATCTACAATTTCACAGCTCGCTGATTTTGCTCACTGGGTAAATGCCATCATCGTGTCATGTACGCGTTGCTTGGTATCATGGTACAATGCAAAATTAATTGATATTGTTCATCGCTGCAGTTCAGCGTGTCACAAAGATGTACTATATTAATGGAAGTTCAGTTCTGGACACTGCTTGAAGAGCTTCAAGGATCGTGTCCTGTGTACAATAATATCACTATAGGCTTTGCTTCAATAGACTATGAAGTGTCCTTTGAGCTCCCAAGGAATTCAAATAGTGAGGAGACGGTGGAGGTCACTGCATTTGGTGAATTAGGTGTTCTGTCTCCACGGAACTGGCTACCTACGTATGTCTTAATCCGGTTCAGCTAAGTGATTTCGAATTATGTGCAAAAGAACACGCAGCACACGAAGTCTTGCAATGTCTTCAAAATGATCATGGCATCACCATCATTGATTATAATTGGTTCAACGTGCAGGAATCCGAGCTCCATGATTCTCTGCACGTAGTAAAAAGTCATCCAAAATTGAGATTATCTGCGCTTTCTTTCCTTCATCATATGTCCAATCCTGGACATCAAGACGGTAGTCACTTATCTCGGTGATAAGTATTTCCTGATGATTGCAAATCTCCACAATTTTTGTGGACAGGAGCCGCAACTCTGGTTCAATTGCCATGATGCTCTTGTTCATATCAAGTATTTCGAAGTAGCTTGGATCCATGGCAATTATATGATTTTCAACCTCCAAGAAATGGATAGCACGGCATATGGCGCCGTCCCATGCATCATCGTGATCCCTTGTCTGCGGGCCTGTAACTCTGCACTCAAAAGCACCACTTTTCTTTATAAATACATACCCTCGATATTCGTCTTCATTCATAGTGCAGACTGTGATTATCGGCATACTGAGATCAAGAGCCTGTGCCACTATATCCAAAATCAGTTTAAGACCTGATCTGGCAGTGATCTTGCGTTTGCCAGCATTAGCCAAACAAGAAAAAGAAACAGCTATTATAATTTTGACATGCACACCTAAATCAAACGTATTAGCAAAAATAGTTAAAAATATGCTTACACGACGTCTGTTTTTGAGGATGTTAATATATGATCCTTTCAGATTTGTTTCCTGCTGCCATTCATACTCATAAGCATTGCTATTGCACGTTGAGCCAGTTATAATCAATGATGGTGATGTCGTGATCATTTTGAAGACATTGCAAGGCTTTGTGTGCTGCATGTTCTTTTACACACAATTCAAAATCACTGAGCTGAACCGGATTAAGACATAGTATGTAGGTAGCCAGTTCATTCCGTGGAGACAAAGCATCCAGTTCACCAAACGCAGTGACCTCCACCATCTCCTCACTATTTGAATTCCTTGGGAGCTCAAAGGACACTTCATAGTCTATTGAAGCAAAGCCTATAGTGATATTATTGTACACAGGACACGATCCTTGAAGCTCTTTAAGCAGTGTCTAGAACTGAACTTCCATTAATATACATCTTTGTGAGGCACTGAACTGCAGCGATGAACAATATCAATTAGTTTTGCATTCACACACAGAAATATGAAAGTTTAACAAAAACTGAAAAGATATAGATCTTGAACATATTAGTGAAAAGAAATCTTGGCTACGAGGATTGAACTTAGAGCTCAGTGACACACCTTTTGAAAAGGTAACACGAAGACAATGGAGGGAAGAGAAAACTTTGTGGTTTATGTCGACCCCTTCCGTTTGTATTTATAAGCATTTGAGGCAGAGTAGGTCGGTTCAACTCTCTGGATAAGCAAGGAAGCATTGTTACGTGTCAATAGATGATATAGTGTGGTTCACATCTGTACACTACGTGTCACGCATCCTATGCCAGCAGCCAGAAACTACAAACTGATCACGACTTGACGTGCAAGCATACATGCATATGCTAAGATACGATACCTGGAGTGGCGAGACGTGGTTGTACCAGGGGTTCCAGTACCTAAAGAATGACACGTAAACTCGCTGTCAATTAATGGGAGGCCCTATGCACAGCTCGCTCTACTTTTAAGCAACATGTAGCACAGCCCATTAGGCCCATAAACTTAGCACGCAGGCTTCCGCTCCGTTTCAGCTTCCGCGCGCCTGGCGGTAGCCAAATTTTTCTTTCACGCTCGGACGCACCGTTGTTGGAACAAATGTTTCATCACCTAAAATATTTGTTTCAACAATATAAAATAATTATTCTATCATTTAAAATATTTATTCCAACAATATAGAATAATTGTTCCATCACTTAAAATATATGTTCCAACTATAGAGAACAATTGTTTCAGTATATAGAAACATTTGTTCCAGCAGTTTAGAACAATTGTTCCATTATATGGGAACAATGGTTGATTTTCAAAAATTTACAAAATATATTCATGTGAGATCTTGTTTTGTTGCATTAATTGTAAGGATCATCATAGTTCAAACGGATTTAAAAACGGAGTTACGGTTGAAGAGAAAAATTATTTTGAAGTTTTTAATAAAACTCGAATTCCGCGCGTCCAACCAGCACCTGACACGTGTCCTGCTGGCGCCCTCTCCTTCCAGCCCGCCTGCGTGCACAGCAACCGTTGATTCCTCCCTCAGCACCAATCTTAAAGCGTGCTATATGTTGACTTCGCGCAGCGCGCGCTATATATAGGGATTGCCCAATTAATTGGTTTCGTGTTGGGCCGGTGAATAAAAGGCCCATTGTTCAATGTATACCAGTACCAGCCCATTGTAACCCATTGTTAATTGCTGATAAAAATTGCAGTAGGTGTGAATTTGGGAGGTTTCCAGCATTAGTTGTTGTCATGCATCACTATAATGCCCTCGCAAAAAAAAAAAAAACATCGCTATAATGGTTACAAGGGTTGTAATGTTCTGATGCTGCCAAATAGTTGAACTGCTGGAGTTATGAAACAACATGTACTTTATCTAAAAAAAAATGAAACAACATGTACGTAGCTCTGTATCAACAAATTTTAAAATAATCCAGACCATAACAATGGAATGGTAGCAACGGTGTAGTAGATATGTGACATGTTTTGATAGTATTTATTATAGATCCCCGATACGTTCAAAATAGTTAAGTGAAATGCGCACAAACTTGGTAAAAGTTCCGTCAAATGACGTTATTGCTTGAAAATCTCTAAGGCGGCACGGCGAGCTCTATCGCTTCTAACTTCTTATTTACGTTTACCCATCTGGGGCACGTCTTTATGAAGAGCTAAACATGCCTGCTTCGCTCCACGAATGAAAGCAGCCTTCTATCAACGAAGGCGGTTTCCTGCGCCGAACTCGTGCTTCTCAACGGCCCGCCAGAGGCGGAAGAGAAGCAGGACGCGAATGGCGCCGCGGCGGCGGGAGAAGCAGGTGCTCGCCAGCCTATGCGACCTCGTCACCGCCTCCCTGCTCCCGTACCTCGTAAGCTTGCACCTCAGACCACCCGCGCTATTCCATGGTTACCCCGCTCGCCGCCGCTCTAGGCCTCTGACACCACTCGCCGCAGGAACCGGGGACGTCGCCGCCACGGGAGCTCACGCGGGAGGACGAGCGGCGCCTCCTTGTTGAGCTCTCTAGGGTGACCCGCCCATCCGTTCTTCGATCTGATTTGTGTTTCGGGAGGCTCTGCGTGATGGTTTTGTATCTGGTTGGGGATCGTTTCAGGTGAACAAGGCGATTCGAGGATGGGACGAGGAGGAGGAGGTGGAGGGTCAAGGGTCCGAATCGGATGGTCAGGTATTGCTTCGAGCTTCGAATTCAATAGGACTTTTGCAGTATTTAGTTGAATTTGTGAGACCGAGATGGTTTGCACGATAGGGAAGTCACATTGCCACTGGTTAGTGCTACTGTTGCTGTATCTGGTAAAATAATAATAGAACCATAGTATTGTAACTTGAGACGGTATTGTAAGTGTGTAACATGTTCTCATGGTCATGGAGCAGTTGGGAGTCTCACTGATAAATATGCAACCAGCACTGCAATTCCATGTAATAGGGCACTGAATGATTTGTACCATCTCTTTTTGAACCAAAGGAACTGCGTCTCTTCTGTATGCAATCAGTTAGCCCATGACTGATCGTGATGTGAATAAACCTTGTTTGATCTCTTCCACTGGTCGCTAACAACGCAATCCATCTCTATCGTAGAACTTAACTCTGCTGTAAGGTATCAAGCTCGGTCCACATGGGATGGGCCTATGCCATTTCAAAAGCAATAAGACTGAATGACATATAATCTGTCAATAGCAACCAAAAAATAGAAGACTAAATTGAGTTTGTTTATTTTTCTGATAAATCTTAATTCATTGACATTTATCTACTACCAAATGATGTCTGATGTCATATTACTCGATTCAAATCTGATGTTATGAGCATTATCACACAATGAGGAGTTCTTATATTATTTTTTATGTGGAAGAAGTATGTCTTTTTATTTTTCTTATGTGAACATGTAGAAATCCCCAGTTGAAAGTCATGGTTTAAGGATAGTAGGTAAGGTTTTGTTAGTTCTGATTGTAGTTTTGTGTTGATACTTTCCAACTTTTATTAGATATTCTCTGTTTATTCACACTTCACATAACTAACGACATCAGGGAGATTTGACTGATCTGAAGCTTGTTGTAAATCCGGCTTCATACTTTTTTAAAAAAATATAAATATTCATGTTTCTTTGTTTGGTTCAGGAAACTGGTTCATGTTCTGGAAAGATTCACGGTTGCTGTTTACCACGTGTACATCATTTAGATGATGGATTTGACTGCTTGAGGAAGATGGTCTCTGTATTGGTAAATACATTTTATATTCTGTTTTACTTGCTTTGATGCACCTATTTCCACACATCCTAGTTGTTGGGGCCTCACCACGTCACCATGGCCCTTCTTGACCAGCTTACTGATGGTGAAATGTAGATAGGTTGCCAAGAGGAAAAGGCTCAATCCCCGGCCAATCCGCAAAGACATGCCTCCTTGATTAACTACTTTAACTACTTTCTTGCATTTACATTTCTAGTAATGTCTTGATATAACCTTTTTCTTTAGGTGAAATATATCATATCTTTCAAATTATCACCACAATTTTACGTAAAATCATTGGCTGTTATTATCTTATTTCTGTTGTTTGTATGTGTAAAACTCTACTGTATGGCTAGTAAGTTACTAAAGTTCCATTGTTATCTCATTCTTTTCAGGTTGGTTTCCTTGGTTTCTCTAGTGACTATGTCAAACACTCAGCTAGGAATATTCTGGTTTCCATGTCTATTTCTCTAACTAAATTTGTATGTTTCTCATATTTCCTTCTTTCTTTTTTGGTGGATTCAATTTCTTTTTTACCAAATTAACTTGGTATTCCTTGCCTGATTCTTGTTCTTAGGATACTTGGATTCAGTTTATTGAGTTCATCTGGGCAGCCATACATGCATCGTCAACATGTGTTCATAAAGCTTTACCTTCTAAAATGGGCTTAAAAAGTCATGACATTGCTTCCACAAGCACTAGCATCACAAGCTTCATGGCAGTACTTAAGCTGCATTCTTGTGTCATCAGCGGGCAAATGATGGCCAGCCTCTTTCAAGTATTACATGCTATGTTAAAGTTCCTTAAACACAATGACAGCGAATTGAAGGGCGACTTCATTTGTCTATCCATACATCATATTCAGAAAATGCCTTGGGAATCTGTTCATCAATTAGGTGCTAGAGAACTTGTCAGCGATGCCATGGATAGCAAATTTAGCTTCTGTCATAATTTAGCAGAGTCAGGAAGTCTGACTGGCAGTCTTCTCCAACTACTGTGCTCTTTGCTTGAGCAAACTTCCCTGGAAGGTACAGATGGACAAGATATGTATGTGAAACTTGTGGATATAGTTCCCAAGCTCGCAGCTTTCTTACAAGAGCAACATGATGGACCCAGAAGTCTTTATCAATACTCCAAGCACAAAGTTCTGGTAAATTCAGTTCAGATATTCTGAGCTCCTCTGCATCACTTGTTATTTACTACTACTACTTTTTACAGCTACAGGAACAGTTTTGACTAGTATGCATATAAACTTCATTTATCTAAAACAAGTAGCAGCCTAACACTTGTCAAGACTCAGGATCTCTTTTGGTTTTCAATGCAGATGGTAATGATGCGGCTTAAGCCTTACATGCAGGACTGCTCACATATTGTTTGTTGGCTGAAATTACTTCGGCAGTACTTTGAAGATCTCCTTCATGAACCCATCTCACAACATACTGTTAAACCAAGTAATTGTTTAGAAGGATCTCCATTTTGGTTGAACATGGTAGGTTCAGTTGAGATTGAGGATAAAGCGACTCGGCACTTGCAAAGGCGAGCTATCTATCTGTTCCTTAGTTGTTGCATATGTTTATCTTGCAACAGAAATGATGGTACTCTTCAATGCTCATGTAAGACTGATGATTATTTGGTGGGTCACAAAGTGCAAGGTTGCATTGATCATTGCAACTGTTTTGGATTATCAGAAATTTTGGACTGGTTTCAAAGGTGTTACTTAGACAAGAGTTTTGACTCGGAACCGTCAACAGATTGTGCCTTATCCTTTCTGCAATTGTACATAGAGGAGGTATGCATCTCCTATGAAATGATGGATATAGCTAAATATATTTGTTTGCTGTCTGTTGCAACTTGGTTGATTTTATATATGTTGGATATTGTACAGCTGTAGATTTCATGTTCATAAGAAAGATAAAGGATCACTTTGGTTTTAGGAATTCTGCACAGTCATTGTAATATCTTTGTTCACATTTCAGGATGACATGCTATTCAGAATTCTGTTACAGCTTTTGGATTCTCCTCTAATTTCCATGAGAATGTGAGTACCTAGATCTAGGTCATCACTTAAACTGGCAAAAAGTTATCCCTACAATAGATATGGATTTGTAAACTATGTCCTTTTGTCCACACTTGCAGGGATAGCATGGAAGCTACTGAACTGATTGGTGCAAAACTGTTCTCAAGCATCTTCGACCCAGTTCACCTATTCCATCTGTTGCTTTTGCTGGTGAGCCAATCTACATGTTCCCTTCTTTTATACTAGGTCTGTTTGAAGCACATTGATTTTTGTCAGGCATCATCTTAATATTTAGTTCTTACTCATGCATTTTGAGGTTGAACATGTGTGAAAGTTCAGTAGCCTAGGTGTAATGCATGTGTTGAACCATGTAGCCTCCTCTCCTTTTTTAAACCCAGATGTTTCATATTTTTCCGATTATATTAGCATAATATTTATTTTTCATTACTATTAACTTATTCTTCAGCTCGACTATGATCACTTGGTACTTGTTGATTATCTCATATCTAAAGATGTCGGTGTGGATTGTGCTCAGTATCTGTTAAGGTTAGTAGCTTCACTTTTTTTCCCGCTTCTTTGTTGATATTCCAGATGGGAAAACAAGTAGCTTGTTTCTTTTTTTTTTCCCCTGCTTCTTTATTGATGTTTCAGATGGGGATAAAAGGTATATGTATCTTCCACAATGTGAACTCCCTCTCTCCCTGACACACACAGACATACAGGTGTTTACGGCTGGTATCCCAGTCTTGGCATGCTTTTGTTGATGGTTCAGTGTATGAGACTAAAATAATAAATCTCAACTCTAAAAGGCAGAAGACCTCCCAGGATGCAAATGGTGCCAAGTGCAGCTCTAGTAAAGAAAGAATGAATGCACAGAAACTATTCATCAGTGCTAAAGCCTGTCTTTTATCATTAAAGAGAACAGTTGAAGATCTTCAAAAAAAGGGTTTGTTCCCTTACAACCCGAGGCCTCTCCTTAGAAGGTCCGTTATGATAATGGCACTTTTTCTTTGTGCAGTGTAGGTGGAATCCTGTTTTCTTTTGGGATATCTACTAAAGGGGTATCTGTTAACCTAACTATTACTCTGGAACTCATAGGCTTCCGTTCCATATTAGGATTCTAGTTATATTGTTCTATTGTAGCCAGGCATTGTATTTATCATGGTTAAAAATCTAGTTAGATGATAATTCTTATGTTTTTAAACTAGAATCATGGCTGGTCCAAAGAACCATATGTTCAGATAATTGTTTTGTTCGTATGAATGATACAGATGGCTTTATTTTTATTTTGTTTGTAGCTTGGCCAGGTTCGAAGAGCTGTGTGAGCAGGGGTGAAAGTATCTGGTGAGAAGGTATTATTTTGAAGGCTGAAGAATGGACATTTCGGTAATTACATAGGCGAGTTTTCTTCACTAAAATATATCTTCCAATTCATGACCTGATCTAGCACGTGAATTGACTGCATACAGAGGAAACTTCTGGCGCTGCTACTTTTGCCAGGTGGCTGACCATGATGTTGATGTTGGTCATGTGTGATAGCATCGAATGTGCAGAGTTGCTGAAATTACTCATGGCTAGCACTGAATGTGGAGAGTTGCTGAAATTTGTCAGGTTTAGCACTGAACGTGTAGTCCTGAAATTACTCATGGCCCGGTATCAACTATAGGGTAAGTGTCAATAGTATTGTGGCATTGGCTCTCTTGTCCTTCATATATTTAACGTCCTATACCTCTACCCAGGTCTATGTGTGTGGACATGCTTTTGTTCCTCTATCATTGTAGCACCCTCAATTTGTGCTCATTTAAAAACCCTTAAAATTTGACCCTTTTAAAAAACTTTCAACTAAAAGCAATTTGCTAGATTGAGTTTAGAGCCAAAAATAAAATTTTTGAATTTTAATTAATGCACAAAGATCATCATATGCATTTCTGGAGTTTATTTCATTTATTTTATGTGTTTGTTTGGTTTTTGTTTTTGTCTGAATTTGAATTGCCTTCAAATTCAAATTCCAAATTTAATTGAATCCAAACCAGCTCCAAAACCGTGTTGGGCCAAAACCCCCAGCCGGCCCAATCTCCCTTTTTCTTTTTCCCCTTTTTCCTTCTCCCTCCGCGCCAGCCTGCTCCCGGCCCGTTTTCCTCTTCTGGCCCAACAACGCTGCGGCCCAGCCTCCTTCCCCTTGAGTCACTGACGTGTGGGCCCCACCGCGTCGTCTTCCTCCTGCCGCGCCGGCGAGAAATGCATCGACGCCCATACTGTGCTGCCGGACCTCGACGCCCTGTCATCTCAGCGTCACAGGAGACGTCCTCGTCGCTCACGTGAGCCACACCGCCCTTTTCCCGACCCGTCTCGTCGCACAGCGCCACCCCGGCCGACCTAACCCTAGCTCCGGCGAGCCTCCCGACGAAGCCCATGCCGCGCTGTTTTCCTCCGTCAGCCACAGCGCCCTCTCATCGCGTCCGAGCTACTGGAGCCACTCCCGCGCCGCGTCATCGAGCCCTGCACCTCCCAGCTCCCGTCGCGTCGATGTCCTGTCTGGCGAGAAATATCTTGCCGGAGCTGGAGATTTTTTCCCCGCGCGCACCGCCTCCGCGCGGCAATAAAAGGCGACGAGCCCTTTCTTCTTCTTCTCTCCGTCACTCCGTCACCGCTCATTCGTCTCGCGCACATCCGAGCCCCTTTCTCTCTCTCTCGCCCATCTCCGGCCAACTCCGGTGAGCTTCCCTGCGCCGCTCCGCCCTTCCCCGCTCCACCCAAGCTCAAGGTGAGCTCCACCATTCCTCTCTCCCTCTCTGGCTCCCTCTCTTCTTCCTCCCCACGCACCCGAGCCCTATCCGCACCGAGCGCAGCCGCTCCGCCGCCCTCTTCTCCCTCTCCGGTCGCCGCAGAAGCCTTCCCCGGCCTCGCCGAGGCCGCACACAGCCCGCGCGCGCACTCGTGCACGTCCGCACGCCCCCAAGTCCACCCCTGCGCACGCGCGCGTTGTTTTCCCCGCGCGCGCCCGAGCGCCGCCCGTCTCCGACGAGCTCGCCGCGCCGCTCTAGCTCCTGCCCTCGTCACCGTCAAGCACTTCCAGGGCCGCCGTCGCACGGCGCGCCCGCAGCCACCCTCCGCGTCCCGCTCCGGCCACCACAGCCCCCACCGGTGAGCACTCCGGCGTCGCGCCGCCGCGCGCGCGCCCGCGCCGCCGCGCCTTGACGGCGTCGCGCGCTCGTCCGACGTGGCCGCCACGTCGGCGCCCCGGGCCCGCAGCGACCGGGTCATCGCGCCACGTGGTGCGCCCGGTCCACGGTGAACCCCTCGCTACCCCAGCCGGTCCACAGCCCCGTGGACTCGGCCCACCGCACAGTGCCGCACAGTGATCTGGCCCCTCTGGACCCGCATGTCAGCCTCACACCAGGCTGGAAATTGCTAAGCGCACCCAGATATTGTACATCGAAATCAATTTCGAGCATATCTCCAATAACAGAAAAATCCCAATAAATTCCCAAAAATCATATATTCGTTTCTAACCATTTTGCAACCTTTGTACACCTCTGGAAAATTAGGATGTTGATTATACTTAATTAAGTTGATCAAATCCTAATCTTTTCCTTTCCTATTCGTTCGAAAATTCATAACTATTGCATCTTAACTCCGAATCCATAAATTCTTTCGCCTAAATCCCTCTAAAATCCTTCTCTACTTGTCTACGCCAAAGCCATCTCTATTTGCTGTTTATTTGGAATTTTATTTTATTTAATGATTGTTATTTGCTTGAGCGGTAGATTTATTCGCCTTTTATTTATTTCTGATCGTTAGATAACCAAACGTTCGAGGAAGAGCACGAGGACCCCGACTACGAGGAAGGACTAGAGGAAGAAGACTTCGAAGGCAAGTCCTAACCCCCTTGATCATATTGCGCCTATGTTTGCAAAGTAATCCTATTTAGAGCCTGTTTTCAAATAAACATGCATACTATTTATAAATGATTTAAATGCTTAGTAAATCCTAAGTAATTGTTGATTGCCTCACCTTGATATTGCTTATACCCTAATCTCCTTGTTAACCCTAGGTCCCAACATCATTAATCTTTAATGATTTGTTGGATGAATATGCTGCTTAGGACTTTATTACACTGTGTATATAATTAATCTTGCTACACATGTTTTTGTGTTAAAATGTGTGAGTGCTTGGTGGTGTGCGTAAATGTGAACTTGGGTGGGATTAGTAGTGACATGCAACCCATAGTGGGGGTATGTTTTGGCGGGACCAGGCGAGGTAGTCCTCAGTGGGGAGGCTACCTCTGGGACGCCTTCCTCGTGAGGAATGGGTATTGAAGATGCCTGGTTCGGTCGTATAAGGACCGGTTCATGTGCCGCCTTGCTTAGCACCCATCGTGCAACCACATGCCTTGTATGGGAAAGGTTTGGAACCACACCCTGCTATAGTGTCACCCGGTACCAACCAGGAGGCGGGAGTCGCAGCGGAAGCCAGGAGAAGGCCTAACGAGATTGGCGTTAGCGTCCGACGGATGGTGATGGCCTGTGGCCCTTATTCCTATGGTGAATGGATGCCCCTGGTTGTGGATTTTCCGTGGTGGTGTCACCAGGTTGTGGATTTTCCGTGGTGGTGCCGTGGTGACACCAAGTAGGTACGGAACCATTAGTATGCCAGTCTAAACCATGACGATGGCAAATGCTGGTATACCTTGTGGGTAAAGTGCACAACCTCTGCAGAGTGTCGAATCTATCCGGATAGCCGTGTTCCACGGCATTGGACAATTGCGAAAGCAATGGCCACACAAATGATTAGTTTTTTTTTTCCTGTGTGAGTGATCCTTGGCGTGTGTGTTTTGGAAAACGCCGGTTTGGAGCCGTGTGCTGGTTGTCGGCCAGCGTTAAAATTTGGGAACTGGCGGGATGGATGCATCTCCCCCAGGGCCAACTAACCCCACTAAATTCAAAACCTTACTTGACTTAGTTTGCAAAGCAGATTTGCTTTTCAAACCAACTCTTGCACAAAAATTGGCTTTTCGGCCGATATGTTACACCCCAGCCCTTATCCTTGATATTCTCCCCTTGCATGTTTTTAACCCTCGTGTTAGGACTTGTTGAGTACCTTATGTACTCACTCTTGCTTTAATCATTCAGAAGAAGAACCAGAGTATGACTTCCAAGGCGATGGTGATGATGAGTAGGGTTTCCGTCCGCGCGCAAGTCTGCCTGTAGTGTGGACCTCGCTTCAGTCTTCCGTTGCAGTAGTTCTAGTGTTGTGTCACTGTCCTCAGTGACACACAAGTGTGGTGTTTGTGCCGTGTTGTAATAAGGCTTTTGGCCATTGTAAAAAGACCTTTTGTAATATAAAGGCTTGTAATGAGACTTGGTAATATTATCAATGGTATGACTCTGAGATGCCATTCTGTAAAGGTGTCGTATCAGCTACTGATCCAGGGACTGATACGGTAAGCACTAGTGCCTCAGAAATAGGGTACGACAATCATTCATGGCATAGAACGAGGAACCAGGAGAAATGGAGAATGTGAGAAATGTTCACCTGAGGTTGGCTTTGACTATGACCTTTGGAATGCTTTCTATTTGGAAATCTTTAAGAAAGGCAACTAACATATTATGGGTGGAAGAAATGATAGACACCCTTAGTTCACATATAAGTAGCCAATCTTGTTTATGATAATACTGAAGTGAAAGGCTCAGCTGAGTTGTACTTTAAGTGCTACTATTTGTACATGATAATAGCGATATTTTTACAGAAACAGATGATTTACCAAATTTGGTGAGAACTCGCAAGGCCATCTCCAGTGCTCAATGTTGCAGCTTTTGGTACAAATCTGGTTGAGAGACAAGGAAAATGAAGTCCCAATCTTATTTAGTCTCTTTGAAACCAATCTAAGGTACAAATGACTACTGAAGGCCATCTATTTTTGTAAACAGGAAGATATCATTTTTATTTGTCAGCTAGCAGAAGATCCAGAGTTCCAAGTAAAATATAAATCATTGATTCATGGCCCAGTTATGGAAGTGTGTAAGAAAATAAATCTGTATTACTTGACACAATGAATACACATCCTTATTTACATCATATATATACACGAATTAATACGAACATAGAAAGAACAAATTTAATATACCAGCCGAAGCTAGTGCACCAGGATCTATACACATGGTGCCATATGGTGCAATGATGCGCCACATCATGCATAACCGAATTTCGGCCATATGGATCAACGAAATTAATCACATCGAATCCACCACACAGCTGCTCACTTGAACTGCAGATTGCTTGCGACTGTCAGGCCGAACGTCCAGCCAGTTGGAATAACATTTGTAAACACGAGAGTCTGTCCGTCTGTGATGGTGACCCTGAAGGAAAGCATCTGCCCCGAGAGATACGCCAAAGCGTGCCAGTGTGCACCCCAGTTGTGCGCCATTGGGATCCAATCAGCCGAATTGGTGCCCTTCACGTCCATGGATTTGATCGAGCCAGCGGCGGCGACATTGCTGACAAGTACGAGGTTGAAGTAGTCGAAACCACGCATGGTGAACCGCACCCCACCTCTTCGCACGCATGGAACTCTGCATATATAATAACAAGTTTCTTGTATAAAAACTTCTGCTGCGGCTAGGCTAGTAATTCTCTAACAAAGTAAAGCACAAGTCAAGCGCTGCGCTGCACACACCTTTGGTAGAGGACGGGGATGATGCCTCTGCGGTAGATGCCGATGGTCTCCCAGGCCAGCTGCGCCATGTCGAAGTGCGGCCGCGGCGGGTTGCACCAGCCGCCGTTGTCGCTGGGAAGCTCCCAGTTGGGCGGGCAGAAGTTGGTGGCCGTGATGGTCACTGACACGCCGGGCTTGCACCAATAAGGGTCCGCCTCCTGGTCGCACATGATCTTGTAGCACTGCCCGCACGACAAGCCGTCGTTGAACAGCGCCGTGCTCAGCGCCGCCGTGTTAGTGCCGTACCCCGCCGAGTACAGGTTACCATATCCGCATGCCCCACCTGCCCATCCACCAAGTAATAATGTCACATCATAAAGCTATCTACTTCAGTAAGCTAGAAATGCGTCATGGCGTAAGTAATTAAGCTGGTTTGTTTACCCATAGTGCCGGAGGCGTCGGCTCCGCCGTAGAATGTGGCGTGCGCCTTCAACCAGGCAGTTGAATTCAGAGACGGAGCCGGAGCAGGAGCCGACGCGTTGGTGGCGACGTCGACGGCGGCCACGGCCAACGTCCAGCTGAGTGCCAGCAGCCCGACAGCGAGAATTTGAGTTGGAGCCATAGCTACCAAGAAAACGTAGCTATAGCTAAGCTAGGGTCTCGTAAACAAAGTTGACCAGGGAGCCCTCTGCAATTCATGCGAAATACAGAGGTTATGAGTCTGCTCGTGTATCTGCTACTGAATCTGGTTCTGGTGGTTGTGTGATGTTTCGGATGTATATATAGGATAGCTTTACCGCCTTAATTATCGCAGTGATGGATTGGCGGCCGGAGGATGAATTGAGCAACGGGCATGCTTCATGTGACAAGGCAGCTATCTGAAGGAACGGAGCATGTGCATGGCCGTCCGCCGCACTGTTACGCATGGCTTACGGCGCAAATATTAATGTTGTCGCAGACAAATGAGGTCGCTGTCTTCCTTCCATCTTTGCTTCGCTTTTCCTCTTTTCGACATGATCGATCTTGCTTCACTTCCGAAGATGGAACGAACGGCTGTGCGTCGTATTTCTATGCACAGTCAGGATATACTCCCAGGTACAAGAAAATGTGAGGATGTCGTGTGTTCCTTGAGTTGCTACTTGCTACTACAAGTGATCCTGCAACTGGACCGCAACATCAACAGCGCCCATCAGCGTGTAATGATTAGTTTGAGTAGTTTCTCAGGAAAAGTCGACTTGTAATGAAGCCAACTGATCAAAAGATCGTTGAACTCATCCGTTCAGGTGGGGATGGGATCTAGGATAATATTCGCCTATTTGACCATATGGGAAATGCTGATGATATATAGCGTCACAGTTAGTCACTCATGCTGGTTAATGTGCATAAGCAATCATAGACCCCCTTTGACAGTTTTCGATCCAAAAATTCATGATCTTTTTTAGAGATACTCATAATTAACCAGCCCCAAAATTTAGGGTCGGACAACCCAATCATGTGTATAGCAACTCTCTAAGGATCTTTGGTTTTGAGTCATTTTTGTTCTTAAGTTGGACTAAGAAAAGTTTAAAATACTTTATTTTAGCTTGTAACTTCAAAATCCAGAATGGTTCTCCGAGCTTGAGCTGTACCAAACCGGGTATAGATGCAAGATTAAAGAGTGGAGCAATGCAAATGTTCCATCCTTTTTTTGTTTTTTAATGTACTTTTTATGATGAGAAATGCTCAAAAATGTCCTTTACGAGGAAGCATGCCTGCCCGCTAAGTTTCCTTCAAATAACAATTTAGCACTTTACGCAATTAAAAGCATGTACAATTGGAAATATGCAAAATACTACTAGATCATATTTTAAGGAATGTTTCCTAAACAATAAAAAGGTGCATATTTATCTAACCTTTAGGTTGAAGGATGTTGCATGCATGGATGCCTTGTTGCTGTGATGATTCATTGTAATGATAACTCGAAGATGCACTTTCTAGAAACCTTATTAATTTTTTGGGTCTAAAAATCTGATACCACCCACCCTTCTCTTTGGTGCACGCCAAGGAAAGGTCCGATGAGATACAGTAGCTCGGCACCACACTACAACTCCTCGGACAGAAAGAAGAGGAAGAATGAAACTGCATTTCAAGGACTAAGTAAACATGGATGTTAACCCATTAGTTGTATGCGCTATCCTCCAAATTGCGTTGGCGTGGAGACAGTCAAAAAGGAGATGTTTTATAGTTTCATTACAATTGTAGAAACTACATTTTTTTACCACACTTCCAATTCTTTCTCAATAGATTAGCTTTAGTTAAAAATAACTGCTCGTTGAAGGTACCAAATAAAAATCTTGATCTTTAAAGAGATTTTGTGTTCTCAATAGATTATCTGATTCACATAAGAAAGGTGTACATATATATTTTTACCATGTTTTACTATACTTTTACATCATGTCTCTTACTTTTGTATCTAATTATTCATGTCATAATCCATGCACGAGGGGGCAAAATTGCATATTCCACAGGTAAAATATTTCAAGAAGACACGAAGGAGAATACAAAGTTTTTCCATCTGTGACTCAATCAAAGCTATAGATCTTAGATGTAATAGTGATAATTCAGTTAATCATGCCCTGTAAATGCTCGAGCGGGTGAACATAGGATACTGGATTGGGATAAAAAAAAAGCGTCAAAAGAAAATCACAGAGTAGCTGGGACCAGGATGCTAATTCGAATTTTTTTTCTCTTTTAGATAACGGCTAAAATTCTCATAGGAGATCTTTTTTGAATGGTTTTGGAGTAGCTTTTTCAAATTCGTCCATGTTCCCATGTTAAAGAAAAATGTTGAACAAATACTTATGCGTTTGTTAAAAAAAATAAAGACTTTTTGGCACATGAACGTTTGTATACGGAACAAATGTTTATATTCATAGTGCAATATTGCTGGAGACAAAGAATAGATCTCCATGCACCGGAGAAGGGATATAAACTTGTCAAGTAGTCCGAGACAAATTTTGGTACGAGCTTTTGTTAAATATATATACATTTTACACATTGCAGCCACAAAAAAATTATATATTATCGGTTTTTTGACATTTGGCTACGTTCTTTCATGTTAACAAAAAGTTTTAAAGACTTTTGGTGCATGAACATTGTTTATGGAACAAACCTTATGTTCATCGTAGCATATTACTAATGACAAAAAATAAATCTCCATGCACCAGAGGAGGGATAAGAACTTATGAGTGGTCTGGGACAAATTTTGGCCGTGAGATTTTGTGAAGTATATATACATGTTACACATTGCAGCCGCAAACAAAATTATATATTAGGTGTGTGCTAGATTTTTACATTCGGCTAGGTTCGTTCATGTGAGACAAAGTGAAATAAAGACTTTTGTCACATGAACATTGTATGCAGAACAAATTCTCATGTTCATTGTGGCCTATTTCTAGAGACAAAGAATAGATCTCCATGCATTGGAGGAGGGAGAGGGATGTATGTAGTGGTCCGGGACAAATGTTTTCCATGAGCTTTTATTGTACACATTTTGCACATCGTGTCTTGAAACAAAATTATATATTAGATGCATGTGTACTAGCATTTTACATTCGGCTAGCTTCCTTCATGTTACAAAAAGTTAAACAAAGGCTTTTGTCACATGAACGTTGTATACGGAACAAATTCTCATGTTCATTGTGGCGTATTGCTAGAGACAAAGAATAGATCTCCATGCATTTGAGATGAAGAGGAACGTATCCAGTGGTCCGGGACAAATGTTTGCCGGGAGCTTTTGTGAAGTACACATTTTACATGTCCTGGCTTCAAACAAAATTATAAATTAGATGCATGTGTACTAGCATTTTACATTCGGCTTGCTTCCTTCATGTGAGAAAAGGTTAAATAAAGACTTTTGTCACATAAACATTGTATACAGAACAAATTCTCATGTTAATTGTGGCGTATTGCTAGAGATAAAAAATAGATCTCCATGCATTTGTGTAACACCCCAAATTTCAAACCAAGAATTAAATGAAATAAAAATCACTCCGATTTTGAATTCTATGTTTATTTCTTTCCTCCTCATCAAATTTTAGAAATAAAACTAGCAAAGAAAAATACAAACCTAGTTACAATGGAAAATTTTGAAATATAAAATCTATGCTCAAGTGCTTGTTTACATTTAATATTTACTAAAAGTTTGAATTTTTGAATTTACAACAAAATAAAATAATTGTAAGTTAAACCTTAGCAAATTCACTTTGAAATTCAAAATTTTGAATTTAAAACTTGCATCAAGACTCACCATATGCATTCCTTAGTTTTATTGTGTTTATTTTGATTATTCGGTTCACTTTTGTTTTTGTGCGAATTTGAAATTCCCTCAAATTCAAACTCCTAGAAAAGATTAAAACTACTTCTATTCTTCTTTCCCGTTTGGGCCCAAACCCTCTTTCCTTTCCCCTGCCGGCCCAGCCCAGCCCCTCCTTTCCTTTTTCTTTTCCACCAGTGGGCCGCTTTCCCTTTTCGCTCGGCCCAGCTCTGCTCCGGCCCGCTTCGGCCCGCCTCGGCCTGGCCAGCCCACGACGCCGTCGTCTTCCTCCTCCAGCTCAACCGAGCTCGTCCGACGCCGCCGCCGACGTGCTGCCACCTCGACTGCCCGCTCATCGCCGTGCCCGCACTCGTGGACCGCCGCAAAGCACGTCGCGACAAGCGCCGCTTTCACACGGGACCACGTGAGCGTGCAGTGCGGCGCCGCAACCCTTGACCGGCAAGATAAGCTCGCCGCCGCCATTGACCGGAGTCGAGGAAGCTTCGTGGAGAAGGACGCCTCCTCCTCCG
The DNA here is from genome assembly GCA_007726485.1 of Eragrostis curvula. Taxonomy (NCBI): domain Eukaryota; kingdom Viridiplantae; phylum Streptophyta; class Magnoliopsida; order Poales; family Poaceae; genus Eragrostis; species Eragrostis curvula. Next base: position 56,601,489 of record CM017439.1, read on the forward strand.
CCTATTTAAGCCGCCGCCCTCTCTGTGTCGCCTCCCTCTCTTCTCTCTCCCAGAATTGCCTCTTCCCCCATCCCTAACCCTAGACCGCGCCGTCGCCATTAGAGCCGAGAGGAGCTCGACCGGGCCGCTTCGTCGCCTCGTCGACGCGCTCGCCCTCCTCTGGCCCCCACCGGCTCCGCCACACTCCCGCACCCCTCTCGCACTCCTCAGCGCAGCGCGGAGAGCACCGGAGCTGAGCGCCATCGAGCTCTGCCGTCGAGCTTGGCCCCTTTTCGACGCTAGCCTCCTCCGCCGCGCATCGTCGTCAACAAGCCACCGTGGTGCGCTCCCCACTGTTTTCTTTCTCGCCCGCACTCTTTTCCATCGAGTTTGGCTCACCGGAGCGCCGTTTCGGCCAACTCCGGCGAGTCGCCGCCGCCTCCGGCGCCGCCAGTCGCCGCCGGCCGCCGCCTCCTCGCCTCAATCAACCTCAGCCCTCCATCGCCCTATCAACGGCCCAGATTAGATACCTCTTCGGTATGTGTAACCGGTCCACCGTGGACCGGTGGACCGCGGGCCCTCAGCCGGTCCACGAGCCCGTGGACCCAGTCCACAGAATTTCCTTTAGAAAAATAAATCCAAAATTCCTAGAAATCCCGGGGTCCTGTACATTTTACAGATAAGCCCCTCTTGTTTATTTTAATTATGTTTAGGTCCTATCATTTTACAGAAAAGTCCCTATACTTTTCTGTAATTACCTTTTAGCCCCTGTCTTTTTACATCAAGGCCCCTAAACTTTTCCATAATTAAATACCAGTCCCCAGAACCTTTTGTAATTACATGTAAGTCCTCTGTAATTACAAATAAGCCCCTAGAACCTTTAAAATCTCCCTAGAAGCTTTAAATCTCCGTAACTTCGCCACCGTAGCTCCGTTTTGAGCGACTCTTGCGCTCACGCGTTCGTAGCGACGCGTAGAATCTTTTAGTACTACTTTTAGAGCTTCGCACTAGATCTATAAACCATCCATACCCTAAGTTCCCCTCTCGCTCGATAAATCCTATTCCAATAAATCATCCAATGTCTACCTCGCATAGCACAACCATTCCTTCACCTTTTAGCAATGAACCTAGACCATCTTGCCGTATCGTTCCACCTCAAAGCAACCTCTTTTGATCATGACCTAGATTCAACCGTAACCTAAGCTCAGCTATCGCTTAAACAAATCCAATCCCCTATTGCCATCGACTGCCACCTATCCTACTTGATTTATCGATCTTGTTCTTATGTGGTCTTTTGTTGGATCTTATTGGGTCTTATCGTTGTTTATTGCTCTCTCAGTTGCAAGCATGCATTCATACCATGCATGATCACATATGCACGTGCTACTGTCATATCAACAACTCATACATGTTTATGAGAGATACACGCCCTTTCATATAACTGTATATATATGCTCACGTGCACCTACACATAGTAATAGCTTAGTACACATCATGATACCCTAAGAGCATATGCATAGCATGCCTTTATTTATAATCTCGTTTATGCACTCATACATATAAAATAACTTAGTAACCTTCCTTTAATAGATGGCATGTCGAGAACGTAAATCAGAAAGTAGCTAATCTTAACAAACATATGCATGTAAGTTCTTTAAACACTTGCATACCTAACCTTGCATGTAAATGTATGCTTACATATCCTCGCCATGTATAGTTCATATAATTAAACGTTTACATGCATGTTCTTAATAGGAATAATATAGAAGCTTACATATTAGATATGCACACAATCACCATCAATAAAGCATGTGCATCTCATCATACTCACCTTAAGATTTTAGTAAGTAAAGTTGTATGCAAAACCCTACACCCTTGCTTTCTTTTAAGAGGAACTAGATAATTGATAATTTGTCTAGGTGAATATGGCCTTTACAAGGCCAAGAACATAACCAGTAACATATAACCTTTCATAAATAGAATATGATGCATCATGCATGATTCATACCCCCCTTGTTCTTCATTGGAGTTCTATCGGCTCTTATTGGAGTTAATCGAATCTTATTTGGCTCTTTGATCTTTATTCCTTTTGCGGTAGTTTGTTTATACGGTATGTTTCTATGCGCTAGCTTACGTGAAATCCGAGGACGAGCCAGAGGAATCCAAGCTTCAAGAAGATCCAAAAGAATCCAAACTTCAAGGACGAGTCAGAAGATACAAGCTGAGGACGGACTCGAAGACATCGACGTCGACAGAAGAACGTAAAGACCAGAAGTTGATTCAAGATTAGGATAACGCTTTCAGGCAAGCTCTACTTCTCCTTGATCATGATTGAACCTACTGTTTTCGCAATGCACCCACATGGCCTATTCTCGTATCATGCATTACTTGTTATTTTACTACTTGTGTAGCTATGGTCCTATTTGCTTATCGACATTGATGCCATTTACTCGGGCGTCAATATCTAAACCCTTGTTTACCCTCATTTACCTGTCACCTTGATAACCCTAGGATAGTTCCATCATTTCTATGATGGCACGTTCACCTTGCTACTAGATTGCTTAGGACCCCTCGCAATGTTTGTACGTTGCCACACCTTACTCACATTATATGCTTTACAACTGTGTTAAATGAGTTTGGTGGTGTGCGTGATACTTGGGTTGGGAGTAGCACAACTGTGTTAGGTGATGATGATGATGGAGACGGTGATGGGATGGGATGGATCGCGGGCAAGACCATCAGTAAGTGATTGATGATATGTATTGGACAAGTGTGATAGTCCCCTAGTGTGGGAGACATGGTGCTTGCCCGGCCACATAAGGACCGGTTCATTCAACCTTTAACTAGATGATTCTCGTACTACCACGGATCCTGTTATGGGCAGGACTTGACCCTAACTTTCTGGTACCTACCACCTTGATCCATCCAGGAGGCAGTAGCGCAAACGAGCGCCCAGGAGAAGACTCCGGAGTGTGTATTGCTTAGGAGATCTGGCTTGTGATCCCCACCTTGATGTGCAGACGGGTCTGCATGAGGACTACTTGTAGTCTCTTGAATGAGCCCCTGGGTATGGCTTGTGGGTGGCATTGTGGGGATACTCGGGAAAGGTGGGTTTCGCTATGTTGCTCCTTCGCCAAGAGCAATGTAGTCGGTGGGTAAAGATGTACAACCTCTGCAGAGTGTAACATTCATCCGGATGGACGGCAGTCACGGCATATGACGCATCTATGTTGAGTTCGATATGATTAGCCACCTCTTATGTTCCTTGATGTGTGCGTGAGCAGTAGTCTGCTCGTGATTTTGGAAGTGAAGGCAATTGTGCCGGGTCGGTATGACCATTGAGGTCAGAAGGCCCAACTAAAACTTGGGAACTGGCGGGAACGTTTCATTCTCCCCCAGGGCCAACCAACTAAAACATTGTCAAACTATGTTTTCCTTTCTTTAATCCTTGTTCTATACTTCTGAACCTTGCATAAAGATTGCTTTCCGCAAACGAACCATTAAGCCTATTCCTTGCTAGAACCAAATATGCATGTATATATATACCCTTATGTAGTGTAGGGCTTGCTGAGTACCTTATGTACTCACGCGTTTGCGATTGTTGGTTTAGTAGGAGAAGATTTCGTAGAAGACGACGACGATTGGGTTTTCGGTTCTGCTTCTCAAGTTTGCTTGTGGCTTTGGGCCAAAGTCTTCCGCTGTCTGCTCACCTTTTGTCGGTCGGATGCACTGGGATAGTCTTAAATCCTAGTTGTTCCGCCACTGAAGGTCCATTATCAGGTATTATATTTATCCGAAGTATGCTTTTGATTATCATATCTGTGTTCTTGTGCGTATCAGCTACTGATCCAGGGACTGATACGGGATGCACAACAGATTCCAGGAATGGGGTCCGACAGAGTGGTATCAGAGCAATGCTTGACCGTAGAACGAAAACCTAAGATTTGTCACGTTCCAAGATGACTATTTTCAAAACTAGTTCCAAAATCTTCCGTAGTACCTCTTCCCCATCTTTTAAAACTCTCTCATACTCTTCTCTCGATCAACCGCGAAAGCCGTTTCTCAACTCACCATGTCTGTACAGGAAGTTTCAACCTAATGGACAACCCCGGCTACGTGACTGTAGAAGTGGAAGGCAGATTATATCAGGTCTACCGCGAACCGGATTTTGCTCCTAGACAAAAGAGAAATGTCAATGGAGCTAAGGGCATTAAGAGGACATGCTTCAATTGTCACAGCCCCGGACATAAGGTCGCTGCTTGCCCTTTCCATGAACCAAACAATGAGGCAAGAGATGCAGAGACCAACAAGAGGAACGAAGTATCTCAAGTCGTAAGCACCATCTGTGGAGATTCAATCTGTGGTACAAGAAAAGCCTCAAGAGCAAGTGAATTGCAGCAATACGACAACATACAGACCTACACTGTCACAAGCCTAGTAGAAAGAATGGACAACTTGGAAGAATCGCAGAGAAGTATCGTGAAGAAAGTTGCCAACCTTACGAGAGCCCTACAAACCAAGAATACTAGAAAACGCCGCAGACAGAAAAGGGAAGATGACAGTGAAGCATCAGGTCAAGGTACGTCTGGACGGCCCAAGAAGCCAAAACGTTGCTTTCATTGCAAACAGGAAGAACACATGATAGGCCAATGTCCAACGTATGGCAGTGAAGACAAACCACAGGAAAGGAAGGTACCACGAGCAAATCAGAAGTGCTACTTATGCCGAAATCACGGGCACTTTGCAACAGACTGCCCTGATTCCATCGGACAAGGAGACAATGAGTGACAATCCTGATCAAATCCCCAATCTAGCCCATAGAGGAAGGGACATCAATATTTACATACTTTATGTAAAAATATGGTAGCATAAACAATCTGACGTAATCCTGTTTGTGAGCAATAAAAGCATCAGTGTTTCCAGAGAATAATGTCTCGAGCAACCTTGAGTAAGGAAAGAATGTAAAATTTTGGATTCCAACCCTAGAGGAATGCAATGATCATGTTTACATGTGCTTGGCTGACCCTAAGATATCAAGTCAAGAGAACATCCCAATGCGAGTACATGAAGAACGGTTTTTCTTTCACTGGCCAAGTCATACGACCCCCCTTCGATTTCATTTTGGTCAACGGACTACGTACTAGTCGAGTTCTGCAGACAATCGAAAAACGATAGTCACCCTACCCTTAAACCCTGAACCTCGTTCATAGCACGCATACACATGAGACCTCAACAAATAAATCACATTGTTTGTGTGAATTGTTGATTTTGTTGATTTTGGCTCTTTATTTTCTATGATTGTGTGCTTTAATCTAACTAAATAGCATAATAATAATAACAACAGTCTAATAACTAGAGTAGCAGCTTAAGGCCAATACCCTTCCCTACCCACTTCCTAAATCTCTACTGGTGAAACCAGGATGCCGCCAAAGAAGTCCGCTCGAGTTCAGACTCGCCAGGAACACAATGCAAAGGCAGCTGAAGAACATGACGCTACAGGGCGAACTGCAAGAGACGGGACCAACAAAAGGAAGAAGTTAACGACACAACAAAACCGCCAAGTGAATAAAAGAAGACCATTCGCAGCTCATAGCCAGGAAACTGAGGAAAGTCACAACAACGGTGAAGAAGAAACTAACCAAGAGATCGAAGATAACGTCAACCAAGGGAGTAATGAGATTCCTGAAACGACACAGGTCAATTTCGCAGAAGTAATAGCCATGCAAACTCAACTGATGCAAGATCTTTTGCAAGAGCAACAGAGTGATCAGGAAATCAGTTCGAAGATGGCAGAATTTATGAAACTCAGGCCACCTGTTTATGAAAGCTCAGATGATGACCCATTGGTAGCTGAAGACTGGCTCAGGAACATCAATAAGAAGCTCAATATCGTCAACGCTAATGATCAAGAAAAAGTGATGTTAGCAACACATCAACTAACTGGAGCAGCCGCTGAATGGTGGGGCAATTTCCGTGAAGCAACAACGGAACCTGACACCATCAGCTGGGAAGAATTTCAACAGTTGTTCCGCGTCTATCATATCCCTGAAGGAATTATGGAAATGAAAGCCGATGAATTTCGTTCACTGAAGCAAGGAACTATGACAGTACAAGAGTACATTCGTAAGTTCATGAAACTTTCTCGCTATGCTCCAGAAGAAATATCAACTGATAAGAAAAAGCAAGATCGCTTTCGGAAAGGACTTAACAAAAGACTGTATCTGCAGCTAGTCCCTCATGTCTATCCAGACTTCAATACCTTGATGAACCGTACCATCTTACTCGAAGATGCTTGGTCAAAGTGGGAAAATGACAAAGACCAAGATATCATGGTAATTGAGGAACAAAATATCATTATGGATGAAGAGCAAAATATCAATGTGCATAGGTTTAAACAGAGAGAAGAATCTCATAAACTGAAAAGAAATCATCGTAGAAGGCCAAAATATCAGAAAGCAAAACAGAAGAAGCTCATCGGATCCTCTCTGCACTGTACAAACCCAGCTACCCGTCATCAAGATGACAGGAACCAACAACCAGGAAAAGTTGTGAAGGCCCCACGAGGACATCGGAAATGTTACCTATGCAAGCAACAAGGACACTACATAGCAGACTGTCCTCAAGCCGACTACAACAACAATGACCTTCATGCCAATTCAATCAAAAAAAAAAAAAAATCCTGACATCAATGATAGCAGAAGATGATCACGAGATACCACAAGCTCCTATCGGGAAAGAATAAGACACCGGACTAGCAGTAGAATATAAGCTTGCCACTTTTATACCGAGGAAACCCTGAATGTCTATGGTGAGCCATCATGTAAACAGGTTTATGATATAAGAAATAATGGGAAGATGTTTGATCTCTACTCAATGACGGTGACATGCGTCAATACATAATTCACAAAGGAAACTTTCATAATCTTTCTTTTGGGTAAAGCACATAAATGTTAAGATGAAATCTCCCAGGATAGACCCTTTGCAAGTGGGGTAGTCCACCCACTATTGTGGAGCCTCTTACCCGATGGACCAGAGGTGTCACCAAGTTTTACATCTGAGAAAAACAACAAGATTGGACGGTCAAATGTCACATCATAGATGGTTGGTTCAGCACTATGTTTTCTAGAAGAAATCATGACCTGTGAATAATAGACTTTGAGCTACATACACTAGTGGACATGATTTTACCTCTAGAAACTGAGTAAAAGTTTAGTAAACTCATCTTTGAGGATACTTTGGAAATAAAGGCATTTGGAAAAGACAACACATGGAATAATGAGAAAAGCCTGAATCTTTTGGATAAGGTAAGTAGAGCAACGATGGGACGTTGTCCTTGGTACCCAAGTTAAATCCCTTTTAAGTGGGGTAGGACCCCACACAACCTTGAAGAAAGGACCACTGCTGGTACCGAAGATCACAGAGAAAGAGAGAATCTGCTATGAATGTTTACGTCATCAAGAAGCCTCTGACAGAATTTTTGGATGTCACCACCGTCAAGCAAGATGGCCCAAGAAAGTTCTACACTATCCAGAAGACCGTTCGAATCTCGAGGACGAGATTCCTTTTAAGTGGGGTAGATCTGTAACACCCCAAATTTCAAACCAAGAATTAAATGAAATAAAAATCACTCCGATTTTGAATTCTATGTTTATTTCTTTCCTCCTCATCAAATTTTAGAAATAAAACTAGCAAAGAAAAATACAAACCTAGTTACAATGGAAAATTTTGAAATATAAAATCTATGCTCAAGTGCTTGTTTACATTTAATATTTACTAAAAGTTTGAATTTTTGAATTTACAACAAAATAAAATAATTGTAAGTTAAACCTTAGCAAATTCACTTTGAAATTCAAAATTTTGAATTTAAAACTTGCATCAAGACTCACCATATGCATTCCTTAGTTTTATTGTGTTTATTTTGATTATTCGGTTCACTTTTGTTTTTGTGCGAATTTGAAATTCCCTCAAATTCAAACTCCTAGAAAAGATTAAAACTACTTCTATTCTTCTTTCCCGTTTGGGCCCAAACCCTCTTTCCTTTCCCCTGCCGGCCCAGCCCAGCCCCTCCTTTCCTTTTTCTTTTCCACCAGTGGGCCGCTTTCCCTTTTCGCTCGGCCCAGCTCTGCTCCGGCCCGCTTCGGCCCGCCTCGGCCTGGCCAGCCCACGACGCCGTCGTCTTCCTCCTCCAGCTCAACCGAGCTCGTCCGACGCCGCCGCCGACGTGCTGCCACCTCGACTGCCCGCTCATCGCCGTGCCCGCACTCGTGGACCGCCGCAAAGCACGTCGCGACAAGCGCCGCTTTCACACGGGACCACGTGAGCGTGCAGTGCGGCGCCGCAACCCTTGACCGGCAAGATAAGCTCGCCGCCGCCATTGACCGGAGTCGAGGAAGCTTCGTGGAGAAGGACGCCTCCTCCTCCGCCTATTTAAGCCGCCGCCCTCTCTGTGTCGCCTCCCTCTCTTCTCTCTCCCAGAATTGCCTCTTCCCCCATCCCTAACCCTAGACCGCGCCGTCGCCATTAGAGCCGAGAGGAGCTCGACCGGGCCGCTTCGTCGCCTCGTCGACGCGCTCGCCCTCCTCTGGCCCCCACCGGCTCCGCCACACTCCCGCACCCCTCTCGCACTCCTCAGCGCAGCGCGGAGAGCACCGGAGCTGAGCGCCATCGAGCTCTGCCGTCGAGCTTGGCCCCTTTTCGATGCTAGCCTCCTCCGCCGCGCATCGTCGTCAACAAGCCACCGTGGTGCGCTCCCCACTGTTTTCTTTCTCGCCCGCACTCTTTTCCATCGAGTTTGGCTCACCGGAGCGCCGTTTCGGCCAACTCCGGCGAGTCGCCGCCGCCTCCGGCGCCGCCAGTCGCCGCCGGCCGCCGCCTCCTCGCCTCAATCAACCTCAGCCCTCCATCGCCCTATCAACGGCCCAGATTAGATACCTCTTCGGTATGTGTAACCGGTCCACCGTGGACCGGTGGACCGCGGGCCCTCAGCCGGTCCACGAGCCCGTGGACCCAGTCCACAGAATTTCCTTTAGAAAAATAAATCCAAAATTCCTAGAAATCCCGGGGTCCTGTACATTTTACAGATAAGCCCCTCTTGTTTATTTTAATTATGTTTAGGTCCTATCATTTTACAGAAAAGTCCCTATACTTTTCTGTAATTACCTTTTAGCCCCTGTCTTTTTACATCAAGGCCCCTAAACTTTTCCATAATTAAATACCAGTCCCCAGAACCTTTTGTAATTACATGTAAGTCCTCTGTAATTACAAATAAGCCCCTAGAACCTTTAAAATCTCCCTAGAAGCTTTAAATCTCCGTAACTTCGCCACCGTAGCTCCGTTTTGAGCGACTCTTGCGCTCACGCGTTCGTAGCGACGCGTAGAATCTTTTAGTACTACTTTTAGAGCTTCGCACTAGATCTATAAACCATCCATACCCTAAGTTCCCCTCTCGCTCGATAAATCCTATTCCAATAAATCATCCAATGTCTACCTCGCATAGCACAACCATTCCTTCACCTTTTAGCAATGAACCTAGACCATCTTGCCGTATCGTTCCACCTCAAAGCAACCTCTTTTGATCATGACCTAGATTCAACCGTAACCTAAGCTCAGCTATCGCTTAAACAAATCCAATCCCCTATTGCCATCGACTGCCACCTATCCTACTTGATTTATCGATCTTGTTCTTATGTGGTCTTTTGTTGGATCTTATTGGGTCTTATCGTTGTTTATTGCTCTCTCAGTTGCAAGCATGCATTCATACCATGCATGATCACATATGCACGTGCTACTGTCATATCAACAACTCATACATGTTTATGAGAGATACACGCCCTTTCATATAACTGTATATATATGCTCACGTGCACCTACACATAGTAATAGCTTAGTACACATCATGATACCCTAAGAGCATATGCATAGCATGCCTTTATTTATAATCTCGTTTATGCACTCATACATATAAAATAACTTAGTAACCTTCCTTTAATAGATGGCATGTCGAGAACGTAAATCAGAAAGTAGCTAATCTTAACAAACATATGCATGTAAGTTCTTTAAACACTTGCATACCTAACCTTGCATGTAAATGTATGCTTACATATCCTCGCCATGTATAGTTCATATAATTAAACGTTTACATGCATGTTCTTAATAGGAATAATATAGAAGCTTACATATTAGATATGCACACAATCACCATCAATAAAGCATGTGCATCTCATCATACTCACCTTAAGATTTTAGTAAGTAAAGTTGTATGCAAAACCCTACACCCTTGCTTTCTTTTAAGAGGAACTAGATAATTGATAATTTGTCTAGGTGAATATGGCCTTTACAAGGCCAAGAACATAACCAGTAACATATAACCTTTCATAAATAGAATATGATGCATCATGCATGATTCATACCCCCCTTGTTCTTCATTGGAGTTCTATCGGCTCTTATTGGAGTTAATCGAATCTTATTTGGCTCTTTGATCTTTATTCCTTTTGCGGTAGTTTGTTTATACGGTATGTTTCTATGCGCTAGCTTACGTGAAATCCGAGGACGAGCCAGAGGAATCCAAGCTTCAAGAAGATCCAAAAGAATCCAAACTTCAAGGACGAGTCAGAAGATACAAGCTGAGGACGGACTCGAAGACATCGACGTCGACAGAAGAATGTAAAGACCAGAAGTTGATTCAAGATTAGGATAACGCTTTCAGGCAAGCTCTACTTCTCCTTGATCATGATTGAACCTACTGTTTTCGCAATGCACCCACATGGCCTATTCTCGTATCATGCATTACTTGTTATTTTACTACTTGTGTAGCTATGGTCCTATTTGCTTATCGACATTGATGCCATTTACTCGGGCGTCAATATCTAAACCCTTGTTTACCCTCATTTACCTGTCACCTTGATAACCCTAGGATAGTTCCATCATTTCTATGATGGCACGTTCACCTTGCTACTAGATTGCTTAGGACCCCTCGCAATGTTTGTACGTTGCCACACCTTACTCACATTATATGCTTTACAACTGTGTTAAATGAGTTTGGTGGTGTGCGTGATACTTGGGTTGGGAGTAGCACAACTGTGTTAGGTGATGATGATGATGGAGACGGTGATGGGATGGGATGGATCGCGGGCAAGACCATCAGTAAGTGATTGATGATATGTATTGGACAAGTGTGATAGTCCCCTAGTGTGGGAGACATGGTGCTTGCCCGGCCACATAAGGACCGGTTCATTCAACCTTTAACTAGATGATTCTCGTGCTACCACGGATCCTGTTATGGGCAGGACTTGACCCTAACTTTCTGGTACCTACCACCTTGATCCATCCAGGAGGCAGTAGCGCAAACGAGCGCCCAGGAGAAGACTCCGGAGTGTGTATTGCTTAGGAGATCTGGCTTGTGATCCCCACCTTGATGTGCAGACGGGTCTGCATGAGGACTACTTGTAGTCTCATGAATGAGCCCCTGGGTATGGCTTGTGGGTGGCATTGTGGGGATACTCGGGAAAGGTGGGTTTCGCTATGTTGCTCCTTCGCCAAGAGCAATGTAGTCGGTGGGTAAAGATGTACAACCTCTGCAGAGTGTAACATTCATCCGGATGGACGGCAGTCACGGCATATGACGCATCTATGTTGAGTTCGATATGATTAGCCACCTCTTATGTTCCTTGATGTGTGCGTGAGCAGTAGTCTGCTCGTGATTTTGGAAGTGAAGGCAATTGTGCCGGGTCGGTATGACCATTGAGGTCAGAAGGCCCAACTAAAACTTGGGAACTGGCGGGAACGTTTCATTCTCCCCCAGGGCCAACCAACTAAAACATTGTCAAACTATGTTTTCCTTTCTTTAATCCTTGTTCTATACTTCTGAACCTTGCATAAAGATTGCTTTCCGCAAACGAACCATTAAGCCTATTCCTTGCTAGAACCAAATATGCATGTATATATATACCCTTATGTAGTGTAGGGCTTGCTGAGTACCTTATGTACTCACGCGTTTGCGATTGTTGGTTTAGTAGGAGAAGATTTCGTAGAAGACGACGACGATTGGGTTTTCGGTTCTGCTTCTCAAGTTTGCTTGTGGCTTTGGGCCAAAGTCTTCCGCTGTCTGCTCACCTTTTGTCGGTCGGATGCACTGGGATAGTCTTAAATCCTAGTTGTTCCGCCACTGAAGGTCCATTATCAGGTATTATATTTATCCGAAGTATGCTTTTGATTATCATATCTGTGTTCTTGTGCGTATCAGCTACTGATCCAGGGACTGATACGGGATGCACAACAGATTCCAGGAATGGGGTCCGACAATTTGAGATGGAGAGGAACGTATCCAGTGGTCCGGAACAAATGTTTGCCGGGAGCTTTTGTGAAGTACACATTATATTTTACACATCGTGGCTGCAGACAAATTATATATGATGTGTACTAGCTTTTTTACATCCGGCTAGGTTTCTTCATGTTTAAAAAAGTTAAATAAAGACTTTTGGCACATGAACTTTGTACACGGAACGCATCCTTATGTTCATCGTGGTGTAGACAAAGAATAGATCTCTATGCATTGGAGGAGGGAGAGGAACTTATTCAGTGGTCCGGACAAATGTTTGCTCTGAGCTTTTGTGAGGTATACATTTTAGACACAACGGCTGCAAACAAAACTATATATACACATGCACCCACATTGAATAAGCAAATACACACAAGCACAACCATCAGGTGACCAACATATATACCAATGGCACCAGACACCACACACGCAAAGCAACCATCCAACTCGCTCAACATGGCAACTCCGCCGGTGAAGCTGCCCCCGGAGGTACTAAAGGCCGCAAAGCGGGGGGATTGGAGTAAGCTAGGTGATTTCGTGAGAGAGGAAGGCACATTATTAGTGCCGGAAGCCATTGTGGACATCGATGGCGAGCCACCGGTGAAGCGGACACACACCTCCATCCGGCTGAACTTGGTCCTCCATGCCGTCGTGTCCGGAGGCAACAGCGACAAGTTCTTGAGGAGTGCAACGGTGGTCTGCAGCAAGGCCAAGCACCTACTACTGGCCACGAGCGATGCGAAGGGTGACACGCCCTTCCACTGGGCTGCTAGAAGTGGGAACGTCAAAATGCTCTCCCATCTCATCGACCTTGCGCGCCGCGACGGCGGCGACGGCGTCGGCGGCGGCAGGGCCTCAAGGCTGCAAGTGGCGCTGAGGAAGCCGAACGGTCGAGGGGAGACTGCCCTACACGAGGCGGTCCGCTTGAAGGACGAGGAAATGGTCGACTTGCTGATGTCGGAGGACGCGGAGCTGGCTCGTTTTCCGTGCGACGACGGCGCCTCGCCGTTGTTCCTGGCCATCTTGTTGGGGCACGATGATATTGCAGAGCAGCTGCACGACAAGGACAACCAGCTTTCTTTCTCTGGACCAGATGGACAAAACGCCTTGCATGTTGCGGCCGTGAGAAGTGAAAGTAAGTAATTTTTTTTTGCACTTTATTAGACTCAGGTGTCTTCGTCTAGTTTCTTTTTCCCTTAGCTAGTGTAGTATTTCATTTACTCTCTTGCTGTATTTTGGTTTTTTTTTTTGTTCTTATTTGCCTGGCATTTATCCTTTAATTTTTTTGCGAATTTATCCTTTTAAAAATGTAGGGATGACGAAGCAATTACTGGCTTGGAACAAGGACCTTACCAAACAAGGAGACCGATCAAATGGTAGGACGCCTTTGCACTATGCAGCATCATCGGGAACTTTCAATTATAAGCGCCCTGAAATACTCCCCGAAGAGCACCAAACCAAAAAAAGGGCAAGCCTTATATTAGAGGCTGACGAATCTTCAGCATATCAGTCCGACAAGGAGGGATTGTTTCCTATACATGCGGCAGCCATGGGAAACAAGCAGGTCGTTCTCATCTTGCTGCAAAAGTGTCCGGACTGCGCCCAACTAAGAGACGACAAGGGAAGGACTTTCCTGCACATTTCTGCCTCCCATGGTAGCCTTCCTTCTTTGTTGACTCAAAGGCTTTTTCCGGGTGGTAGCCTTCCTTTTTTGTTGACTCAAAGGCTTTTTCCGGGTGAAGACGCTTGGAAGGTGCGAATGTTGCCATCGATCTTGAATGCGCAGGACAATGAAGGTAACACGCCACTACACCTTGCAGCCATGGCTGGGCGACCGTGGAGTATGCTTCAATTATTACGTAGAAAGGAACTACAGTTAAATCTACAGAATAAAAAAGGGGAAACAGCGCGGGATGTTTTGCAGAAAGTAAAACCTTCGGCTTTCTATGTATTGGTACGTAATCTCTGTTTTTTTTTTTTTGCGCAAGGAAATATTGTCACGTGATATATTCCTATACTGCTACACCTAAACTATATATTGTCACTTTTTTATATTACGTTTTAAGGCTATTCTCAATGGAAGTTTCATTTTCAATAAAGAATTATGAAGAGAGAATGGAAAAGGATTTCATCTAGGTGAAACCATGTATACAATATTTCTAACACAATTTATCTCTTGCAAGTGCTTTTTGAAAACAGTGAAAATAAAACTATGCATTGTACGAGCTATTTCATTCAACAAATAATTATTTTGTTACTTATGTGACCCTCTTAGAAACCAAATTTTTTTTGAAATCTTCCATTAGGACTATCCTAAGAGACATGATGATTTAAAGCCTAAATTCTAGTTGTGGGATCATTCTTTCCATGGCCCCTGGCGATAGTACACTAAGTTCAAAGCCTAGGGTACGTAGCCGATGGTACATTGGTACCTTCTCTGCTAACATCCCCACCTTCTGGATGATAGTTGTGTGCCATCCTCACAATACAAATCACACCCTGTGCTATCTATGTTACTAGCCATAACCAATAATGGAAGGAACAAACTTCATTATTTGCCTCATGTTTTTTTTTTTTGACATAAATTATTTGCCTCATGTTGACTGCTCATGTTTACTTGGGTAACAACTAGCTGGTCATTAGCAATAAAATAGTAAAAAAAATTCCTAGGAATCATGGGCTTGTTCGCTTAGCTGTTTACTGTAGCTGATGCTAGTAAAAATAGGAGGGAACACTGTAGCGGATGTTAAATAAATAACTGTGAACACTGTAGCGGCTGATTCGCAGTAGGGCAGCCAAACATAAAAAGAGAACTATTAGCTGTGCCACATAAAAAAGTTCCATTTAAATCTTAATATTTTTGCGAAAACTACATTTGTTCACAAGCAGGAAATCTATGGATTATAATATCAGTAATAGAACTGCAAATAATATACGAGTGGCATGTGTTAATGAAACCTCCCAATGCGTTTTTTGTTTCGCTGTGCAGGATCGAAATGTTAGGATATACTATCTGCTATCGTGGGCTGATGCTAAATTTGGTGTTCAACAAGATGGTGAGAGGCGTTCCGAAAAACAAGATGATGAGAGGTGTTTCGAAAAACAGGATGGTGAGAAGGAGAAACCTCCTGCACGAGACAGGCTAAAGAAGATGGAGGACGCCGTCAAAGAGACCACAACAGTCGTTGGTGTTGTATCAGTGCTCGTCATAACGGCTTCATTTGCCGCAGCTTTCCAATTACCTGGAGGATACAGTACGGGTAAACCAGAAGGTACCCCGGAACTCGCCAACAAGTACTCATTCCAGGCATTCCTCGTCGCCAACAACCTCGCGTTTTTCTGCTCAGCCATGTCCATCATCAGCCTCATGTACGCCGGAGTGAGCTTCGTCGGCATGACGACCCGCCTGCTCAGCTCGCTCATATCCATCTTCTTCCTCAATAGCTCACTCCGGAGCCTCCTCGCCGCATTTACGTTCGGCACATATGCAGTGCTGGCTCCGGTTGCTCATGCAACTACAGTTCTTGCGTGGCTGTCAATGGGTTTAGTGTTGGGTGACATTGCTTGGTTCACGTACGAAATATGGTTGGATATAACAGTGCTAGCTAGCAGGAATCGATATCGTGCCCGCAGATCATACCGATTGCTGTTTGTGATCGTAAGCATCCTTTTCTATGCACTGTGGCCGTACTTGGTGATCGCCGGTTTCATGGCTTATTGGAAGATCTGTGGGATCAAATGAGCCCATGCTGAGGAAGAGTCAGGTCCAGCTTCAATATGCGACGTAGCTACCCCCAACAGATCGATGAAGTTATATTTGGACGGTAATGGTAACTTTATGCCGTTCATCATTGTTTATGTGTTAACGACAGTGTGCATAGCGATTTATCAGTTTGCATTTGCTTTACATTTGTGTCCGCTAAATTTGTAATAAGTTTGTACCGACTGGATCCCTGGTACTTAGTACATGTTGCTTACCTCGTGAAAAGGAAAATCCATGTTGATGAAGTCTCATGCCTTCTGTATGACTACTAGTAGGTCCAGTGCATGGACGGATACTATGTTTTTTCATATGTTTTTTTTTTTAGAACACTACGGCAAGCCATGAAGGCTTGCCTGAACAATCTTATATTTACTAATTGGAGGTTCCTTTTGAGGCCTCCACGTTAATCGAAGAAAATCCAAGAAATTCTCACAAAAAAAAAAGCAAAACATCTAGCCGTTGACTTAAATGCTTAATAAGGCTTAACCATTGGATCTACATAATTTCCAACTTAACGTCATCTACGGCAGCCTAGGGCACCCTGTGCAATTCACATTACGCATAATCTCCACCTTCACGTCATCTCTACGGCAGCCCGGCTGCCTAGGGCTGTGCAATCCACGTTATGGAATAGTCCTTGAAACATACGTATTGCATATTTGGTCTGATATCAACAAAACAAATAAAAAATGTCACGTAAATAACAACTCATGCTACCATTGCGACTACTTTTCCCTAAAGCAATAGGTATTTTTGTTTCTACCACAGTTCCGCATCCATGAAGGATTCCTGTCACGCGGCGCCGTCGACGGGTCCCGTGAGGAAGGATGACACAACGTCCATGGCGTGAATCAATTGCAGCGCAAGGATCCGTTCTACATACTACGTTATTTTCAGAATCCCCTACTAGAAGAGCTCGCGAGAGGGCTTGCAGGCACGCTGCAGAAATTGACCCGCTCCTGTGGCCCGTCGTCCACCTGACAAGTTCTTCACTCTTCAAGAGTCCATAGATAGCCAAACTTAATATCTGACTGGAGGTGGCCCTGGAGTATCACAGTGGTGACGGCTCTAGATGGCGCTCCTCTACATGGCAACGTGTACAAGAACCTTGACAGGTTGCTCCATGAGACATGGACTGTGGAGCGGAAGCCCAACGTTGCCGAGCCGGTCACAGCGGCATCACGGAGAGACGATCTCATGCCCACAGACATGGCTGCCCTTAGCTTTGCTGGATGCAAGCAGGTACGTTCCTGCATGAGAAATCATGCATACGTGTACGCATGCTAGAGTTCTGCTAACTTGATTACGAAGAAACCATGCATACACATGTGCGCATCCTGGATTATCGTGCCATGGTCAATATAGTTTATATTTTATCTGTAGATGTTTTAAGGTGTTGATCAGTTATCTAAGTGAACTTTCATGTTAGGATTCAGCATGTTCAATGAAGCTTTGTCTTGCTTCTATCACAATACTATAATTTTTATTTACTCTGGCATGTATTTCTTCCTGATGAATTTCAATCGACTTCCTATTCCATGATAACTAACTGTATGCAGTTTAGACAAACAGACTGAAAATTTTTAACTACGAATGATCACCAGATATATGAAATCTTATTGTTCTTTCAATGGTTTTATGACCCATCAATTCTGTAGGATTCCTTACATGTTAAAAAGACATTATTTTATTTCTACAAAAGGATTTTTGTTCTTTTATATGTTTTATATATTGGGCCATAACAAAATTTTCACTTCATTTCAATGGTTTTTGCATTTGCTAACTCAAAAGATTTAGTTCTTTTTCTCTACTGTACCAAATGAAGGGATAGCCGTATGTCAGTATAACATTATCCTTTTTGTAATATGGAGCTGGACATTGTGTCTAGCAGAGACACTATGTATTTTAAAATTACAAAGGTAATTAACTGCTCCATATTTTTGTAATATGGAGCTGGACATTGTGTCTACTACAAAGGTTTTGCTCAGTTCAACGTGCTGTGTTTGTCTCCTTTTTTTCTTTGACATTATATCTTGAATTGAGGCATTTACTTGATTGTTGAATAATTTGGAAATTTTTTTGTATCATGAAGAGTAATAAAAAACTTAATATATCTTCAAATTTCCTTTTCTCCCCACTATAAGGTGAGTTGATCATGTGTCCCTTCTGTTATCCACGATTTATAGGTGTTGCAGCTTGCTTATGTGGCAATGCTGCAAAATGCTTTCTGAACTATAGAGATCTGTTAAGTGTAATACTCTATGTAGTACTACTTATCTACTAACTATGAATAGGATCAAGTATAGCATGCCCCTTTTTATGTTTCTTTTTAGGTTATTATTTAAACAGAACTACGTGGATGAATGGAAAATTTGATACGATAATATATAAATGGAAGTTTCGATTCACTATGATTTCCCTTTGCTAATTGTTTGATTCCCACCAAATGTTGGGTTGAAAAAATTGTTTGCAACCTCCGTCCTTCCCCCGGTAAGTATGCCAGGAAAAGGTTATATTCAACATTTTGGAATTATTACAAAATTATGAATTATGACACCTGTATTATGTAAGCCACATTGAGGATTTGATTTATTTGAATAAAGATGTACCCAAACGTGGCATTCAAACAAAATAGGGATCCTATATATAAAAATTCATGCGTGTGTGAGTTACTTAACATAAGTGATAAATATCAGGAAAGAAAGGAATACTATATATCGTAGTAGGAAATCATAGTAGTTACGGTGTGTGATGCTTTGTGTCTACGCTTTTCTATAGAACAAAAGGTTTAAGTATCTAACTCAAATTTAATAATTTGTGAACTAAAGTTATTTTCTCATAAAACTTCTGGGAATTATAATTTCTAAAACAATGAAAAAAGGATTGTCTCTTTCAATAAATTTGTTCACAACTTTAAAATTTGTAGAGTAATTAATGGGTAAGTTAGTTCTATTTTATTCGACTAAAGTAGTAGCTTTTTTGTAACCTCCATTGTTCAGAACATTGTGTTGTAATGCTGCTGTATAAGTCTGAAGAAGCCCTAAACATGTGCAGTGGTTAGGAAAGCTATGTTCACTTTACATGTCGTTATCCTAATTGGAGAGGGTAAAGAAGAAATTGTAGAAATATTTAAAAAAATGAAGAAGTTTTAATTTGGAAAGCTATCAATTCAGTATGATTGTGCATGATCAAAATATAGACTATGATTAAAACAAAGAGCTGGAGAGTGCATCCAATGAGTTGTTTTACTACCATTGGGGTGGTTAAAAAACAGAAAATTGCTGTTTCAGTTGTGCCATTTTTTTCCTACTAATCAAGTTATAGTGGTTGTTGTACTTTTAGGATGCCAAATATAAGAAATCTGGGAACAAATATGTTTCTTAAACTTAACTACTCTATATTTAAATTGCTAGCCTGTGCAATTACTTAATCGGTGAAAAATCTTAGAAATTCTCAGAAAAAAGCAAAACATCCGACCATTAAATTCTCAGAAAAAAGCAAAACATCCGACCATTAAATTCTCAGAAAAAAGCAAAACATCCGACCATTAAATTAAACGCTTGAAAAACAATAGCCGTTGGATCTAAGATGGCTTAAATTACCCACCTATGCTATTAAGAAAAGAGTAAGCCAAATTACCCCTATTACTACCTATCGTAAATAATAGCAGCATGCACTTAGGGTTTGAAGTTTGATGGCAATCTCGCACGTCCGAAACAAAACAATCAAGCAGGCCGACGTGGATCCATGAGATGAACTCGGCCGCAGTTCTTTCTTAGCATCTTGATGAAGAACTGCCTGATGAAGAGCACTCTGAACTTTTCACCGGAGGAGCCACGGGGCTATGGACATAAATCATCGATATTGCGCTGCCGCAAACAGCGAGAATGCCGGCAATGAGGAATTAGGTCGGTAGGAGCAGGAGATCAATTGGAAAGGGATCGTGCATGAATCACTGATCATGATGCCGATGTGTAGGAAACAAACGCTGCTTCAAGACGCGATGTATCCATTGATCGAGTCCAGTTTGCCGTATAGAATTTGTACTGCATGACGCAGCAAAAAATGTTCAGTGCCAGATGAATATGCATGCATGCGCATCCACGACAATTTGGAGCAGGCCGGAGCTGAGTCTGCGTGCATGAACATCTATCTGCGTGTGCTTGCCGTATTGCATTGGAGTTTGGATCGCTGGCTCATGATCAGGATATGGATCTTCAGGCAGAAAAGTAAATCAGACCAACCAGCAAGAACTGCAAAGAACATGGAGCAGAATAAAACTAGGGACAGTCCTTGATATTAAAAAGATTAATCGATGGTGAAAGCTGATAAATCAGAAGAAGTGGTACTTCAGTGGATATTTGAGAGAAACTTCAAGGGACATGGTGTTTGAAAAAATAAGGTATTTCAGATCACTAAGGTAATCATCTCACTTCTCTTCAAAATTTAACAGTTTAGAATATTTACAGACCAACAATATCGGTGGACTCTATTGAACTTGCAAAATTTAATACTTTTAATCATTATATTAAAAAATAATACAAGCTGTGGTAAGCTTGATTTTTTTTTCCCTGTCCAGTTTTTTTTTAATCCATGCCTAAGGCAACTTTACGGGAGAAACTAGAACCGTTCTTGCAAGTATTAGACCAACTTTGTGAGATATGCAAAAATTAGATGCCACACCTCATCTTGATGTGAATTATTTAGCGATAGTAGAAATTAGCAATGAGGACCACACGGTCTTGCTTCTGACTCTTATCAACAAAAGAGTGGGCACATAATTGAGATAAATCGTGATGTGATCAAATGAAAAAAGGGGGGGCTCATGTAGATATAGCATCAATTGTGCACAAGTGTAGCCTGATATTTGGAAGCAAACCTCACTTTTATATGATTCTTGAAATATTAAAAGTACAAATTAATTACAGAAATTGTGAATAAGTAAACTCAAAATAAACAATAATCGAGTACAAAGCTAAATAGAACTTCCACGAACACATATATTTGAATATTTCATTTTCTACCTGTTGCTAGACCATGCAGGCGCACGGGTTGATGGTCTAGTTATATTAAAGCACAAGCATCCAGGTTACATTTAGAGAAGGGAGAGGGTAGCAGAAGAACAGAAAAAACAAACCGCCTGATTAGCTATGAGACTACATGGATGAACTAAAAGCGATGTTGGAGGAAGGGACGTAGCTTTCCCAGATGTTGGAGGCAAAAGGATTGGTAGGACAGCCAATGAATCTCAGTAAGTAGGCAGCTCTTGTTGTGAATTTTGCCCCCGAGTGCCTTAGCAGCCTGACATCTTGATCATTTTGTGACAACTGAACCGATTGCATCCTTAGAACCAGTGAGTCCAATTCAGCCTGTGCACCATTTGTTAATCTGTTCCTGTTTTTTCATATGTGCCGATAGACCTCACGCAAATATAATTCGTAAAAAAAAAGAGATCTCACTCAAATATGTCATCCATTTTATCTTAACTAGCTTCCAATTAAGAGGGCAGGGAAGCCGCTGTTGGAACCCCGGATCAATCACAAACGCTAGATGGAGCTCAACCAGGTCATCCATGCCCATCGCGTCCTGCGCTCTCGCCTGCCTCCGTTGATGCCACCAACCGCCAGCGACTTGAGCTAGACTCGATCCTAACCAAATTGACCCAGAACGCGCCCGTACGTACGTCGCTCTGGGTCGACGCAAACTTGAACGACTAACCAAACCTGCGTGCAGCGCAGTACACGCGCACATTGACGCACGCCACGAACACACCATGGCGTGGTTTATTTCCAACAGCCGCAGCCGAGGAGCAGCTGTCGAAATGCGGTCTCTCGGCTTTTCCCGGCCTGTTGGGCGGGCACAAGTTTTTTTTTTCGAAAGATCCGGAAACTAAGTGTTCCGACGTGTATTAATATAAGAAGAAGGTGCCTCATATTAAGGGAAACGAGGCCAAACCGTACAACCTATGTAAATTACATCCTAACTACCACAACGCATCCGAACCAACGTGCCTATGGCACACTGCAACTACAACTCTATGAGAGCAAGGCCTCACCGACAATCCTGTCATGTCAACGTTACCATTTTCGCCATGGAAAACATCAGTGGACATCCAACACAAAAGGAGACTCCAAGGCAACGCCTCCAACGAGGAAACGACGTTAGAACGCCGCCATTACCCGAACCAGCAAGCTGGAGCTTGGATTTTCATCCGGAGAAACCTCATGGTTAGATGGCGGGAGCACCACGGCGACGCCTCCAACGAGGGACACGGCACCCATGGGTGTCGTCGTCGCCGGCATCGGTGGAACCACCGAGCAAGCTTTACACCCCAGAGCTCCACACACCGAGCCTCCATCACGGCCATGACAGTAATGAGCACGAGGACAGGACCATCGATCGCCAGCCACAACACCGACTGCCTCCACCGTACCACAACCACATCGATCGCACCATCACTGCCGGTCTCCACCATTCAGCACCACAGCACCACCACCACGCACCACAACACTACCACCGTGCACAACACCACCTGCACCACAACCAAGCATCACAGGGCCACCAGCACCACCACCTCACCACCAAGCTGGCCCTGATGGACTGCATCTACCAACCTGGAGCACCACCGCCGGCCTCCATCTCACACACACCACCAGCACCGTGCACATCACCAGCACTGTGAGCACGCGTCGTCGCCCTACCTCCCAGCGCGCAGCACCACGTCGCCGTCGCCCTACCTCCCAATGCGTAGCACCACGTCGCCGCCTCCGTGTGAAGTCACCTTGCACCACCGCCGCCGCGCCCCTCGCCGACGCGCGCCACACGACACAGCTGTCGGCCTCCAACCTCAACAACCTCCACCACGACAACCACACCACTGAGGGCCTCCACAATGACCACGTCACCGCCGAGGCGCCGACCCACTGTCATCGCATCACCGGCCACCACCGAGCAGAGACAAGCCTCACCACCATCGCCAGCCTCCATCGGAGCTACACCACCGTCACCAGCCTCCACCCTCCACTCGCGCTGCACCACAACTTCACCAACACACCAACATCAGCGCCACTCTGCTCGCAGCAGCAGCCACCACACTGCACCCGGTGCTATCTCAGACGCTGTTGTGCCGCCCGTGGCGCCAATCCACAAAGCACCAACTCCGTCGCCGCATCCAGACCCGCCTGCCCCAAGCGAATCCGGCAGCCACCACCAAGATCTGGTCTCCCTCGCCACCTCCGCCATGAACACGCCCAGCCGTCGCCCCGGCCCTGCACGCGCCTGGAAGCCACGGGGCCTCGGCCCTGCACGCGCCAGGCAGCCGAGGCGCCTCCGCCCTGCACGTCCCCGGCGGACACCACCCGGATCCAGTCCGCCTCACCGCCTCCGCCATGGACGCGCCCGGCCGCCGCCCCGGCCCTGCACGCGTCCCCCATTTGCCGCCGTTGATGGATCCGACCACAAAGGCGCAAGATCGAGCCGCGGCAACTCAGATCCGCCACAAAAAATGTCGCCTACGCCATGCCTTCCTTGAGCTCGCGAAGAAGGTGCTCCAGGGAGGAGAAACCGCCTCGCCGCCGCCGTCCTTGCGCCCGCAAGCGATGGCGGCGCGGCGCTCTGGCGGCGGCGCGGCTGGGGAGTGGTGGTGGTGGGGAGTAGTAGCGGCGTTGGTTAGGGTTCCGCCCGTGTCGCCCGAGAGGGGTGACACGGGGGAGGAGGCGGCGCTGGTTGTCACTAGCATGCGGGCACAAGTTGGATGGTGACCGCGAACCGTAGTGACGCCGGGCTTGCAGCACCAAGGTCGTGTCCTCCCTGTTCCGCTCGCACGCGATCTCGTAACACTGCCCGCACAAACTCGCCGTCGTGAAAGAGCACCGTGGCAGGATCGGAGGATCATCGAACAACGGGCATGCTTCGGCTTCGGGTGAGGCAGATATCTGAAGGAAGCGATCAGCACATACGCATGGCCGTCAGCCGCATGCACCGCTATGCAACTGGTCTAAGAAATTGAAGGTGCCGTGTGTTTCCTAGCTACTAGTAGAGTCGTAGGTACGACGAGTGATTCTGCTGCACCTAGACCCTGGAATGTATGAGCAAGCTATAGGGTTGTCGTGTATGTTCGTGTGAATAACTGAGTCTTGGTTGTGCCATGTCGAAGTGGGGGCGCGGCGGGTTGCACCAGCCGCCGTTGTCGCTGGGCAGAGCCCAATTGGGCGGGCAGAAGTGTTGGGAAAGCCGGCACTAATTAGCACCAATTAACCCTCATCTTGTGCTGAACAATGAGGAGAACAATATCCAACAGCTCTGCAGCGGAAAGAACAATCAAAATGCACAAGTGACATAGCGATTTACGTGGAAAACCTCCTCGATGTGAGGAGTAAAAACCACGGGGCAAACAGCCCACTCCCAACCTTTTCCACTATAAAACGATAATGGATATAAGGAGTCTTCTCTAGAACCTCTAGAGGCACACCACAACAGCAGCAACACCAACAAGGTAGCTACAACCTTGATACAACAGCAATAGCAACAACAACGAGATACAACAAGAACTAGCACTTTCAGCTACAACAGAGAAGACTGCAATCTATCCCCTTCAGAGTTCAGTTCACACCGAGCAAACCACAGATCCAAACTGCACGAATTTTGGTAGGCAAGCAGTTCCATGAGTCCTCAAACTACAGACCAAAAATCAGCGCAATCCGACGCCGTTTCACTGCCCAAACAGTTCATCTACCAAAACTGCTCACTGCTGAATCTGCTGCTAACAGAACTGATAAACTCCCCCTCAAATCAGGTGCTCCACTAATCCAATCCTCAAACTCACTGACCGAAACAGAGTACTCCGAGTGTAGAACGAGCTCACCAAGTTTGGTGCCGATCCAACCACGTTTGAGCCTCCGATCAACAGCTTGAAGATGACTGCACAGGATGCACGAATCTGGACAGCAAGCCCTTTCTTCTCTCCTTCTCTCTTGTTTCTTGTGTTCTATTGCTGCTGGGTGCTGGCTGCTCACTCACTCCTCACCTCTCACATACCTGAACAAGGTATATAAGGACTAGGGTTTCACTTCTCAACCCATCTCCACCATCCATTCAAGGTGGCAATCAACGGTTCACACGCACTGAACCGTTTTGGGCTCTTGGGCTGATAGTTTCTTCATGTGGAGAGACATTTGGCCCAACAAGAAGTTGGTGGCTGTGATGGTCACCGTCACGCCGGGCTTGCAAAACATCGGGTCTGCTCTCCTGCGGTCGCAGGCGATCTTGTAGCACTGCCCGCACGACAGGCCATCGTTGAACAGCGCCGCCGTGTTCGTGCCGTACTCCGCCGAGTACAGGTTACCATATCCGCATGCGCCACCTGCATATCCAACAAGTAATAATGTCACATCATAAAGCTATCTACTCGAGTAAGATTTTTGTTTTTACCCATAGTGCCGGAGGTAGGCGTCAGCTCCGCCGTAGAACATGGCGTGTGCCTTCAACCAGGCAGTTGAAGCCAGATCCAGAGCAGGAGCCGACGCGTTGGTGGCGACGTCGACGGCGGCCACGGCCAACGCCCAGCTGAGTGCCAGCCGCCGACCGCGAGAATATGAGTTGGAGCCATATATAGCTACTACTCCCTCCTTTCTTATTTTCTTGACGTTCAGACAAGAAACTTAGTTCATTTTTTAACTAAACACCCCGTCTTAACCATATAAAAAAAGAATGGAGGGAGTACCAAGGATTCGTAGCTACAGCTAGCGCCTCGTAAACAAAGTTGACCAGGGAACCCTCTGCAACTTATGTGAAATACTACAGAGGTTATGAGTCTGCTCTGCTCGTGTATCTGCTACTGAATCTGGTTCTGATGATTGTGTCATGTTTCGGATGTATATATAGGATAGTTTGACCGCCTATCGCAGTGATGGATTGGCGGCCGGAGGATGAATTGAACAACGGGCATGCTTCATGTGACCTGCAGGCAGCTATCTGAAGGAACGGAGCACATGTGCATGGCCGTCCGCCACGCTATTAGTCTATTACGCATGGCTTACGGCGCAATCCGAAAATATTAATGTTGACGAGCAAGTATGAGCACTTTTTTTTACGTCTATGTACTTCCTCGCAAAAAAAAAAAAAAGTTACGTCTGTTGTACTGCATAGGCGACAAAACATTTTACACCAATTTGGAACCAATTACATAGGCAGTTTCTGCGCGGCAAATTTGTGCCCATTTAGGCTAAGCGGTTTACACTGTTATGCCACTATTACCTAGGAAAGTTTCTGATAAATTGGGATATATGTACGAATCATCACGGCATGTGACAAACTTGTACTAGTTGGATCTTCAGCTAGAATTCTCGAGGGATTTGATAGCTGAAATGATTCTTATTCTGGTGTCCTTTGGATCATCTTTTGTGTGAATGACCTTGCAATAGGAGTAGCTCTTTTACGTTCGGGCATGTGCCTTCATGTTCAAAGAAATGATGACGAAAGACCTTTCGATACATGAACATGGTTATACACGGACCACATCTCCACGCTCATCCTGGCATGCTGGAGGCAACGAATAGATTCCCATAGATGGGCGAGGGGAACATTGCCAGTAGTTCAGGACACTTTTTTGCCATGGGTTTTTTGTGAAGCATACAATTGACACATTGCAGCTAAACATTTTCAGTTCTTATTTTTCTTCCTAACTAACTATTAGATTAGCCTCACAAAATAAAAACAACTCTACGTAAATAATTCGACCAATAAATATAGATGTTCTTTTTTAAAAAAAGCATAAACATAGGACACTAGATTGGGGCGAAGAAAAGAATCACAAAAGAAAAAAAGTCAAAGAGTAGTCGGCAAGGATGCTATTTTGAGCTTTTTGTCCCATCTGAAAAAGACGACATCCATCATTGTGTTGTGTCTGAAGCATACGAGGATTGATCAACAAGAATAGATGTTAGAGTTAGCATTGCCAATGGCATCTTATTTAAAGGACATTGATACTAATTTTTCCATGATTGTTCTGTCAATGCTTTTTCAGTGTTTGTTGAATCATTCTCTTTGATTCTCCATTGATCTTTATCAGGTCATAACTTTAGATCAAACAGAATAAGATTAGGTGTGTACTAAACTGTAAGAGGCTACATATGATGCTGAGGTCAGTTTCCAATAAAATGTATATTAAACCTTAGCTAAAGTTCTCGCAGGAGATCTTTTTTTTCTTTAACGGTTTGTAGTAGCTTTTTAATATAGGGGGCACGTGCCTTTATGAAAAAAAAAAGTTAAATAAAGACCTTTGACACATGGGCGTTGTACTCAGAACTAATCTTTATGTCATCGTATTACTGGAGGCAAAGAATAAAAGCAACTCCTATGAACTGGAGGAGGGAGAGGAACTTATTCAGTGGTCCGGGACAAAGAATTGTCGTGAGCTTTTGTGAAGTACACATTTTACACATTGCAGCTGCAAACAAACAGTACATATATGTACCCACGCAGAATAGAATAAGCAAAAACACAAGCACAACCAACAGGTGATCAACGCCATGCACATGCCAATGGCGTCAGCCACCACAAGCTCAACGCAAACATCCAACTCTCTCAACAAGGCAAATCCGGCGGTGCAGATGCACCCGGAGCTTTTGAAGGCCGCAAAGCGCGGAGATTGCAGAAAGCTAGGCGATCTTATAAGCCAGGAAGGCGCATTCGTGATCGACATCGAGGAGGAGCATGGCGAGCCACCGGTGAGGTCGACGCACACCTACGCGCCGGACTCCATCCTCCACGCCGTGGCGTCCGGCGGCGACGACGGCGACAAGTTCTTGACGAGCGCGACGATGATCTGCGACAAGACCAAGCACCTCCTCCTGAGCACGCGCAATGCCAAGGGTGACACACCCTTCCATTGCGCTGCCAGAGGTGGGAGCGTCAAAATGCTCTCCCATCTCATCGACCTTGCAGGCCGCGAAGGCGGCGATGACGGCGGCGGCGGCGGCGGCGGCAGGGCCTCAAGGTTGCAATTGGCTCTGAGGAAGCAGAACGATGGAGGTGAGACTGCCCTGCACGAGGCCGTCCGCTGGGGTGACGAGGAAATGGTCGACGTGCTGATGTCGGCGGACCCGGGGCTGGCTGGTTTTCCGCGCAACGACGGGGCCTCGCCGTTGTACCTTGCCATCTTGTTGGGATACGATGATATTGCAGAGCAGCTGTACGAAAAGGACAACCGGCTGTCTTACTCTGGACCAGATGGACAAAACGCCTTGCATGTTGCAGTTCTAAGAAGTGAGAGTAAGTAGCTCTTTTTCACACTTATGAAAAAGTACTAGACTCTGATGTCGTCGTCTAGTTTTTCCTCCTTTGCTATATAGTGTAGTACCACTAAAAAACTCGACCTGCCAGGGGTAAGACCGCCCCCGACGGCATTTGCTTAAGGAGAAGAGCCTCTCACGCAGGTCGAGAAAACTCCCGAACTCCCTCCCCGATCCTACACAGGGACTCAGCTGGCCGCTGTGAGCTCCGGCGCGAGTCTTTACCATGTGTTTTGACCCGGGGAAGGTGAGGGGATTTTTTTACACTGCAGTGAACAGTACCATTTTTCAGGCACTGCTCACTGCAGCGGTGCCGCAGCTGGGAATCGAAGCCAACAGGAGCGAAGCTCCCGGAGCCCATCGGCTCTGGCCACTCGGGCTCTCCCAACGTTGGCATAGTGTAGTACCACTTGGGTAGAAAATTATAACATGGGTGTTATTAGACCCAAATGGATGCATGCCGGCGTCCATTCCTTCACCCGGGGGCTCACATCAGTTCATCTCCCAGTTTTTTTCCCTAGCTAGCTAGTATAGTAGTATTTCATTTACTCTCATGTTGTAGTTTGATCACTTTTTTGTTTGTTTAATATTCTTATTTGTCTGCCATCTATCGGCGGTATACATAATTGGATGCAGATAGAAGCTGTGATAGTATTCTATTCTGATCATATGAAAATATGACTGCCAAACCTTATAAAATTGTAGGGATGACGAGGAAATTACTGACGTGGAACGAGAACCTTACAAAAGAAGGAGACGGGTCCAAAGGAAGGACCCCTCTGCACTATGCAGCATCATGGGGATATGATTATAAGCGCCCTGAACGCCCTATCGATCAGCGCCTCCAAGCCCGAAGGGCAAAGCTCCTATTAGAAGGTGACGAATCTTCAGCATATCAGTCCGATAACAACGGATTATTCCCTATACATGCGGCGGCCTTGGGAAGCAACCTTGATGTCGTTCTCATGTTGCTGAAAATGTGCCCCGACTGCACCCAACTACGAGACGACCAGGGCAGGACTTTCCTCCACATTGCTGTCTCCAAGAACGGCTCTCTTTTTTGGTTGATTTTTTGTAATTATTTAGGGGGACCAAATCGTCTCCACATTCAGAAAGACGCTGGTAAGGTACGAAGGTTTGCATCGGTCGTGAATGCGCAGGACAATGAAGGTAACACGGCACTACACCTTGCGGCCATGGCTGGGAGTCCCTTGATTATGCTTCCATTAATTTGGACAAAGGAAGTTCAGTTAAATCTACAGAATAAGAAGGGGGAAACAGCGTTGGATCTTTCACTGAGAAAGATGCCTTCAGGGGTTTTCTATGGATTGGTACGTAATCTATTCGTTTACTGCACAAAAAACTATCTACTTTAAAACAAACACTTTTTTCTATTGCATCTTTAGAGCATCGATCTCCAATAGTTAATGGAAAGAAAACAGTCCTTAAACATTAGTTTTGGGGAGTTTCTAAAACAATTTTGATAGTAATAAAACTAGCATCCTCCAACAATTCTTAATTTTTGGTTTGTCACGTCACTTTTTTGTGAGACTGGATGGTGGGACAGACTGGATAGGGAGTGCGTAAAGCATCAACAAATGTAGGGATTGGATGAGAGAAAATATAGCAAAACTAAATATAGAGAGTGTGTTAGATAACTGTTTGAGAAAGAGTTTTTGTTAATTACCCTCTAAATTAAGGTCTGAGACCAACTTATTCATTACAGTTGGAGATTCTCTAAAGTCTAGTTGTGGGATCATCCTTTCATGGCCTTTGCAAATAATTTATGGATAATCTTTTTTTTGAAAGATCATTTATGGATAATCTCAGTAATATGAACTGCAAATATGAGTAGCATGTGTGAATGAACACCTTTTTCCCAATGCATTTTTTCCCCTTTTCAGGATCCAAATCTTATGATATACAACCTGCTAGTGGCTGCCGGTGCTAGATTTGGTGTTCACAAAGATGGTGAGAAGGAGCAAGCTCCTGCACTAGATGAGAAGAAGATGGCAGAGACGATCAAAGATTCAACAACGACCATCGGCGTTGTATCAGTGCTCATCATAACGGTCACATTCGCAGCAGCTTTCCAATTACCTGGAGGATACAATACAAGCGATAAACCAGGCACCCCGCAGCTCGCCAAGAACTACTCCTTCGAGGCATTCCTCGTGGCCAACAACCTATCGCTTTTCTGCTCCACCATGGCCACCATCAGCCTCATGTACGCCGGAGTGAGCACCGTCGACATCACCACCCGCATGGCCGCCTTCGTCATATCCATCTTCTTCCTCAACGGCTCGGCCCGGAGCCTCATCGCCGCATTCGCTTTCGGCTCGTTCGCGGTGCTGGCTCCGGTTGCTGGCGCAGCCGCAGCTCTTGATTGGCTAGGAGCGTGTTTGCTGCTGGCTGACATTGCTTGGTTCACCTTCATGTTATGCTTGTTTCAAATTGTGCTCATTAACAGGCTGGGTATCAAGCAGGCATGCTTCTGCACTGCGGCTTCGATGGTAGGCTTTCCCCTCGGGGCACTGTGGCCGTACATAGTGATCGCTGGGTTCATGGCTTATTTGAAGATCCAAAAGTTCAAATGAGCCCTTGCTTCAATTATGCGACCGACCCCAACTGATAGATGAAGTTTTATCTGCTGCTTGATGGTATTGTATGTTGTCGTCCATCATTGTTAACTAGTTAACGACAGTGTGTCTAGTGATTGTATATCGGTGTGGCTTTGCTTTACATTAATTGCTCACCGTTATACATTTGTAATAATAAGCTTGTATCGGGTGGATCTGTACTTAAATACATGTATTTCATCTCGTGGAGTTTTTTTTTTTTTCCGAATGTTCATATATCAACAAGTCTCTTGTGCCTTTCGAGAGACTAGTCCATTGCATGGCTTACGGTACTTGCACTACTCCTATGTCCTATCGTCTCTGCCCGCATTAATTGACGATCTTTGCTTGTCATTCTCCTCTGTGCATGTGAGAATAGGATCTTCGCTTGACTTTTGAAGGCGAAATGAGACGGCTTCCGCTGATCGCAGGTTCCCGTGTTCGGGTGCTGCTCCCAGGTCTAAGCAAGCATGTCGTGTGTTTCGTCGATCGCACGAGTGATCCTGCACCTGATCCACAACACGAGTAGCACCATCGGCCATAGTCGGTCGCATCTGCTTGCACTGATCATCAAATCCTTAAGAAGCGTTAGAGTTATCGTTAAGCCAGGATCTTGGACCGCAGAATTTTCACCTAGGACTACTGGGTCTACGTGGCCACCAGGATCATCATATGCTTAATGATAGGAATAGGCCGACCTGCAACATACTCCCTTTGTCCCTAAATATAGGGTGTTCTGGGGACTTTGTAAAAAAATCAATATTTCGCTATTTACAGTCGAAGTTTATAAAGTTTAACTTTGTGTTTGACTTTGATCAAACTTAGAGACGGAAGGAGTAGTATGAAGGCATTGAAATTGGACCTAACCTGAGTAGAGTCAAACGAAAACATGCTCTTCCGGAGAGTAAAAATTGATCTGGTCAAGTTTTGTCTTTTCGAATGTCTGGTGACAAATTTGTTGCGACAAGGCTGCTACTGATGTCTTTGATTGCAAGCAGGTTTTTGTGAAACCCTCGATACCTCATGTGTTGCTACATGTGTATGATGTTTTTTTTTTTATCGCGAAAAATATGTATGAAGTTTCTATTGTGTCTAGTTGCCTTCTCTAAACTTGTTGCCCACATGCAGAGATGACATAACTGTACACAAAAAATACATACAGGTTTCATATAAATAATAATGATTGTCAAAGAAATATGCTGAATAGTGTGATGGTGTCAAATGTTCTCCATTTACGAAGAGGAGTATCACACACACAAGGCTGAAAGTGAGAGATGGGACAGAAAACAAAAGATGAGATCACTTGCACACCAGGTGCAGAGCATTATATACACTCCATTAGATTGAGCAGATGCCCTTCAGGTGTCTCTTGAGAACTAAGAGTCTAAGAATCATGGCCATCACATTTTATATATTGATCCACCATACCATCATAAAAGGGTGCAATCCATTGGCACGCCAAAAACTCTATTGCAGAACTCAAATGCGCATTAGTGAACCAAAATGGAAGAGATGAAATTATAAATCTTATGATTACCGTTCACCATCATTGGCACGTCAATGTTACAGAAATGGTATTATTCCATTAACTAAAACGGATGTTTACTATCACAGAGCCGTCCTAGCTCAGTGGTACAGCGCGTGGCTTTTAACCACGTGGTCGTGGGTTCGATCCCCACGGACGGCGATTAGTTTGACCCAATTTTTTGGGTGAATTTTATTAAAAAAACATATACTTTCATAGTCTTAGCTTATGAGAATTCAGTAAATTTCTGGACATACAGTATATTTTTGTGTTATGATATACCCAAATTTGCGAAGGACGGGTATCAAGAACGCATCAAACGCCAAAAGCATCTTCTTTTTGTTTTTGAACTGGCCAAAAGCATCTTCAAAAACCAATGAAGTGCACAAACCGTGATACCAACAAACACTAAACCATTGAACAACTGAGAATATTCCCACAGCCATGAAAGAGATGAAGTGAACAAAATGGACAGGACCACAATGAAACCACCATCGTGTCAGGCCTGACAGGCAAAGTCGGTCACTCACATGTTTGGTGTTGCAACTTGCAGGGACAGAAATCAGAGCACATGACAATCAGCACGGGACCATCGAAAACAGAATCCAGCACAAACAAGTGGGCGCGAAATCATGGAATCCGATACAATACAACCAATCAGACCAGCAAAAACTTCGGTACAAATCAACATCTCTCCCAACCTCACCTAAATGTTAATTTCACTTGCACAGCTAAGAACACTAAGAGCTTCAGGCACTAGAAGAGCTTGTAGGGCGAGGAAGCATCCAACGGATGGATCAGGTAGGTGAGCACCAGAGCCACCAGCATCAAGATGTATGCGATCCCCTGATCAATGGATGTGCCTGTGGGAGAACAATTATAGAGGATCGATAATTAGTGAGTTGCAGATATGCATAGATCAGTCTCATCTAATCAGAAAAGGATAGTAAGAATATTGCTGTGTACATGAGGAAAATTACCGTGTTGTTGTTCAACGAGATCAATGGTAATTCATCAGTACAAGCGGCATAAGACGGTTACTAATGTATTGCAAGATTTTAAAACAGACTACTATTTCTACAGACAAACAAACATGCATATCTAAAGTCAACTGTTATAAAGAGCTGAATTAGGATTTCAGAGTGCATGAAAATGACAATGAACTTTTCTTTTCCATTTTGACATGTCTACCGCTTACTCTACTATGTTTCTACTTCGGCAACGTATCCTATGAGAACCAGGTTCGTGTGAGAACTATGAGAACTCCAATCTGGGTCACATGATCTTGATCCAAGGGGGGCGCATAGGAGGGGGAATTTGCAAAAGTATGATTAAGTGGATGGTGATTTTGTAAATCCCCCCTCCCACCTGAATTCAAGCGCACCATTGGATCAAGATCATGTGACCCAGATTAGAGTTCTCATAGTTCTCACACGAACCTGGTTCTCATAGGATACGCTGCCACTTCTATTTAATCCTACATTTATACTTGCTCTAAAGTGCCAACTATTATCCTTCTGTACTAACATTATGGAGGCCAAAACATATACTGAGCCTTGCACATCAAAGTCACTTTCAATACTCATTAGAAATGTATATTTTTTTCTCATCACGCGTTAAGCATGATATGTTCAAAATTCTGCAGCCATTTTCAGGCAAAGAGAATCCCCATCACGCTGCAGACACGTCTGTGAGGAGATCTTACTGAAAACTACTCCTGCAACATCTAACAGCATAAATAATGATGAGGGAATCAGGAAATGATGGCGACTCGACTTCCACGAGAAAAGGACCAACCATGGATCCATCTAATGCCAATAACAGATTCGCAAAAGGACCATCTATGGATCGCTTTGAAGCCATCTAAATAAAGGTTGATAACTCTCTGTCACCATTGCGGTATACTAGCATGTAAAAGGGAAATAGCAAATGCATGGAGTTGGTACAGTCACGATCTAACATCTTGACAAACTACAAGTCCGTTTGTGGCCCTTAGCAAATCTGCGACTCTGGCACCAGTTGGCTGGACGTCGACATCTCTGAAAATCTGGAGAGCAGTATCCCTATACCATTGTGCAAAGACACATTCCTAAAAAGAATACTACAACGAATTGCCTTGGCGGAGCACCTAAAACCGAAGGAAAACTGGCAGAATTGAAAGGCGAGGTTCCAATCTCTTCGCATTATCATCATTAGAAATGGTTGCAGTGTTCTACGGCCCCGAAATTGTGATTTCTACAGAGACGAATTTGTGACCAGTAGTGCCGCGGAACAAAGCACGTGCAGGCTGCAGCAGATTCGCGTTGAACAGCAACAGAAGAATTAACTTGGAGAAATGAGGATCTAACCAGACGCGAATGGAATCGGGGAAGGAAATTAGTATTACGCGAGGCCACAATTTCAACTACTTTCCTTCCTCTTCGCTCCCCACCATGGATTTACTTTTCCCGCAATGGGGGAAACAAACGAAGGACGCGACCAGCGCGAGGGCGGCCCGACGCCCGCGATCCGTTCGGCCGGATCGAGGAAAACCAAAATGTTAGCACGGGCACGCAGCGGCGAGGCGCGGAATGATGGCAATGTGGTGGACGGAAAGGCTTCCCGGAATGGGAGGAGGAGAGGGGAGAGAGGGAGGGAAGGTGGCGGCGTCAGGTACGTACCGTCGCTGGTAGGCGCTGGCGCCGGGGCCTGCGCCGCCGCGGCGGCGGCGGCCGGCATGAAGATGGCGACGACGAGCGCGGCCACCGCCACCGCCCCAAGAGGAGCCCTCGCCGGCGCCATTGATTTGTCCTCCTCAAATCCTGCTTTTCTCGCCGGCGCCGGAAGAGACGGGACGGCACGGAGCCAGCCACCGACCACGAACGGACGCGCCTCTCTCTCCCCTCCTCCTCTCTCCCACACACACACACTCTCTCTCTCTCTAAATGCAACGCTGCCTAGGGTGCCGCGACGTGGCCGCCGCGCGCGATACAATTTGGTTGGAACCAGCCGGGGACAAGCTTCTGTTAGCATGACGTGCGGGGCCTACTTAAGCAGGCGGAACGAGCGGGCCCATCGGCAGCGCCTCGTGCTGGGGTGCAGGCTAGGGGCATGGGAGGGGATTCGCCCTTTCAACGCGGGACTCCCGGGCCCACGTCGAGCAACGGAGTCCATGACGCTGTGTTGTGGACCCGTCGAGTATAGGGCCCACAGGCATCGGGCTGGCCGGCAGAGTGCGTGGTGCGGCTAGAGTACAGGACAGGCGGCATGGAGGTGGTGGTAGTGCGAAACATGTGCGGGGCAGGGACGCGCCAGCCTGGGTCGTCGTAAAGCTGGCCGTGAAACCGCCATGAGTCCGGGACTTGGCCGGGGCGGCGCTCCCTCATGGTCTCCGGTGTATGGGCGATCAAGGACACACGCCGACCGACCCCTAAAGAGCTCTCTCTCTCTCTCTCTCTTGCGCGCGCCAAGCATGGGCGTTCACGGCTCGTCCAATCCATGGTCCATCCGTGCGTGGACGACATCGGAGTAGTCAGTGTCCATAACGGGAAGAGGGGAAAAAAAAAGATAGAGGGGGGAAAAAAAGACGCAGGTCTTTGCTCTGTTTCCTGTTCATCGGCCGCTGTCATGTGCCGGTCCCATGCGTGGGGATGCGACCGGTTTTTTGAGTCGTCATTGAAAGAACACTCATGTTGATGTCAAAAAAAAAAAAAAAAAAAAAAAAGAACACTCATGTTGCAAGTTGCAGCCCACAGGATGAAACCATCCCGCCACCATTGCAGCCGATTATCCCCCGACAAGGGTCACCATCCCACCACCATTACAGGCGATCTATCAGCGAAGAAACGGCAACCATCCAGGCACAGCGGCAGCAGGGGCTCAGTAGTGGTTGCGCACAGCGGGCTGGTGACTTGCAGATCGTGCTACGTCGCGAGATCATTACGAAAATACTCCTACTAGTGATGAATCTCGGATTCTAAACGACACTTACTACGTATTTTTAGTACTGATCAAAAGGGAAAATTAATGGAAGGACGTACAGCCTCTGAGCACTGCATATGATGTGTGCTGGACGAGGTGGATTCTCTCGCTGAAACCAGCAAGATATAAACGGACCATGGTCCGCGCCTACAGGGCCGTTCATCTGCCTTTTTTTTTTTTTGAGGAACGGGCCGTTCATCTGCCTGCTCCACGAAATAACAGCCCAGACCAACAAAAGCTGTGGGCCTGTAAGACGGCCCGCTCAACGCACAAGGTTTTTTGAGTCCCTAAACAAAATGTTTCTGACTAGTAAAAAAAAATGTTTCTAACGGAGTCGTCCAGCATGGAAGTCCTTTGTATCATGCGTGGTCATCATACTGATGATGGTAATGCACCTCATGGACGTCGGAGTCAAGACACCTGAGAATCTCGATCGATTACCACGTTTAGGCAGAAGAGGCCCCATTTCATGTCTTTGCGCTTTCACGCGGCGAATCCAGCGTCTCCCCTTATCTCTAACGCCAACTCAAATAAAGACTTTTCTTCGATCCCGCGATGTGAAGTTGGCCAGAACGGAAAGATGGCAATAATCATAGATCACAGTGTGTAGTAGTGCGCGGAGGCACTGTGCAGGGGCACTTCCGATGGACGCGAGAGCGAGGCCCTGGCCCCTCGATAAGAAATAAATTAGGTGAGGACCGTCCGCAGAGTGATGGTTTGCGGACCCTATCCTGATTGATGCCGCGTGGGGATCGGACGGTCGAGCAGATCGGCTTGGATGGCTTCTCCCACGAACGAAATCAGCTCGGCTCGAAGCAATTCGCGACTTATCTGCCGAACAAAGCCGAGGATAAAATGAAGGAAAATAGCCGAAGCTAGAACAAATTCACAATTCACGTCTTCGCCGGCGGCGCTCCTCCATACAGCGGCGACGGCGGCCTAAACGCTGGCGTCCTCCTCACATGGTCGCGGTTCTCGATGTTGCTTCTTCCTCCCCTAAGATGTGTTGGTCGCGTTGCACAGGCGGAATGGCGACGTCGATCGACGAGTCGGTTGCCGCCATCGGATGCTCGTTGCGCGTGGTTGCCGCCGTCGGGAGCTCGCTGCCCGTGCTGCTCGGCACCGCCGACGCGCTGCGGCAGCGCAATGTGCGCGCCGTTGTCGGCTGCTCACGCCGGAGCAGGCAGGCGCTTTCGTCCGCAGCCCAAATCTCCGTCCGCCGCGCAGGCCGCGACTGGAGCCATGGTCGTCAGAGCCGAGCCGAGCCGAGCTGCCGCAGCGCTGATTTCGTTCGTGGGAGCGAAGCCATCCGAGCCCAACCTGCTTCGCCCGTCCGATCTCCACGCGGCAGCGATCGGGACGGGGTCCGCAAAACGGCAGCGTGCGGACGGTCCGCATCTAATTTGTTTCCCCTCGATAATGGGGCTACGACGACGTACGAGCTGCTGCTTGGATCGATCCGGTTGGCAACCTGATGGAAAACGATGGAACAACGTCGTCGATGGATCAGCAGGCGCATCAATGATCCATGACACGGGCCTTTCCAGGGCTGCTTTGCTCACATGGGGATGGGATGGGATCGGAGGTTGGTCGGTCCACGTACGCCTCCATGCCCTTTTGGTGACCCGGTGATGATGCTCTCGGGCCAAGAAAGTTAGCAGTCGTTAACTATGAGTTTAACGTGGATGCGGCTTGCCTGCTCCCGTCCCTGCTCTCGCGACGTGGCGCCTTCTCATTTGTTCCACGTTTTTTCCTTTGGACCCAGCGAAAACAAGCAATAATAACGGAGCAACCAGCGCATAAACGACGTTAAGATTTCATGGCTCGGTGGCCCCAGAAGGCCAGAACTACTCCGGTAAAACAAATTCTTATCCTCTGGAGTTCGTTTCTCTCAGCTCGTCAGCTCCGCCTCTCCATGTCCTATGTCGATGTACCTGATCAACTCTCTCGCGCAGAATGATTCAATCCAGAAGCAACAAAACTCCATCGCTCAGCTAGACAGCTCCGCCTCTCCATCAATATATACCTGCGCTGCAGCCATAGAAACCCAGTTCCACCGGTGCTCCACCCACGGCAACCGCAGCACAGACACAAGACGATGCAAGCCGGCGAGCCGGAGTGAATCAGCGGCACTGTAGCCGAGCTCTGGACACTGGCGAGATGGATTTGATAGGATAAATGGATTTTGACAGAGAAGCCATGAATTTTTGAACGGAGCTGAGACCTGCGAGATGGATTTGGGGCCTGGACGGAGGTGGATGGAGCTCGAGCAGCAAAAGGAAATTGATTTTTTTCCTTTCCGTCTTTTATTCATCCTGGACCAACGGGCGAAGGAGAAA
Source organism: Eragrostis curvula (assembly GCA_007726485.1). Classification (NCBI taxonomy): domain Eukaryota; kingdom Viridiplantae; phylum Streptophyta; class Magnoliopsida; order Poales; family Poaceae; genus Eragrostis; species Eragrostis curvula. Next base: position 56,640,279 of record CM017439.1, read on the forward strand.
GCATAACGGCGTGAAGCAGCTCCGTTGTTGTGGGCCAATGAATAAAAACCATCCAATATGAAGACGCCACGTCATGGGAGCATGGACGGGAACACGCTTGCGGGAGCAGGCAAGCCGCATCCGAGTTTAACATGCAAGAAAAAAGTCAAGACACATGCAAGTGTATCTACCTTAGACTCTTGCCATTCTACAACGGCATGCATGCAGACATTCATAGTCCCTGAAAGTATGAAGGTTCAGGATTATATATTTTGTCCTTAGATTTTGTTATACCGTGCAGTCGTACATACATACACCGCGTTCAAGTACGAAAGCTTGTGTGCATGTGAGCAACAGTGCAGGTGTTGTACTTCAAAATAATGTAGTAGACAGTTGGTAAACATTATTCCTAATGGCAACGATGGACTTGTCTAAGCTTCAAGGGTCCACTAGATCTAGTTGTGGTTTCGTACGTACGGATCGAAAGACATTTTCTTCTGCAACGTCAACGGTGCCATTGCACGGATTTATCCACTTGATACTGATGGCTATAGCCGTATTCAAGTTTGTAAGCAATATATATTAACTGGACGTTAAACAAAGCATGCATGCACCCAGCCACAGGGAGTAGATGAATACTCCGAGCTGAATGCATGATTGACTGGAGTCCGACTACTTACAGCATGAATGTCGTTACCGTTGGGAACCAATGATCGTTTGACCTTTCATCATGAATATCTATGATACTGCTAGAATGCGCCTAAACCATCTTGAGCATGATAATATGCCACGCCTAAACAACCTGAGGCAACGGAAACTCCGTACATGCCGTACAACCACCTGGAGTACTATGCCGGGCTAGCTTGTCGGGATATCGCTGCAATTCAATGTGTTTTTTTCCTTCATCCGGGGAAGACAGACAGGCATAGCAAGGTGCAGCAATATCGAATCTTGGATCCTGATATGGAAAGAGAGAACGCGCTTGATAATGCACAAAGCGGTAGTACTACCTTGTGGAGTTGTAGTACTCATATTCAACAGGGGCGGAGATAGAGCTCCATGGAGAGGAGTGCAGAACGCCGGATGGAGCTACTGAGTCTTGTATTTTTGGGCATGTGAGTGCATAACTTTGTAATTTATGGACGCGAATATGGTGAAAGTTCAATGAACTATATTGAAATTTTCTTTTCTTGTGGGTGCAGCCGCACCCTCTCTCTCACATGTAGCTCCGCCCCTTATATTCAAGTAGTTAAGCCTAATTGTCAATCCCTGCACTAGCTGATTCTCTAGTGTGATGTCCGGACGCAAGCTATTCTTGTGCGATGCCAACTCACTACTCATGTACGGGAAATCGGAGATTCGTAAGCGCTTACGTCTGATTGCTTCATCCACTTGCATTATACTATCTTTACTTGGAGCTACATCTGCGCCGGTTTTTATTGAAATACGATCTCATATTCTATTTCGTCTTTACTAATGAACAGTGTAGTGGTGATACACAAGTTAATTCCCGGTCTCTCTTTTTTCGAGATCATTCTCGGTCTCTCTTTTATCACCCTGCTGCTTCTGTTTTCTTGTCGCTTAACACATCCCAGTGTGCAGGGTTATGTGACTAGTATTTTCTTTTTAGGCAAACTGAACATTTTACATTGGTGTTTTCAGGAAACAAACACATTTCCGCATGTAGCAGCTCTTGGAATTCCCCAGATAGAGAAAGCGCGCACGCATGAGAGGATATTCGTAATCGATCACCAAAAAGTCAACAGAACAAAAATGCATGGGCAGAGTAGATTCAAAGGCCGCGCGCGCATATATTCTGAAGCATGTCAATGAATAGACCCTGCATATTCCCCACATTTTGCACTGAAAGATACGTCCATGATGTCACGATATCTTGCCTTGTCCATGTGAAATTCAACCATATATTCTCAAGGTTCATCCTTATATTCTTGATGTAACAGTATGCAGCATGCTATCATGGCACTTTTGGTGCGCAGAGAACCACATTGCCGAGCTAGGCAATTAAGCGATAACACTGTGATGAAGGTGATCAGCAATCCGATCACCCAAAATTTTGAGTACTACTGTCAGGAACACAGGATGCCCAAAATGGGATTAATGTCATCATTAACACCTGTCTTGATTACCACTCTACTCTACCAGTCCGATTTGAAGATATGTATCGGTTCCCATGCTACTGAAATTTTCAAACGAACGATGAGTGTAGATGGCGCGCGCGGCCTTTGAATCAATCGTTTGGATTTGAATGGCTTAATTCACATTAATGGGGTGTGCCTTGTCTTTTATGGAACAAACAAGACGAGGGTTGGTAAGCAAAAAGGATGCACCTGGGTTTGGCCATGCTTCATGAAACCAGCGTGTTCGTCTCGCTGCTTTGCAGCGGCAGTGTTCGCAATTATTTCTTCTGCAGCAGTTACAGTATTTCTGCAGCTGCTACAGTGTTTGCAGTTACTTGCGGGGAATGGAGCCGCTGACGTCCCCTCAATTAAATGATTTATTTACTGGCCGGCTCCGTTTTTTCTTCTATCACTCCAATAATTAATCTCTTGGGGTACAAGTTCGTCGCCAACCAGAGGAGATGCAAAGATTTCGTCCGTCCCTTAAAAATCATACCACTACAGTAGCAAGTTTTCTGTTGCTTTCAAAAAACAGTGCTGATAAACCGTGAGCCGCCAAAACTCATCCCAGTCGGCCAGTCCTTTCGTCCTCACGAGCCGCGACGCCCGATCGACACGCTGGCCCCATCTGACAGCAAGACAGCGCTACGCGCCGACGCGTGTGGAGGCGGGCGGTCCACCCTTTCGCACGCAACGGCCGCCAAGTGGGACCTCTGCGCCGCGTGGCTTCGGACCCAGGAGCGGGTCAAAGGGTGCGACTTTTGCTTGCCCTCCGCGCGAGGTCGTCGCCCTCTCCCCACGCTCTCTCACTGCGCGTTGGGCCCCACGGTACGGACCCCACGCGTTAGCGGTGACAAAGTCAACGGCCCGGCCGTAAGTACGGGAGCCCCTCCCGTGTACTGCAACCGCGGTTTCTTCCCTTCTGCCGCCTGTTTGAGATGCGTGCGGGGCGCTCCGTGGCCGCCGGCTGCGATGTGCTGGCTGCAGACATGCGAGGCGGAGGATAGGAACTGGACCAGGCCACTGGGGATGTTTGAATTTGACTTGGGAAAATTAATGTCCATGCAGATGATGAAAGGGGCTGCGGGATTGTGGTTTGTTTGACTCGCACAAATAAATCGGCCGAAGTCCATGTCAAGATGTCACGGTTCAATTCGTTCAAACTGCGAGATGTCATGCCCGCGATTAAATTACAATATAATCATGGTCCTAATAAAATCAACACATGCTACTGTAAAATAATACCAGTATTTGAAGGTAATAGTCATAGTTATCTTTTGGGAGACAAAGTGTTTATAAACTCCGAATTATTCAACACATGCATGGCCCATGGAGTAACATCAAGCCTGCAATGGTTGACTTGTTTTGTATTTTAATAAAAAATTTGTACCGTGTGGAAATTAAAGTTATTTCTATAGTATGCTTGATGGTAGACAGTACGTTCAGTTTACTATGCTAATTCAAAAAATAACATATAGTGAACCTGCATTGCTGGTTTAGTTTTAGTTTTGCACACAAAAAAAATTCAGCTTCGCTTGTACGCCTTTGACAATGTTGTGGGCTTAGAAAGGCCTATTAGTTGATCATCTGATCAATTGGATGCTTCACATTTAAATTAGAAAATACTGCTATCTTTTTTTACCGAATGTGGTCTAATAAACAATAAGCCATATTAACGTTTCTCCATGCTGTATATAGCTTATAGTGACGTCCCAAACATGTCATCGTGCACGAGCAATTGTGAACAACTTGCATGCTCCACTTGAAGTGACATTTTATATGATGTAGCCTATTATGTGAACACTAACACAAGATGAGCAATGTCAAAATTCGTCCTTATGTTTGCATTTATCATAACTTTGAAAAGACTACAAGCGTGCCTTCATCAAAGTCTTTGTTAGAAAAGACGGTCAAAGTATGCACAAATCTCGTTTCATGCGTCCACATATACATGTCGTTAATAAGCATTACTTACTATATAAATCAAGTGAATAAGCCATAGCCAAAAATCACGTACATTTTTTAGATGAAACTTACTCGAGTTTCAAACAACAACGGGATATTGATGCATAAGTATTGTTGACGAAACACGTAAATATTTGCTAGTCCAACACAATATGACATGTGTGGTATCATTTATACGCTTCTACTCCCCAGATGGCAAGTTAACCAAATATTGCAAGCAGATTCGTCGTATCTACCCGGTAGCAGAAATTAATAGTAGCCACTCTATTACATAAATTGCTGCTAGAATACTGATTATAAATGTAGCCGATAGTATATTTTAGCAGCAATTTATTTTTGCAAGAAAGGCACTAAAATCTCTCCAGATTTTCTCTGAAAACTGGTTATAATTGTAAGGGATATTAGCAAGAAAGTCACTCAAATCTCCCCAGATTTCCTCTCTCTCCTCCCTTTTAAATTCTCACCCCTTTGACATCTCACAAAGTCAAGTGGGGCTGCCTACAAAACTCCAAGCCCCGAGAAAGAAAAGAAATCGGAAGAAAAAAAGAAACCACAGCATAGTCCCGTAGCCCTCACCCCTTTTTAGGACAGGATCCAATGCCTTTTTGCCCACCATTTGTGCTCTCTTCTCTCTCCTCCTCCCTCTCTCTCCTTTTACTCTTCCCAGAGTCTCCTCCCTCTTCCAAGACAATCAATAAACTAGCAAAAGTCAGCGCCTCCCCCTTATCTCCTCCTCCCCGTCTCTTCCAAACCCAACCACTCCGCGTTGCTGCCTGCCGTTGCCGAGCGAAATGGAGGAGGAGCACTGCCTCAACAACTGGGATCTGGACGCCGTCGTGCGCCTGGCCTGCCGGCGCCGCCTCACGCCGCCGCCGGTGCAGGTCAACGACCCCTTTGCCTCGCTCCCGCCGGCGGCGCCGCCGCCGCAGCAGCAGCGGCTGCCAGCTGCTGCACCGGCGAACCGCGCGCCGGAGCCGCTTGCTAACGTGCAAGAGATGGATGCTGGGTGGCGCTTCCCGGATCTTCGCGTCGGCGGCGGGCAAGACGGCGACGAGCTCATCAGGGCCTTGTTAGCCGCGCAACCTCCCCTGCAGCCTCCTCTGCCATCACTGCCACCTCCGCCACCCCAGCAACAACAGCCGGTGGTGGAGGCGCCAGCTCAGGCGCGCGCCGCCGCTCCAGCTTCTGCTCCGGCGAGGGCGCAGCCGAGCGGGCGGCAGGTGCCCGGCGCCGTGCCAAGATCCAAGAGACGGTAAGCTTCACTCCTCTGGTCGGAAATGGCAGTGATTCTTCGTTCTTCCGGCTAAAGTTCAATTCTTTCGAGTTTCTAACGCTGTTCCTCGCGCCGCTGTGTGCAACTACAGGAAGAACCAGGTGAAGAAGGTGGTGTGCCACGTCCCGGCGGACGGCTCGTCGTCGGACGTGTGGGCATGGCGCAAGTACGGGCAGAAGCCCATCAAGGGCTCCCCCTACCCAAGGTCAGTTCAACTCAAAATCCCTTCTTTTTCAGCTTTGTGCAACCAGAGAACGTCGGGGCAAGTCGATCTCACCGGCTGTGCTCTGTTTTCTTGAACAGGGGATACTACCGGTGCAGCAGCTCAAAGGGTTGCGCTGCGCGGAAGCAGGTGGAGCGGTGCCGCACGGACCCCAACACCTTCATCCTCACCTACACCGGCGAGCACAACCACGCCGCGCCCACCCACCGCAACTCGCTCGCCGGCACCACCCGCCACAAGTTCCCCTCCTCCACGGCCTCGCCGCCGCAGCCGCCGCCGCCGTCCGTCGTCGTCGGCGGCTCCGGCGAGTCGGGCCAGCAGCAGCAGCCGAGCCCGAGCCCGCCGCCGTCCACGTCCGCGGGGCTCTCGCCCATCACGCCGCTGCGTTCGCCGTCCATGGAGGAGGACGACGACGAGGAAGAGGACGAGCTGCTCGTGGAGGACATGGAGATGGCCGGCGAGGACGAGCTCCTCTTCCTCAGCGGCGACGCCGACTCCGCGTCGCCTCTGGAGCCCATGTCCTCCCTCTTCGACGAGCCCTTTCTGGACTCCCCATGGGTCACTGCCGCCGCCGGCTCGCCGGCAGCTGGAACAGCCGGCGCCGGGAGTTGACTCAGTGACAGTGACATTTTCTGTGTGCCGTTATTGTAGAGGAAATCAAGAGAAAGGAAGAGAGAAGAGAAGAGAGCATCTGATCCACCATCTTAAATATGTGTAGCAGCAGCATCATAATACTAGTACTAGTTTTAGCATTTGGTAGTCCAGTACAGAGCTTGATCCGTCAAACCCCCTGCTTCTTTACTGATCTGGAGTTGAAAACATCTTTCTTTTCTGCTCCTTTTTTAGGTTTGTTTGAGACTTTGTATCTCTTTTTCCCTTACGTGTCTGGTTTTTTGCGTTTGTGTATAGAAAGTGGTAGAGTAGATGATGAACCAACAAAAGGAGAGGAAACAAATCGGAAAGAGGATGGTGTGCTCGGGTGTCTCTTCTTGTTTCTTCCTTTCTCTGCTCAACAACTTTGCTTCCTGCATGTAGCTTACTTCTTGTTTCTTAAGATTGATGTGATATCTCCATCTATCTCGCCCCTTTTGATTGTTCTTTGCCATTGTACTGATGGATTTGCTTGTGTGGTGTGGTGTGGTGTGAATGGTGCCAGTGCTTTGGCTGCTTGCTGCAGTACAGGATCAGAAGAGGTCAAGGTATTTTTTATTATTATTTTTTTTTGGTTTTGTTTCTATCTCCTCTGACTTTTGTGGGGGAGGACAGAGGAGTTGCCGCCTGTGTGTGTTCCCATGGATTCCATGAGAGCTTTGGGGGGAGGTCAAGGAAAAGTTGGGGAGATATTGTTAGGACCACCCACAGCCCACATGAATAAACCTACCACGTACAGTGTCACACACTAGCATAAGCAAACGAGTGGGTCTCGAATCTCATGATTGAAGATGCGGGCTGAGTGAAGTTCCTTGTGATTAGTTTAAAATTATTTAGTACTGAATCTTACAGCGTTGGATTTTCTCTAACCGTAATTGTCTTTCAAGTGTTTAATAACTAATTTTGTTTTATCACTTGATGTTGTTTACAAGGTGAATTCTATTATATGTTGACATTTTGCTAAGTTAAATGTGCTAGGTTTTCTGCCTAGAATCATCGGAAATGATGTGTGCTATGAACATAGCTTCAAATCGAGTTGTAATACGGCCCTCTTGAGATGAGCATGTTCTTATGTATTCATCATGAACCTAATATTTTCTCATTGGGTAATATCCATGCATCTTATTGTACCGTCGTCCACTTAAACTATAATCTACTCACAGTGGCGGAGCCAGCCACAAAGTGCAGAGGGGGCCAATTTGAAAAGGTCATAAAAGAAGCTAGTCACAAACAAAATGTGTACGGTAAAATGTTTGATTTTAAGCCTAAAAGAAGCAACAAACATCCTACATACTGTAATTATCTCTACTCGTTCAAGGCCGGTGGCTGAAAGCAAAAATGAAGAAGCAAACATGTGCTAAAGCGAGGCAAGTGATGCATGCATAACTCCATAGTCTTTATAATTTTTCTCAGGGCAAGGAGGGGCCAGGGCCCCCGCTGGCCCTGCACTAGCTTCGCCAGTGTCTACTCATTTTCTAATCAACTTGTTTCAAGGCTCATATTTATGTAACATTAATTTACTTGCATGAAGGTGAACTTTATCACTTTAAAGGTTTAATTTCGAAGGAAATAGAAAGGAGTGGACAAGAAGTTTACTCCTACATAACAACATTTTTTTGAATTATTTGAATATTAGGAAAGAAAGTCACTTATAAGATGGGACATAAATTTTCTAAAAAAATAAGATCCAAATATAGCAAAAAATGGTTGAATCTGATTCTCATAGTGTTCGACATTGCTCTATCTTCAATAATTTTCATAAAGAGGTGTTCAATCATTGGTTCAGTTTTCATCACTTCCTCGATACCCCCTTTGATTTTTCAACTAAGAGAACTAGAAGTTGACAGTTGTCCTAACATATTGTATTTTAAACCTTTTATGGTCCTTATGAGTCATTGAAATAGAACAATTAAGAAGGTTATAAAAGCATATTCCACACATGCACCATTATCCTCTTACTTTTTATCTTATCTGGTAATGTTCTTGCACTCCATTTTAGTTTTAATCACTACACATAAATAACTTGGACGAACTAGTTCCGAGCCCCCGATTCTCGTAATGTTGTCGCATATAGATGGCAGGAAACTGATTTTTTTTTTCCCATTATCGTAAGAATCAAATTCAAAAGGACATGCATTATCCCCTATCATCATGAGAAAAGGCACGGTAGAGATGGTTATAGACAATTTTTCTCCGAATATATATGTAACAAAAAGGCAGATACAAAAGGAAAAGCATATTCTTTTAAAAGGAAAAGTATATCGTACTTATGGACACCTGAAAAGTTGTTTGCTTCGAGAACCCAACAACCATATTTGGGAGCTTGGAAATTCTGCCATGAATTGGCAAATGCACTACCCAAACCCAAAGGTCAACACGGTTTGGGTTTGGGCGCTTGCTCGCCCATGTGGCGCCGGGCTGCATCAGCCATCCTTGTCGTCTGCTCTCCTCTGTGCGTGACAGTCGAGGCGCACGAGAGCGACAGACAGACACGCTGCCCTGCCACAACACTTGTCTCAAGTATAACTACTTGTTGATACAGCTAGCTAACCGGTTAATTAACCACGTGGTTAATCTCTAAGCGATGGTTAACCATGAATCAATTACTAAAACTTTCAGAGTGGACTTGTAATCACTAATCATCCCGTGGCAGCAAAGGGTTTGAAGAACATCGAAGGATCCCGCGTGGGTGAGCCTGTGACTGTGTGAGCCTTGCTGTGTCTGGCCCCGGGACCACATAAGGTCAGGTCAGCCCGGGTCGGGTCGGGTGGGGCGCGCCCGACGGGTGGAGGAGACGGGGGGGGGGGGGGCTTTGGGAGCCGCACCTCCTCCTATACCCTATCGCAGCCGCTCCGCTCGCGGTGGCATGCGGTTGCGGAGCTCTAGACTGACACACCGGCTTCTTCTGGACAGGACGCCGCTCCAAATTCCCAGGCAGCAGCTACTGTGCTCGCGTCGCTTTGGCGCGCTCTCTTGCCAGCTTTTCGCCTCGCATCTCATGCTGCTTCCGCTCGATACGCGCCGTGCCGCGTTTGTTTCCGCTTCGCCGGCTCCGATCACGGTGAAATGAATACAGTAGTCTGAGGAATAGTACCTGCAACTGCGAGCGGCGCACGAGGGTCGAATTCAAACTGGACAGGGCCTGTACAAAATGAATGTTTTGCGAAGATGGTGGTATTCATGTCAGGTGAGTAGCAGCCATTTATATGTTGCCCGTACTGACATCATCAGCTGCACTCGTGGATGACCGTAACAGCACACACGAAATGGGTAGAAGGCGCAACAAGATACTATTCGAACATACTCAATTAATCTGTGGGTTTTCGGTGATTGTTGTTGGAATAGAAGTGTTGCGCGCTAAGCACTGCTTGTGGAGTTAATAGTTGTACAAAAGCTACTAGTGTCGTTCAGATTCGGAGGAAGGAAGGTGCGGTGCTCAAGTGGAGATATGTAGTAGTATCATCCAAAGATATGAACGTACATTCCCTTTTTATGCTCTTTTTCGCCCGTCTCACGCGTGCATTACAGATATCCGCAAAGCACAAATAGAAACATAGGTGCTAATGACACTGCGAAGTACTCCTACTCCTTAGGTCAGTCTTAATGAGCCTTTCATTTGACATTTATTAGGTGACACATCAACAAAATAGGTGCCATGGTAAAGTATTTAATATGAAAGAGGAGGGAAGCCTTTCATTAGGATGAAAGGGTAGTGACACTCTTTCCAAGTCAATTAAAGGAGAATGAAAGGTGCATTGAGACTCTTTTTTCTTTCATATGCAAAAAAATTAGATCCCCATTGGTACATCTATGCAACAATTTAATGTCTCATTCAGTCTATGAAACTGTGAAATGAAAGTGCATATCTCAGTGTACTATTTTATTCTTCTTTTATCAACTAAAAAATTGATATGTCATATTTAAAAAATATGAAATGAAAAACACCGCTGAGAATGGCCTTATAGCACCGGTGCTTGCATTGATCCAACGTCCGTGATGGCTGAGGACACGGCGCCGCTCACCACTGAATACCTTGAAAGGAAAAATCGAGAAGCACAGTGGCCTAGTAGTACACGAATACTACAGCCGCATACTAGCAGACACCCGAAATCACGGCCATAGAGCAGAACCACACGAGCGCCATAGAGGGAGCACGACCACACGTCCCGTCCAGCGGATCCTCCGCCGCATCCGATCCTACTCCTACTAGTAGTGTAGGTAGCGCGGGTTCGCCTACCACTGCGATCGCCAGCGCGCATGGCATGGCATGGCACGGCGCGGCGGGCGACAGCGACGGCACGCACACGGGCGGCGGCCGCAAGGAAGGCCATCCCCACATCTGAAGCTGCCTCCTGCCTGCCGTATAACATCGTCGCCTCCATTATGGCCTCTGGCCCCTACTGCGTGATTAACAAGCTTATCTGGAGAGATGATCTGCCCTCCGGCCCGGCCCCTAACAATCTCAGTTGCAAAGTGCAAAAAACCTCACGCAACTTGGACGACTGATGGTAACTGAATTAGTAATGGTTGTAATCTCCCACTCACCAGCTCGGTCGAATGCACTTTATTTCGCATCCTGCAGGTTAAGCACTCGCGTCGACACTGCACAGCTGGATCCTATTACTGCTGGATGAGTAGCTTTTTGTTTGTTTCACAAAAAGCGCGGCAAACAAACGCCATGAATCGCCCAGCACGTGGCCATTCCTTTTTTGTGTTCGAGTGCTAATTTCTTGGAAGTTACCCTCAAGTGAACCGAACTGAACTGTTTACGTACTGTAGAACTGCTTTTGAAACCAGCACGAACCCTGTTTTCGTGGAATTTACCCTCAAGTGAACCGAACCGAACTGTTTACGTACTGTAGAACTGCTTTGAAACCAGTCGTCGAGTTCCTTTCAGACCATCGGACAATCGTGAAGGGGACGCCAGTTTGGTCATGCGAGCGAGCGCGAGAGTACGTGATGCCCACAGGCCACAGGGCACGCCTCCGCGCGTCGCGTCGCGTCGGTGCCGTCCAGGGCATGTGGCGCCGGCGTGCCACACGATGACATGACCTGTTCGTGTGTCACATGCCTTCGTTCCTGTGCCTTCGCATGAGCGGGCTCCATCATGGATGCCACATTGGGAGGCCGGCCATGTCGCACCATCCCACAACACGCAAAGCCATCTATGAGGACACAGCAAGCTGCTCTGTCTCCACCCCCATGATTTTGCATATACATAATCACCAAATAAGTGTTCGCCAGTTCTTGCTTAAAACACGATCAAATGCAATACTAATAACTTTATCATTTAATAACATCAGCACTCTGATAATCTTGTCAACTAAACACAAGCTCCAGATTTTTTTGCACATGAACAGCCGAGCACAACCGGTAGAGAAAAAGAGTGCAGAGCTCTGAATCAAGCGAAGTGGAAAACAGCAGGAACTAGACAGGTCCGGAATTTTCTGCCGCCCTAGGCGTGCGTCGTCGCCGTCTTCTTGAAGTCGATCTTGTCCACCTTCACCTCGCCGTCGATCAGCTCGTAGACGTACACCACCACGCGCAGGCCGTCGATGTCCATGAGCACGAAGCTCGGGTTCACGTCGTAGGTGATGCTGCTGTAGGCGCCCGTTGCGGACCCGGGGTTGATCACCACGCCGCCCTCGTGCTTGTACGCCTTGAACTGGTGGGTGTGCCCCGTCACCAGGATGTCCACGTCCAGCTGCCGCTGAAGCATCGCCAGGGAGTCCAGGTCACCCCATGGAACCACCTGACAGTCGCACACAGATAGACAGAAAAAGATTAGGAAACATATAGATGCGACTGTTGACAAACGATGCACGAGAAAAATCTCAACCTTTGACATGATGATTTATCACAAGTAGACGTTGTAGTCCACTCTACTGGAATGTAATACATGCACTGTGCAAAAAATGCGTAGTATGCCAACAAAGGATGGTGTACACAGTGAAAGGACATGTAGACTTTGCAAGACGTGTGATATGTGGAGGGCAGGACACGGTGCAGAACATGGTGAATGCACTGGCAGATACAATGAACTAACAACATCTTGCATGGATCTCCAGCAGTAAAGTTCGAGATACCAAGGATGGTTCTCCCTTTCTGACCATGCTTCATGTCCCCAAAGAGGGAGTAGCAAATCACTTTATGGATATGGTCAATCGAAATCAATCCCTCCAATTCCCACAAGACGACCTCCATCAAGTTGTTCAAACTTTACAAAATTATTGATGTTCTTGGAGGAATCCCTAGACCATTTGAGATGCATTGAATGCTGCCGTATTACTATTGCCGCAACCATATATTCCGTTGTGAAAGTTGAGCCAGTGGACATTCACCAAGGTCAATTTATAAAACCATTCATTTTGGAGAAAAGCTAGAACGTTGACCTTACAAATGACATTGAGCCTATAACAGGGTTTGATCTCCATGCTTTTCAAAAGTTCAGTATCTTATTCAGTAATTAAGCAACTAAATCATCACAGTTTGATACAGGCAATAATTTTCTTTACATATCAGTGTACATGTCTATGATTATACGGTGTATCAAATAGCGTTCGTAGCGGCCGCAATAGCGCCCGCTAACGGTAGCGGTGTCTAGATGCTACCGCTACGAGGTAGCGCTCGGGAAATAGCGTCTTGTAACTTAGCGTCCGCTATTTCACTTTTCAAGCCGCTATAGCACTTCAAAAACCGCTATAGTCTAGCAATTTATTGTCAGGTAACTTTTTTAAAGACTATTTTAAATGAAGAATAATGAACTTGTCTTATTTGTACACGTTATGCTCCTAAATTTGAAGCAACAATTGACTAGGGAAATGTATATAATTTTTACGATGAGAAAAAGTAATATTATATTCACTATTATACATACTTTTTGATGTTTTTCGAGTTATCGCTATTGGAACTTAGCGCCCGCTATAGCACCCGCTATCTGCTATCCGCTACGCTGGTGCCTATCCGCTACAAACCCGCTATCCGCTATTTGTTACTCATATCCGCTATCTGAGTACATTGATTATACCTTATTAGCATGGCATGAAAGTAACAGTTATCATATGTGTTGTGAGTAAAATGCAAACCTGATGGCCATGGCACAGCCCCAGCTTAAACTGACCAATTGTAAGTGTCTTGGTCTCTGGGTACCGAGCATCCTCATCATATTCACCTCTCGTAATATGGAGATCAGGACAAAGGCTTTTCAGATAGTCATGAACTTCCTAGATAGAAACAATAAACTTAATTAGCTAATACGTCACCAAAATAGAAATGCACAACTCATGTAAGTCATAGATATAAACAGGACTATGGGAAAACAGTATCCTGATATTAAAACCCCCAGCATGCCTCCCATCTATGCCCAAGGAGATGGCTCCTGGACTCCTGGTCTATATTTGGTTCACAGAGGATTACTCTTACCAACAGGACAATGCAATCACTAAAACTTGATGCATTTGGAGCCTAACAATGCCTACAATTTACATACATTTTATGCCAATAAATTTAACAGAAGCCTTAAATGCCACTAAATTCAATATAAACCTTAAATTCTATGCTGTAACCTTTTGATATGAAAAATAGAATGATACAAGATGCAACTCACCTTCAGTAAGCCAGTAAGCCTATCCTGCAAGCCTAAAGTCCATTTGTACTAGAGGCCCAAAATAGCCAAGATACTCTTGTGCATATACTGCAAGCCTAAGTCCATTTGCACTAGAGGTTAAGCTGATTCAGTGGGAGGGTGCCTAGGTGTTTGTAAGTAAAATACTATGACAAGCTAGTTTATTAGGGAAGTTTGAACAACGCCAAATGGAACCAAATGGACTATCGGTAGTTATCTAATTATCAGACTAGAACACATTGTCAGCTCTCATGCTCCATCTGAATGCAGCAATCTAGTAGAGTAAAACACAATGAAAATTCATGAATAAAATAAATATCAACAATGACTACTATGCTTTGACAATGTTTTCTAACATTATTGATGAAAAAGATTAAGTGAGCAGTACTGCTATTATCTAACCAAAACTAATTCCAGAGTGTAGATATTGTGATAATTCTTGGACAAGATCGAGCAACATTTTCAATCCAAGGGAACCTAAATCATTTTCCAAGGAACTACACTCTGACCTGTCGGAATATAGAGTATTATTAGTGTTGTTATTATTTTGACAAGGTGGGAATCGTGGGATCAAATATACACAGATGGAAATAATTTTCTGCTTCTGAGGATTTCGAATTTTGCAAGGAAAAAGGCTCCTCAGAAGGTGACGGATGGTACCTTAAGATGACTTGCTTTACAGTTTACACATTATTGTGCTTTGTGTGTGTGTGTGTGTGTGTGTGTGTGGGGGGGGGGGGGGGGGGGGGGGGTTGTGGTTTGGTCAGAGTCTCTATCTTTTAGTATGCTACAGCTTTGCCAAGCTAAGTTTGGATTGTGCAGATTCTGCTCTATAAATTCCCTTACGCTAACTGTTTATATTAATTAACCAATAGGATCCTCTCCTACATATCTCGTCACGAAAAGTTCAGTAACCTGCATAGGTTGTGCTGACATCCTTACAAGCTACTAAGTTATTATAACACTATACTATAGGCTACTAATACATAAGAAACAAAGTTGCCAATAAGCATACTACAAATAGGACAGATGAGACTAACCATTCTTCAGCTAATCATTTGGACCTCGTTGTTAACAGGAAGATTAATGGTACAATAATGCAAGCAAGGTTACTGGGTAAACACAACGAAAGAGGGAGTAGTTGCCATACAGTTCATCAAGAAAGGTCCAAGTTATAAACTGATTCAAAGAATGATACACATTTCTATACGCTCATTGGTGCGCAACATCAACGTGCTTGCCAATAGACATTACAATCTCCTTTTATTGTCCCTTAGTGGTTGCACAATGTCCAGTAGGGTCAGTTACAGTCAACATGTTGCTTATTAGAGTTTGCCTTGAGGCCCTTGACTGTTTGAAGCGAGAAAGAGCTCTATAAACAAGTTGAGAGATGCAACTTTGGAGATACGAATTATTCAAACAGCTCATAAACCAAGAGTCTATAGAATCTGCCAAAATGTAATACAAAGCTAAGTTCAATGCATTAACTAAGAACCCTGATCACAAGGGGCAAAGGCCACTGATTATATTCTAGTACGCGTCTCCAAAAAGACTTCTCAAGATAATGCTAATTGATATATCTTGATCTGAACGAAGAATAGCAGACGAGCCGTTGGCTCGGTGGTAAGGCGGCAGGGTGCCAGCCTGCCCACCCGAGTTCGATCCCCAGGATCGGCTCGGCGAGCTGCACCGGGGATTTTCCCCAAAAAAAATCCCCTCGTCTGCTCCATGTGCCAAAGCACAGGTCTAAGGCCGGCCCAGGTCGTTGGTCGCTTTCTCACGGGCTGTGTGCCGCTGTGTCAGGGTGGGGCAGAGGTTCGGGGGTTTTCTAGACCTGCGTGAGAAGGTCTCCTTCTTAATGAAATACCGTGGGGGCGGCTTCCCCCCCCCCCCCCGCGGGTCTAGTTTTTTCTGAACGAAGAATACATATTACTACAATGAGGTGTGCGGTTATTGTTTTCTCGGAATACACGATTATCAATAGCAATTGTCCAAATTAACCTCTGTTAGTTTACGCATAGCTGATTTCTGCCTTGCACCGTGTACCGAAACAA
This sequence comes from Eragrostis curvula, assembly GCA_007726485.1. NCBI lineage: Eukaryota > Viridiplantae > Streptophyta > Magnoliopsida > Poales > Poaceae > Eragrostis > Eragrostis curvula. The sequence continues at coordinate 56,656,186 of CM017439.1, forward strand.
GTGGCCTGTGTCAGCGCGGCGATCTCTCCCTCCCAGTCCCCCAACTGCCGCACCTACGCCGCCTAACCGCATCAAACAGACGATCGCAGAAGATTCACCTTCGAACGCCGCTGATCCCAATTCCACCCAGGATTCCTCTTTGGGTGCAGCTAGCCACGGCGCTACAAACTAGGCCAAACAGATTGGACACAGGGGAAGGTGAAACCAACCTTGTTGCAGAGGTTGCCGGTGCAGATGATGTGCTGGATCTTGCCGGGCACGAGCATGGACTTGAACTTGGCGGGCAGGTCGGGCGCCCGGTGCGGGTTGTGCAGATCCCCGAGCGCCAGTACCAGCACCATCGTCCTCGTCCTCTCCCCCTCTTCCTCCGCCTCTCCTCCTTCCTCTTGTCCTCCTGAACCCAACGATCCGAGTCACTGACCCGAGCTGTATCTGCTCGAGCTACTGCGCAGCATGAACCGATCCGGGTCAAACACCTTGTCCCCTTCCGCGAGATCGTTTCCCAATTCCTCCTCGTCCCAGATGCGAGAGCCGCGACGGAGGAGGAAGATGCGCGAGCACGTGGGGCCGGACTGTTGGCTGGTGGGCTAACGGGCCAGTCTGATGTAGGATCGTGAGGCTCGTTGCCTGGATGGGGGCCCATCTGATGGTTTACACCTGGGCCAGATTTTCAACGCACCTGGGCTGAATTGGTGTCTCAGCTAATTGAATCACTTCCATTACTTTTTTCCCCTTAAAAAAATCCATTACATTTTCTGTTTTCAACCGACTTCCATTAAAAAAAACTTGACCTGCCGGGGGTAAGACCGCCCCCGACGGCATTTGTTTAAGGAGAAGAGCCTCTCACGCAGGCCGAGAAAACCCCCGAACCCCCTCTCCGATCCTACACAGGGACTCAGATGACTGTTGTGAGCTCCGACGCGAATCTTTACTATGTGCTTTGACCCGGGAAAGGCGAGGGGATTTTTTTACACTGCAGTGAACAGTACCATTTTTCAGGCACTGCTCACTGCAGCGGAGCCGCAGCTGAGAATCGAACCCGGGCGGACAGGAGCGAAACTCCCGGAGCCCACCGGCTCTGGCCACTCGGGCTCTCCCAACGTTGGCGAACCGACTTCCATTACATCGTCATTGTGCAAAAAAGAAGCACGATGCACCCTTTCACCTTTTGACAAACTAACCCAAGATTCCTCAACGGTTCAACCATACTAAGTGCGTTTGTTCATCTATGGTTTAGTGGCTATCTTGCCAACCCATGCGTCGACAGCGATCAGGAATTCCGGGTGGTGCGCCCGTGCATGGCTCGACACATCATAGATTGGTTGTCCAAAGTACCAAAATCCTCTCGTGCACTGCCTTTTGTCACCTTATTATGCCCGTTACGTCGCCATGACTCGGATCGCTGCCTAACATGTGTCTATGGGGGAGTCAATGGATCACTTTCATGGAAATTCACCACGTGACCGCGCTGCCATGCCAATTTGCTAACCTCGCGTCATGCCTGACGTCCGCTCAATTTCTGCGCCATAGCTCACTCTGTTTATCTCGTAGTAAAATAACACGCTCCATGCTCCTGTGTTTTTTCACACTTCGGATCGTGGACATGGGTTTAATTATCCTTTTGTTGGTTGCTGTGAGGAGTGTTGATTGGGACGGGATTGTCACTTTGACTGGCTTTTCGTGAACGGTATGGCGCAAGGAGACAAAAGTGACCGTGGACTCTATAGGGCGCGGCCTTTGTGCCTTCCGGGGGTGGCAAGCGCTGATCGAAGCAGCACCTGGATTGCGATTGCTTATAAAAGAGTTTATTATTACACCAACCAAAAGGAAAAGGTGGCTCTACGAGACCAAGCGCCATGACTCGTGAGCCTGAGCCCGTTTGAAAGGTCGACGTCTTACGGGACACATGCGAAGGCTCTTGATTTCTGTTGGACACCGTAGAAACGCGATCTTTGCTGATGAACACTAGAATGAGTTTAATTTGCTGCTGGACACCGAGAAACAACTAGATGCAGTGTCCAGCAGCAAATGAAATATGTTTCAATGTCCAGTAATAAAGGTCACAATTGAAGAGTGTCTAACAGTAAAATTTGTCAAGCGAATAACGTGAAGTTTGATGAACTTTCTATAAAGTCCAAAAATACAAGCGAGCCCTTGTGTTACGTCTGACACCTAGGCCAGGTGGTCACATAGTTTTTGAATCGACATTAACTTTGTACAGACCAGCTACAGCATGACACAAAAACTGATTGAATCACATTGTATAATTGTAGATCGTACACTGTTTAGGCGGCATTATGCTCCCAAGCAAAAAAGGATAAATCGACGGCAGCTTCCTGCGTCGTGCTGTTTTGCAGGCGTCATATGGCGCCGTGCTGTGTTTGCAGAGTGTAGCGTTGCATGAGGTCGCCTGCCACAGCCGAGCTCAACACCCGCGAGCAACATGCCAAACAGCTCCGCTCAGACTTCAGGACGGTCGCGCCCCGCGGTGACGCCAACGCGCAAGGCGCAAGCGGCGGCCCAGGGTCCAGACGTCCGTGTGCTGAACGGATCCATCCACCGCGCGGGCCAGTAATTGCAGTGCCCGATTTCCAACGGCTCTTTACTACTGACGCCAGAGGATCAAATACATCACCACTTGTACAATCTCTTTATATACTGTTGGTGACTATAGAATACAATTATCGTGTAGAAAACGCACTAGCTATCTACTAAGGATAAAAAAAGAGGAACTATTTTCCAATGTTCAGCAGAACAATATCCACTTTCGCTTTAGTTTCTCATGTATTTAGAGCTTTGGGTGGATAGCACTGATCTGATCCTTTACCTTTTGTTTTAAGTGGTTACCGAGATGTAGCGTGTAAACTTCATCTGGGCCTTTTACTTTAGAACATCCGCCTTCTACATTGGAGGGTCTCCCATTGCCCAGTTCGGCAGTGCGCTAGTATTTCAAGAAAGATCTCGTGTATGGCATTAAAGGTAAGGTATAGAGATCAAATACGTGTTCTCACTGCTCGCCAACCTTTATTCATCACAAGTCTTTATTTTTGCACCACAATCCCTGCACGATAAGTAAAGGGAGCGACCTGAACGTGGAAGTCTTCACATAATTTGGATTTCTTACATTTACAAACTTAAGCCCCGTTCTAGTGTTTATAACTCTCTTAAAAAGGTTTCCCACCTACTCCCCTTAAAATTTGCATTCTTTTCTGCTTAAAAATTTCATTTTCCTTCAAGGTGTGTCCTAATCGCATGTTTTCTAGTTTCCCCCAGCATTTCGTTTTCTTTAATCATTATCTAACTAGTACTTTTGTATGAGCTAAACTTATTTATTATTCTTATCGTTTCACTGTTCTATTAACTGATGACTCTACTCTGATGCATTTAATTCATCTGATCCAGTATTGGATATCTTCCCTGCTGTGCTGGAGGTAACCGGAATCCATGTGCGTCATTCCATTATTAAAGCAGCAACAGTAAAAGCAGAAAGAAAAACATCTCATTCCATTTAAGGGAAAGGATAAATCCCTATCGAAGCGGATATCCAGGTTCCGCCGACTCCTCCAGAACAATGCAGACAGCTAGAAATTTCCAATGATATAGAAAAGGAAATCCTAAATCCAGCACATGAAAAAGGAAAAATGGAAATTAGTTAAAATCCAGAAAACCAAGCTGCTGTGGTGAGGCGCAGCGCAGCAGCCACTGGGTGTGTGGTGTGGTGTCACTGGTGCGGGATGCCCCGCCTCGCAGCGAGCGCGTGAGACGGCCGCCCGGGTCCCACGGGCGCCTTGTATTTTCCCGAAAACTATATATACCTCCGCGCTCCCTCCCTTCCTCCTTTCCCTTTCCTCCCCCACCCCCACCCACCTCCGCCCCAAGCCCTAGATGTCCCCCTCCCCTTCCGCGCCCTGCTCCAGCTGCTCCTCCCCCTGCCGCGCCGCCGCCGCTTGCCGATCCCGCCAGATCTCGCGCGAATCGGTGGCCTCGCTGGCCCCTGGGGCCCGATTCGGCGGTCGGACGGCCGGGAACGGCGCCGATTTGAGGGAGCTTTGGCGGTGAGGTGAGCTGCGATTCCTGAGCCGCGTGGCCTCTCGGGGTCCCGTGGATGGATGCGGTGGAGCTGCCGTTACCAGCGAAAGTGGATTTTGGAAAGATTCTGGCGCCGGCAGCAGCGGTGGAGGGGGCGGACGGGGCTGGCGCCGGAGCCGGCAGTGGGGAGGTCCTGAGGCGTTGTGCGGACGCGGATCGACGGCATGGTGGTGGTATAATCTCTCCCAAGACCGCTCCTTTTGCTTTTGTGCTGCGTTGATATATGGTCACGGTGGACGAACTGGGTGTGATTTGAATTGTCTGTGGAGAGCGGATTTGACTTCCTCTTCCTCTGATTTTAGAGTGAGGTCGCTGGTATTAGCTGGGATTCTGGAGTGATTAGTTGTGTTTAGTGAGTAATTAGTACCATTTTGTTTGAGATGACTGACAGGAACTGAAAGGATGGTGCTTTCCATTTCTGTGCCTGTATTTTTGTGTGCCCAATTTATCATGTGTTGCTTGGATGAATTCACACTTCTGTGGTCAGTTGATCATGTGTTTCTCGTATGAGCTCGGTTTGCCTGGCTGATGTGTGTTAATGAATTGATCGTGGTGGTATACTCTTTTCCCCCTCCTTTTGTTTTGTGGTGCATTCATATGGTCACGGTGGAAGAATCGGGTGCGATTTGAATTGTTTGGGATAGCAGATTTGACTCCCCCTTGGCCTGACTATGGTATGTAATGAATTTCTCAGCTTCTGTCGCCGGTACTAGCGGGGATTGTGTAGTGATTTAATTATGTTTATAGTGAGTAATTACTGTTATGTTTTAGCTGGTGGATGGAAAGGGAAGGGGGGGCTTTCCATTTCTGTGCCTGGATTGTTATGCGGCCAGTTGATCTTGTCACAGCAGATTGGCAAGCGCCATTGTTACAACGTACAGTTTTGGTGTTGGTTTTGCTGGATTGGTCGCTTTGTCAGTTGCCATGGGTTGTACGTTACTCTCCTTTTGTGATCTGTATTTGCCTGCGATGGATAATGCAGTGTTCTGTGTTTTCTAGCAGTCCTTGAGTGCTTGTGATTTGCTATATTAGTAATGCTACCTGCTTTTTGGCTCACTTAATGCCACAATTGGTTGCGTAGTGCTCCCTATTTTTATATGATCTGTAATTGATCTTTTCTACTTTGTGTTCTGGCATCATTTTTATGGTCTGTATCATAGATAAATAAGCTTTGATAGTGCTTTTCTGCTCTTTCTTTCTTTCAATTGTCCTGCTTCTTAGTATTGTTGAATTGTTCAAGCTTTCCAATGCATTTATTTATTTTCATGGACCTTTTCCCTTTGCGTGTTTTTGGGTATTGAATTTGTAACTTCACTTACAAGGGAAATATATGGACCCATATGTTTCAATGATATAATGATAAATGCTTATTCTATTCTTACATCCTGTTACATTTTGTCGAATTGGGCAGTTCTTGTCAATGTTTTCAAGTCGTCCGACTGCGATTAGTCAGCCTGATCAGTTCCTTGAGCTCAATTAGGGGTGTCGACCCGACTAGTAGTCGACTGGTCGTGATTAGTCGGACGACTAATCGTCGATAAATCGTGATTAGTCGTTCGACTAGGGGGTGGACGACCAGAAAGCTGTTGACGGGCAGTTATAGCTGGGCTCGAGGTCACAGATTGGGCTGGCAGTTTGGCCCATTAGGGTTGCCAGTATGTTTCCTGCTCCCCACGAGTAACCCCTATAAATCGTCGCCTGCCTCATGTGGATCTTGCCTCCTCCAGTCTGCCAGTGCTGCGCCCCTATTCTGCCTCAAGATGAGCTCGTCCTTCTCTGACAATGGTGTGTGCCCTCGTCGTCCTCTGATTCCTCTTGCTGCTGGCTGCTCGTCCTCCTCTGATTCATAAAAGCTGCTGGCTGCTCGTCCTTCTCTGATTCCTAAAAGCTGCTGGCTGCACGTCATCCTCTGATTCCTCTTGCTGCTACCTGCCCGTCCTCCTCTGATTCCTTTTACATGCTGGCTACTCAACCTTCTCTGATGAGTACATGTGTTTGTCGTCCTCTGATGTGGTGTTTGAATATAGGTATATATGTCCTGGAATATCGGGGACGACTATATCGACGATCAGGACCGACCATGCTCGACTAATCGGTCTAGTCAGCAACTAATGACCACTAATCGCCTGGTTGGTCCCGTGGCGACTAGGATTGACTATACGACTTGTAAACATTGCTTGTCAACTTCGGGCTGTTTGATGCATGCTCTGGTTTGATATTACCATTTTCTGTTTGTCATTTAATCCACTACATATGTTGTGACATATACTTTTGTACTAACCATGACAGTTGTTTTATCCAAATAGTGGGATAGCTGTTTGAAAATGGCTGTACCGCCCACTGTGAGACACTGTCAATAACAAAAACAACAATAAAGCTTTATAATCCCAAGCAAGTTGGGGTTGACTAGAGATAAAACCCACAAGAATCAGCAACAAAAGTCAAAAGAAATAAAAGAAAGCTGAACTATGCCTATGTCCGCAGCTGTATAAAAGTTTGTGCTCCCTTGGGTCTTGGATAGTTAGATATTTAATTGCTGTTTCTTTTTGATACACCGAGTCATATGCAGCATTCAACTTCCAAAAATGCCATTTTTATGGGGAATACAGTAGAGAAAACCCCTACTGTGGTGATTATATATTACTATGAAAAAAATCGTTATTTCACAGTGTGGCTATGCGTTTTATCTGTCTAAAGGTTTTATGGTATGTATCTTTTTCTATAGAACTGCTTCAGTGCTGATTGATATGTAAAAAAATATCTATGGGCAGATGTGAAGCAGCACAACCAGAATGCAGAAAGCTATCCATCTTATAGAAGCAAGAGGACTTCTTTGGAAGTTTCTATGCAGAAATCGTTTGCTCTTGGCTTCAAATCCGAGAACAGTGTCAAACGGGATTATGTTGGAAACGATACTGTCCAATCCTTGCACAAGCAAGATAGCAAGATAGTGGCAAAAAAGACCATAAAGTTGTTGGATGGTCCACCTTGTTCGAAAAGGCCAAAACTCGAGCCAGTACAAACTATTAGAGACACTGAAGCTAAGGGACATGACTCCATGTCTCAGAAGAATGTGCCTGAATTACCACAGTGCGCACCATCTGGTAATGTATACAGTTTTTATTTCTTCATTCATTGTTGTCTAATTTTACATAAAATAGTTCTCCATTTTATTACCTGCTTAACTACTCTCTGCGCTCTTTAATGGAGTTTTTGTTTCTGGCCCTTTCCTCTCAGAGCTTTGGGCCCTTCCTGATTCAAGCTTTGTTACTATAGCAGTCTAAGGTAGAATAAACCCATAGTTGAAAGCAATGGTGTTGCTCTTATAGTTGTGATATGCACATTGTAGCTGTGGGGTTAAATGTATGTTTGTTTGGATTATCAATGAAATTTCTCTACTGTACTCCATCCCTTCTTGAGTTGTTGCTTGCATTTAAATTCTTAACATGGATTGATCGATTGAAATTATATTGTCTAACCCTTGACCTCTCCAATTATTTGTTGCGGAACGCACTAACAATTCCTTTCTGAATGATTGGGGTGGTCTTGCTTCCATTCTGCTGATACATGCTGTCAGCAGGGAAGTTTCCATTGTTGGGATGGAAATCGAATTTTTGAGGAGGAACATATTCACAATCTTGGTAGCAAAGAAGCTAGGCATTTTAAAGGTTGCTTTAATCCTGTAGCACTGTATGATGTATCTGACAAGATTGAAATAAAAATATGTTAATTGAACATTTTGGGATATAACTCTTTAGATCAACTTTGTTAAGGTGAATGTGTAGTATGACGAATAGAATGCTGAGCTTTCTAATTATTCTTGTGGGTGTCCTCATCCGTATATTGCTTACCATACAAAGTTTACTAATCTACTGTATGATATATCTCCTGATCTATTTGGTTTGCCTCTCATTGGGCTGTATTTCTGTAGGGTAGGGTAGCAGCGAACTCATTTGTGACAGAGTCTGAAGTTGCCTTTTTCTGGGTCTTAATATAGATAAGCTTTAGTGATTTAAATAGAATAACAAATGTTTTTTGAGTGAATCTATAGCTGAACTATGCACATCATCCACAGACGGTATTTATGTTTTTAAACCTAGCAGTTCGCTTCAGTTGACTAACAGTTCTTTATTGAGCTCTTGTCAAGTAAAAAATTGGACTTACTCTTCATCATATTTCTGGTCTCGTCTAAAAAAAAAAAGAAGAAAGAAGGGGCCCGGTTCCTCCGACTAGGAATGTCCCATTTAGTTCATATGGAATTAACTGCCACGGTTTTCAATAGTCATCTGCTATGTTATTATACTCGCTTTAATGACCATGCTAATGTTTGGTTTGATATTCTGACAATAAATACTTTTGCACTTATCCTAATTATAACAGAAAAATCTCGGTTGCTCAAGCAGAAGCGCGTTTCTGATGCAAAGAGAATTGATAAGAAGAATATTAGGTCTGGTGTCAGATCAAAATATGATTCTTTCTCATCAAAGGCTGGTTTAGCAAATTTTGATTCTGGTTTCTTGGGAAACAGCGTTCTTGGTATGTAGTAACTGGTTGCAGCTACATTTTATACCTTAGCAAAATTTGCTAGTTATTTTTTATCTTTAGTTGACTTCTGATACAGGACTCTAGTGGATAAGTTTATGTATAATGCCTGTACGGAAATCTGCTATTTGTATTTCTAGACATTGCATACTTAGATATTTTAGGCCATTGTGTAGGAAGGCTAGCTCTTGATATATCAATGTATAGCTCTTGATATATCAATATTTTGCTTATTTATATTCATTGTCGCGCCGGTGCATATTAATCTAAGTCCGTTACCTTTGACATCTAATATGTGCCATTCACTGCAGATGCTCCATCCTGTTAAAGTAGTAATAGGTGAATGGAATCTATTTAGCACTTATATTTAGTTGTACAGCTCTATGACTTATTTCTGTTTCTTTTTTTCCATATTTGCTCTCTTATTTTATGGTCAGAATATTTGAAATTAGATCCTAGTGACTGAAGTTCAGTTGAACCTTTTCTTTTTGAAGAAAAGTTCAGTTGAACCTTGCTATAACATTTCTTATTTTCCGTCTGCCACTTATTGTTGCTGTAAAAAAAGTGTGTTAGCTGCCCTTGTTGCTCTACCAATTCATTTCCTTGGAAGTTTGTTTTTACTCTCCCACATAGATTGGTAATACCTGTGTGTGATTTCGTTGAGTTATCACTATTCTAGTTTCTCATTTCTTGTTGCTTTTCTGGATTTTAATCCTTTTTCTGCTCACTTAAAATTTGTTAACTCATTCTATATCTCCAGTGCTTTGGTAGTTGATGGGCCTTTTTCTGTTGCTTTTCACCTTTAGCTGCATAATCAAATTAGAAAACATGCTAAAGTAATTTGTAGGATTCTGCATCGTTTACGACATTTTTTTTTTTTTTTGCATTTTCTATCTATTTCAACTAATATGAATATCATTCAAAATAACTAATTACATAAGAGGCAAAACCATGGTATTTGTTCAGTCATTGGTTGCGCATTGCAGCTCAAATTGTTTATCAAACTTATTTGCATCGTAACTTACTATGTTTGACTTGTTTATTCAGGGGCACATGGTCTTAAATCTGATATTCGTGACATCACAGATCACGTTGAGAACCTCTCATTGAGCGAGCTTCTAAATGGCACTTACAAGTATTCTAGTTTAGGAAGAGAAAAAGGAAAGAGGGTATTGCACACCAAAGATGAACTCTTAGTCTCTGTCAGAAAAGCTTTTTCCATGCTTTCAGACATGGACAGATATGGAAAGGAGGCCAGTCTCATCCTAAGCCCTAAGCCTCCTTCAGCAAGCAATACTAGTTCTGATGTCAAAGAGCAATGTGGTGACAAGCCATCCTCGACTAAGGTATGTGGAATTATTAGTGTTTCATCTGTTATCATGCCTGGAAGCATCTCACAGATTCTTTGATTCTTTTTTAAATACGACCCAGGAATCTTCACAAATCAATGTCTTGGAGACAGCACTTCGTCGTCCAAAAGATATACTAAGCTGTTTAAGTCTTCCCCAAGGACAGGATCTGGACTCTCTTTTATCATCTGGAAGTGAGGTCTCAGATACAGTTAAGCCTTGTACGCCTTCCATGACAGCTCATGGAGCTAGTTTGCCACCATTTCCTTGGTCACACTCACATTCTGTGGGTTATCGACCAAATGTTGACTCTGGTAAACATGGGTCAAGTAGGAGTAACTCCCACTGGCAGTGGGTGAGAGTTGGGTGCAATCTCACTCCTCCAGATGATGAGAATTCGTCTGTTCATAAAATTGATGATCTTCTTCAAGAGATGGATGCAACAAAGTTATCTATCATGGATTCATTTGAAGGACGGTATAATTTATGTGGCACAGAATCAACTTCTGGATCACCTGTACAGATTCACTCAAGAAAAGTTGGGAATGGACATGTTTCTCAGCAGCGGCAAAACCTGGAGAATGGTGATTCATCAGATGGTTTCCAGAAGCATGGCAGTGAGAATTCTCTTTTAAGAACACCTCAAGGTATGCATAATTCTATTGAGGAACACATTTCTTTAGTGTCCAAGTTACTTTGATAAAAATTGAAATTGCTAAAAAATAATATTTGAAAAGGTGCTGGGCGCTAGGGGTATGGTGGGGCTTGGCCTAATGCCTGGGCTCCGCTTAGGCAATCCTAGGATTTTGTTTTTTATTTTATTTTGGCAAATGATCATAGAAAAATTTAATCGCACAGGAAAATTATTGCACATTAACTCATAATAATAGGCAAAGTTTGCGGAGACGCCTAGACTAAAACCCTAGGCAAAGCAGTGATTCTCCACTTAGCGATTGGACATACCTAGGCGACACTTTGAACACCTTTAAAACTCAACCGGACAAGGCTTTTTTTTTTTTTCTGTGAGCTTGCTATTCTAGGCTGCCTTACATACTCAATGCATTATAGTCATAATCTACAACATTTTAACTCTATTCATCCTTTCTACCAAGTTATATCCTGTGTTGAAATGTAAAATATTCAAGTTAAGCCATACTGAAGCCCTAAGGATTTCCTAGCAGTACAGCTAGGTGCTATACATCCAGGTTCCCAATGCCTTTGGTATTTATCTGGGTTGTTTGTTTGGTGTCTTTCATTTTCAGTTTCTTATAGTTTTGATGACTTATGTGATTTTTCTACAAGCAGCATCACCAAGGGTACTGCGTGCTGCTGAGATCTTATGTGATATGAGAAGGAGCACTGAAGCGTGGAGTGCCCAAGGCTACAGCAATGGGGCAATTAAGTGGCCAAAATCACCATCTGAAAAGGCCATGAAGGCCCGCAAGCCCTCATCCCCGTTTGGTACAGCTGAGAGCTCGTCAGGTTCTCGAAATAGTGATGCTGCACGGAATGGAAACAATCAGTCTTCCAAGAAAATTCTTGACAGGAAGAATGATTCTACACGCTTGAATAACCTTGGTAAGGGGTCAATAAGGTGGCCTGTTCCTATTGAAGACAGTGCATCTCCTGTCAGGTCCGAAAGGGGGTTTTTGCTTGATACAAGGCAACCCCATGGAAATGGTGGAAGGCTTCCGAGCCAGGCGCCTTCACAGGCACGACTCGAGAAGGAGTATGAAAACCAGCAGAAGTTGAGGAAAGCAACGTTGACGTCATCTCTAGGATCTTCAGGAGATTGGAATAGGGAGAGGAACAGGAGAATGTGAATTGTACATTATTCATGATGCTGAAATCATAGGGCAACGGTATATCGTCTGGGATCATAGGCGTAACCAGGAAACTGTTTCATAAGAGTTCACAGAACACTACTGGGGGGATGTGATAATTTAGATGGCGGATGATGTATCTATTGGGCATTTGTTGGCGAAGCTGTTGTAAGTGTAATTTCCTGTTTATTGCCATCATCATAGTACAGGCCACTCACTGTCTCACCATCTTCTCTTCTGTTGTTGTGTATTACTAGTATGCCTTCCTTGACTCACTGTCGATGAAAGTAATAATAGCATGCGAGATAGTGCGTTCCACCAAGCACTTTGCATCTTGCTCTTTCAATCGTCGTCTCCATTATGTTAGCTTGACTGTGCCTCATAGTATGGTGTGCACCTAAGAACTTTTCACTATAATAAATCATTCTTTGCGATGGGGAATGATTCAAATTTCAGACTGTCAAAATATGATAAAGATCCATGATACAGCAAGCTATGCATTCCCTGTGACCTCGTTGGTCGAGGATTGAGACAAGGGTTTGTGTTTGGAATTGGGTGTCAGTTCAACAAAACAATACCCTTATTTACCATCAATTGGAAGCTATTCATCAATCCCCAGGTATTCAAAATACCATCTTGGATCCACAACAGAATCCTTGTTAATATACAAAATGAGGCAATTAACCCCATATCGGCTTCATGACCAACCACTTACAACTTACCACACTTCTTTTACTTCACTCGCAGCAGCACCCTTCTACCTCTCTTCCAACCACCCCGACCTTTGCCCCCCGCTCATGCAATGGACGCCAATGCCGTCGTCAAGCCGCCGTGCCTGCGCTGGCGCTGCGCGCTCCTGGCTTGCGGCGTCTCCAGCATCCTCATCGGCGCGGCCACGCTGGGCGTGACGCTGACCGTGTACCGCGTCCGCGCGCCCGTGATGACGATGAACGCCATCTCCCTCACGGACCCGACCGGCGCCGCGTCGCCGTCGGCGTCGCGGCTGACGGTGGTGGCGGACGTGTCGGTGCGCAACCCGAACGCGGCGTCGCTGCGGTACGGCGCCACGGAGACGCGGGTGTACTACCGCGGGCGGCTGGTGGGCCAGGCCGCCGGCCCGCCGGGGAACGCGCCCGCTCGGCGCACCGTGCGGATGAACGTGACGGTGGCCGTGGCCGTCGGCGCGCTCCTGACGGAGCCCGGGTTCCTCCGCGACGTGGCGGTGGGGCCGTGGAGGTGGCCACGGCGACGCGTGTGCGCGGGCGCGTCGCCGTGCTCGGCGGCGCCGTGCGGCGGGGCGTGACGCTGGAGATGAACTGCACCGCCACGGTCGCCGTCGCCGACATGTCCATCCGCGGGCAGAGCTGCCTGCAGCGAGTTTCCTTGCAGTAGTGCGGAGTGCGCTTGGGCCGCCGATCGAGCAGAGCCTAACTAAGCCGCATTACGGTGCTGATTAGATCGTAAAACAGCGTGTTCTCGTTCATTGTTCGTATGCTCACTGATGTCAATAACACGGTACCACAATGTCAGCCTGGACTCCAAATATTCTTGGGGTCACACACATGCGTTCGTCAGCATTTCGGGACATGCATGCCGTATCCATGTTCCGCGATCAGGATTTACTTGCAGAAAGGCAAGCATGTTTTGTCAGTCAGGTGCAGGTTCGGGACGACGAAGCACAGCGTGTGTGGTCGGGTGTATTAATATTTGTCAACTCATTCACAGGCAGTCAGGCACAGCTCCTCCGTCCTCCATTGACGAACTCATCACGCACTGATAGAGTAGGAACCGACACATTTGGGAGAAACAGAGTATGGAATTGGAATAGGCAGCAAAGCAATGGGAATCGAAATATAGAAGCTGATTCTAGTTCTTGAGAAGAAAAGCAGTAGAGACCTAAAGATACAGGAGGGGGAGGCTAGAGGAAGAAGAGGGTTCCAGGAGGAACTAAAGATTCTAGTTGTTGAATCATTGATTGATGCAAACTATATATATGAACTGCCCAAGGATCACCTAAACTTTGAACTTTGCTCCACCAGAATGCCAAACAATTTTCCGATCACTAAGGATTGTATTTATAGTTCTCAGCCGCAGTTAAAACCGGCGAGAATAGGCGACGACTTTGTTGTTGCACAACCTGGTATAGTAAAACCGAAGGGAATACTTATTTTCGCGTCCTACTAATAGTAATTAGAGTCAACAGTATCAAATCTAGTGACGTGTAACCTCTTACTAAAAAAATCCAGCATGTACCACACTCTCGGCTTAAAAATAGGCCTAGCTTATCTCATTATTTTTTTTTGTGAGGATAGCTTATCTTATTTAACTTGTGCGAACATCACGAATTCTAGAAAGTCATCCCTTGCCGTGAAATGCCACCCACCGATCATCACACTCGAAGTATGATTCTGTGGAGATGAATGATGCAAGATCACATACATACAGCGACGGAGACACGTGATGTTGATTGATAATGATGAGGTTCCGCGGAAGCCGGACAATGTTCTCAAAGCGTTCTCAATGGCTCTCTAAAAGCTAGCAGAAATAATATTCTATTGTCAAAAGAGTCGAGAGAGAAATGAGCTAGCTCTTTCTTAAGAGTCAGTCTCTAAACATATGGAGAAGAATATGAGACCCACCATTTATGGATCCTCTCTAAGAGATGGTTGCATCTCTTAGCTTGCTTCGCCATTGAAAACGCTCTTAGAGAGAGCAGGTGCAGAAACCAGAACTTCACCATTACAGACAATGTTCCTTCTGCCTTTTTTTTTTTTTGTTTCATTTCTGTTAAAAGTTCCTTGAACATCCAAAAATGCTTCCCTTCACTTCAGTTAAAAAGAAGGAGAACCCCTCAAATCAACTTTTAGTTGCAAACTAGTCCGAACAAACAAAAACAAATTCTGAGATTATAGCGATAGCGATTGTCCATGAGACATGTCCACATGGGGATCTCAGTACAATGCTCTAATGTGTCGGTGTGGGCCAAAAGTATTGAAATGGGGATTATGCATTCATTAGTTTATTGGTCTCCTGTGTCCCGACGAAACATGTATGATTCATGTGGCAATCAAAGAATTGGTTACTAAACTGACAGTAACTTTGACTTAAACGTACCCTATGTAAACTTGGCTTATTACACGTTCGTCAGTTGTTTCTTGGCAACTATACGGAATTAGAGG